>OY856413.1:391539878-392004878 GCA_963693085.1 Alisma plantago-aquatica
GAGTTGACGAAGGATATGTGTTTGTTGATGGATGGATCACAGAGATCGCGTAGTGCGGTTCACATAGCCACTAATAGCATCAACGGTGGAACAGTTCCTTATCCAATGTTGGGTATTACTCTTCATCAGCCTATCTGCAAGAATAAGAGGTGTCATCTACTGATTAGGAGGTGGACTCATATATGTTTTTTGAGAACACGGAGACATGAAGTGGATGGAAAGAGTCGAAAGCCAAGCGGTGGTGAGTTGAGTCTTTCATTTACTTCTTCGGTTTAGTTTTACCATATATGTGTTGCAAGCTCATGGAGTGTGAAGGAACTCTCAAGACAATTTAAAAAGGCCAAAAAACTGAAATGGCACATTTGTCAATTTTTATTACCTAAATGGCACGTTCTTAAACGTATTGCCCAAAATGGCACATTTGGGGAGCAATGTGTCCCCCCTCCCGGGAGGCAATGCGTCCCGGGAGCGGACGCATTGGCCTCATAGGAGGGCAATGCGTCCCAGTTGGGGACGCATTGCCCTCTGTGGGGCCAATGCATCGCACGCGGAGACACCCCCAACGGCTAGAAATTTCCACACGGGCAATGCGTCCGGGACGGGGATGCATTGATTCCTGTACCAGCGCAACCCAACGGCTATTTTGCCGTTGGGGCCGCGGTACATTGCCACGTGGGCACAATGCGTCCCCAACCGGGACGCATTGCTCCCCTATATATATTGGGTGAAATCAACCCCCCAAACTCACACCATTCTTCATTTCCTTACTCTTGCTCTATACTCCCATTGCTCTGGAGTTTTTGCTCGGATTTCTACTGCTTGGAGGCAATTTCTAGCTTATTTCGGGCGATCTTGGAGTTGTTATCTTCTACTACTTGGAGACGATGTTGGAGCTTCTTCTTTCTCTTCTCGTATTCTTCGATTGTCAAGGGATAACTCTCCATTTGAGGTATTTTTTCTACCAAAATTTTAATTTCCAAAACTTGAACTTAACATTAGTATGAAATATTACAACTGAAATAATTGTATTGCTACTCCTTAATTCCACATTACTGAAATAATGATGTAGAAAATGACAATTGAAGGCTAATTAATACCTGAAAAATTATTGTTGGAAATTGCAAAATTGTTGTTCTGAAATGTTAATGTTACTAAAAAATTAGCAAAATTGTTGTTATGAAATGTTAGTTAATTTTACTGAAAAAATAGCAAAATTGTTGTTCTGAAATGTTAATATTACTAAAAAAATAGTAAAATTATTGTTCTAAAATGTTAATGTTATAGAAAAAGTAGTAAAATAAATTTTATTCCAAATTCAAAATTATTGTTCTAAAATCTTAACTACTCTTTTAAAAATGATGCCACTGCTCTAAAATATGAATTCATGTTAATATAATGTTATAAAATATGAATTTCTTTCTGATGTTAATATAATATTCTAAAATATAGGAACATGGCATCTAGTTCAAATTCACGAATTGTCAAGATGCGATATGATGGGCAATTTCTCTCTAATGGGTCTTATTCTAGTCGATCTATTAGACCCATAAACATTTCACATATTAATACCCTATCTGAACTAAAATCATATATCTTACAAGAAATTCATGACAAGGTGAATGCTGAACTAAGGCTCCATATATCTTATAAGAAGGCATATCTAGCGAGGAGGAAGGTTGTTTGTAAAATATTTGGAGACTGTGAATCATCATATCATAGTTTGTTGTCGTTCCTGATTTCTCTGACACAATATATTCCAAGAACTATATATGCCCACCTTATTGATGATTATACCCTTCAAACTGAAGGCACTCGCAGATTCAAGCGGGTGTTTTGGGCATTTGGTCCAGCTGTGAGGGGTTGGGCCTATTGCAGGCCTGTTCTTACTGTTGATGGCACATTTTTAACAGGAAAATATACTGGCACACTTCTCATTGCATGTGGCATAGATGCTAATAATGGTCTATTTCCACTTGCTTTTTTTGTTGTCGAGAAAGAAAATAAGGACTCCTGGGAGTGGTTCTTTGGTTGTCTACAAACTTATATTCCAATCATTCTACGACGTACAGACTTGTGTATTATTTATGATCGAATGAGTGGGATTTTTCCAGCACTTGAATCAAAATTTGATTGGGCTCAACGTCATTATTGTCTTCGACATCTTCGGGTGAACTTCTATAAGCAGTTCAAGTCCAAGGAGTTGAGGGAGATTTTGTGGAAGGTAGGATCCACAACTGATACAGAGGAATTTGATCATCATATGACTGTTATAGAAACCATAGAACCAGCAGCGAAGGCGTATTGATTAGGCCAAAATATAGTACTTTGGTCTCTCACATATGATAGAGGTTGTAGGTATGGGTCATTGACTAGCAATCATGTTGAAGGGTGTAATGGAGTCTTAAACGATGTTAGAGGTTTTCTAATACAAGTGTTAATTGTTGCCACATACTATCGCTTCGTGGCCATGTGGTTGCATAGGCATAATCTCGTAAATAAACGTACACAAGATGGACTAAAATGGCCCTTGAGGGTTCACGATAAGCTTTATAATGTTTGAGAGGATGCAAAAAAAATGACAATACACATCTGTGTGAACAATGATGAATGGCTTGTTGGTGACATGGATGGATATAGATTTCAAGTAATAGTGCATCCAAATGGTGGAAGCCAATGCAGTTGTGGTTTTCCACAACAATGGCATTATCCATGTTCTCATGTTTGGGTAGTTGCAGACTTTGTCAATTGGGATCTTGATGCACTTGTGAGTGCATATTATACAAATGAGGCTTATCTAAATGCATACAAAACTGAATTTCGTGGTATTCCCGACAAGAGGTATTGGCCTCAATTTGATGAAAGTAGAGGTATTTATCCCTTATTACCCCCTAGGAAATGAAGGCAAGCTGGAAGACCAAAGAAAAAGAGAAGGCATTCAACTATGGATGTTGATCCAAATCATTATACATATCACTGTCATAAGTGTGGCAGAAGGGGCCATAATAGACGCACTTGTCCTAATGTAATATGATGTCTGATCATGTAATGTTTGCTATTTCAATTTACTCAAGTCATGTAATTTTTGCAATTTCAATTTATTCAAGTCATGTAATGTTTGAAATTTTAATTTACTCAAGTCATGTAACATTTGCAATTTCACTAAAAGAATGAATTTATAATGGTTTTTTTATAGATGGCTCATCGAAGGACATGGACATTTCACATGTCTGTAGAGTTAATCCAAATAATAGCTACGAAGTGCCTACAGGAAAAAATGGCTCATCAAACTCTATTGGATGATGACTGGAATGACGTACCAGATTTGTTGTACAACAAGTTAGGATTTATAGTGGCAAAAGAACAAGAAAAATTTCATTGACAATTTTTAAAGCAAATGTTTCACATGTATGAAGAACTTCTTGAGCTACCTGGTTGGTATTGGGATCACACTAAATAGAAAGCAATGTCAATCAATGAATAAGTTAAAAACCAGTTAGTTGTATCACATCCAGAGATACATCGAGTTGTACATCAAATGTGGCCATTTTATGAACCTCTAGATGAGATATTGAATCAAATGCAGTAACTAATTATTGTAGTATTTCTCTTTTAGTAGTTCATGTTGTATTTTTATATTGTTTGGTAGTTCATGTATTTGAATTAATTTGATCTTATCTAAGGAAGATACTTGACAAACTAATATGTTGTACAATATTTGCACTTTTCATTTAATGTAATATTTGCACTTTTCATAGATATGGCTCCTAGACAAGCAACCTACTGACTCTCCCAGCACCACATCATGTTGGCATAATGACCTATTATTGACCCATATGTTTTAGAAAATATTTCCATGGCTGGTTTTGGTCTTGTTCATAGGCTACCCTCTATCCACCTTGACCCCATTTTAATCACTGCATTAGTTAACAGGTGGGACAATACTAGCAATACTTTTAGATTTCCCCCGTTTGAGATCACTATAACCCTTCAGGATGTTGCAGTGCTTCTAGGTCTTAGGATTGATGGCCCACCTTTTATAGCTTCATATCCTATAGGTGTGAATGAGGGGCAGTTTTCTTCTTGGACTCACCTTTGTGAGAATTTCTTAGGAGATGCACCAGATGGGATGTCTAAGGGGCATATCTCCTTGATTTGGCTATGTGAGACCTTCAAGGATATGGATCTGACCACAGGTGATGGAGAGAAACAACTAGAACTGAGGATAAGGTACACTAGGGTATATCTCTTATACTTCTTAGGTAGTTACCTTATCCCAGATAGTACCGGGGATAGAGTGCATGTTAGGTACCTCCCTCTTGTGTCTGATTTTACACGTTGTGGCACTCTATCTTGGGGTGTTGCAACTCTAGCTTTCTTATATAGGGAGTTGTATAAGGCAACCATCCGGTCCAGGAGAACTACCCATATGTCAGGTTGTGTCTGTCTATTACAGCTGTGGTGTTGGGAGAGGTTGGGAATTGGACGCCCAGGTACAATTGCTATGCATTGGGATGATTGGCCAGAAGATGTTCCTTTGGGTTACAGGTTAAAGATCTACACAATTAATTTTTATATTTGTCCAAACATTATGTAGTGTTTATCTAAATTTAGTTTGTCAATTTAATAGGTGGCCTACCTTTATCCAAAGGAGTGACACTATCAGGAGAACAATCCAGTTTTACGATTCAGCATTTGACCAGATTTTGCCCTCACATGTATAACTTACTTACCTCTACTAACTTGTTGTATGGTATATGTTTTATTTATTTGCAATTTACTCCGTTTTATATGATACATGTTGTCTATATGAATAACAGATAGAGTTGACTCCTTACACTACTGATGTTTTCGAGAGATTGCCTTCCATTTGTAGAGAGGGTAGTGATATTTGGTTGGCACGAGTGCCTCTGTTGTGCTACACAATAGTGGAGTGGTACTTCCCCGATAGAGTACTTGGACAGTTCAGCTTTGTTCAAGTACAACCTACTCTTGAGCTGCCACGGCTTAGCCGGATAGATGGGAGGGGTCATGCGGCTGAGGATTGGATGCTTCATTATAGGAAGGAGGTGCAGATGTGAAACAACAGACGTGAGAGCTTAGTTCCCGCTCCACCAGCTGATACAATCTTCAGTCCTCAGGTTCACTATGCATGGTATCATCCCCAATACATCGTGCCCCCTCCAACTATGCCTCCAAGCACATACTACCCACAAAGTTATCGCCAGCAAGAATTTGTGAGTATCATTATTATTTCTTGTACAAACTGTTATTATTTATCTTTGTTATTTGTAATATATGTAATTGGTCTTTATTATGTGTACATACTTTGTTTTATAGGTACAAAGACATGTGGCGATCCGAGCGGCATTAGAGCACGCCCCTGCACAGATCAGAGACAACATCTATAACATCCAGGGGAGTTACTTTGATAGTCTTCCCGACTATGTTCGGTCGTGGGATCCCATACCCACTCATACCACAGCCCCTGAGCCCACTCCTACTCCTACTCCTACTCCTGTAATTACTACTGCTGAGCCCACTCCCACTCCCACTTCTCAGCTCATGTCATGGGGATCGACATGGCCATATTTTTCAGGAGCTGCTTCATATTCCTCATTCATCACCCCACCTCAACCAACATCATACTATGGAGCAAGTTCTTCTTCTGTTCCATACACTCCATTCCCACCACCAATTATTCCTGAGAGTCGACCACCACCTTATGTCACATATTCACATACTCCGTTTGATTTCTCAGGATGCACCCCACCTGATGCATCCTATCCTGGTTTTCAGAGACCCCTTACCCCACCTCCACCTTTTCATTTCTTCCCTGATGCTCACCAACAGCCTCCTACACAGTTGTCCCCAGTTCAGGCATCTCCAGATGACATTGGTACAGAGGATCCAGATGTAGAGGGAGGTGGGTGAGGACGTCGTGGGCGAGGATGACATACTTAGTTTTTTATATATTGTACTATTTTGTATGTATGCCTTTGTGAAGACATCTATTGTATGTGGATCTATCATATTATGATATCACATTGGTTCATTTTGGATCTATCATATTGTTCTACTGTGTATTATTTTCTCATCATGTTGGTTCATGTTTTGACCTTGTTTTTAATTGCTATCTCATTTTTTTGTATTAAGTTCTTATTATATAATCAATTAGGAACCAACTGATGTTGGTTGCAATACACTTATATATTCCATATGCATGTTACGCTCTATTGAAATTGACAAATTTATAATAATTGGGTATATTATAGACATCCAAATACAAGTGAACGAATTATGAATGTACAAATATAATTAATATTATAAATATACATATCAATAACCATGAAACAATATCAGTGACTGCAAAAATATGATTAAAAAATACAATGCGTCCTACATGGGGACACATTGATACAATGTGTCCTGCATGAGGATGCATTGGTGCAATGCGTCCCAGCAGGGGATGCATTGGTCCCACATGAGGACAATACGTCCCGAATCGGGACGCATTGTCCTCCTGTGGGACCAATGTGTCCCCTCCTGGGACGCATTGCACCAATGCGTCCCGCCAGCAGACGTATTGGTCCCACAACAGAGCAATGTGTCCCGAACTGGGACGCATTGCTCTCATGTGGGACCAATGTGTCCGCTGCCGGGACGCATTGCTCCTCAAATGTGCCATTTTGGGCAATAAGTTCAAGAATGTGCCATTTAGGTAATAAAAATTGGCAAATGTGCCATTTCGGTTTTTTGGCCATTTAAAAATGGTTTAATTGCTCCCTACTTAATTCCAATCCCTTCTTGTTGAACATCATATCCGAAGGAGGTTGTGACCCTGGGCAACATTACCTTGAAAAAGAATGCAACCTACCTTGGAATTAAGCAGGTCAAGCTTGACGAAGATGTAAGAGAGGACCACATTGGACGTCCATACATGACCATGTACATGTTCCTTGGGTGTCTTTTTCATATTGCTGTTGGCGGAGGTTATCGACACCCATGATGGTCAGGAAAACCACCATGGTGCTGGCAGCTGAGAATCTGACAGAAATGACTTTCTTTATGGGCTTCTTCAACAAAGGTTGGCCTTTACCACAACATCTGCATGACAAACATCCCATAAGTTCTTATGCGTGAACCACTATCCAGCCAAAGTGCTAATGATGTGAGGATGTCTGTGATCAGTTTTACCACAACAAGGTGTGATCTGTAGCTTCGATCATCTCGTTCAGGAAAATGAGCCATCGTCTAATAGTCAACATCGACGTCCAAGTTCCAGAAACCATAGTTCCTCAGCCTAGCTTAGCCGAGAGTTGGCCTCCACACCTCAGTCCCAGATCGTAGAGCATGCTCTTCACCTAAATCCCAGATCCAAGACGCACTCTCTTAAATGACTCTGTCAGTGTACTCCATGTGCCGATGTTTCCAGAGATTCTATCGTCCCAAATCGACTACTCGACCTCAACTTGTTGCACTCGGAAGATCAACAAATATAGGAGAAATAAGATAGGCATGCGGCTGCTTTCTTTGATCCCGACGACTACTGTCATGCTAAACTTACCTTCCTCCTGAGCTCTATGAAGGGGGCTGATCCAAATTACTTTGAGGTAGCTTTTTCTATATTGAGTACGACACATCTACAGTGTCTCGGGATTTCACCATGCCATGCTGAGGGGTAGGAAGAGATGGGTGCTCTGCCAACAACAGTGTTAGGAGGATTAGGGGAGCAACTGTGTTGGGCATTGCAACTCCTGGTGGGTGCCCGTCAAGCTTAACTAGACGCAGGGGACAAACATCCCGTCTTCAAGTTGTTGGCCACGAGACTATTTCCCACTGTTGGCGGTGGGCTGCTAAACCCCAGGATACACGCGACGCGGTCAAAATCAAAACAACAGCGAGAGAGGATTTAAAATGCAAACTTTACAAATTAGGAGAACTGGGAAGTCAGACGCGCGAGAGCAGTCTGTACGGTCCGCAATACTCACTAGATCACTTCATATATATATATATATATATATATATATATATATATATATATATATATATATATATATATATATATATATATATATATATATATATATATATATATATATATATATATATATATATATATATATATATATATATATATATATATATATATATATATATATATATATATATATATATATATATATATATATATATATATATATATATATATATATATATATATATATATATATATATATATATATATATATATATATTAGCAACACACACGTACATATGCACGTGCCCCATTGAACATGTTTATTTTAAATATTTAAAAAATAAAACTTTCCAAAAGGATAATGGTAATTGTGCCCCATTGAACATGTTTATGTTAAATTAAACATTAAAAAAATAAAACTTCCCAAAAATATAATAATAATCTTCATAACTTCCCAAAAGGATAATGTAATTCTCGTAAGTGTTTTGTAGAAAATTAAAAAACGTGTTGTTTACTGACTCCTCAATGCACGTTCGAAGGGACGTGAAAACTGATTTTATCATGAAAGAAAAAATATAAAATTAAACAAATAAAAAAACTTGAAAAAAATTGTGAGAAGGGAGAGAATCAAGAGAGCATATCGTGAACTCACTCTTTTTATAGTAGTATAGACTAGTTAACACACACGTGCCCATGCACGTGAAAACTTAATTGTATGTAGTTCTTATGTAAGGAAATCGCATTAAATAAATTATTTACTCTATGTTGCGAAAATCATCATGGTTTCGTTCAAGTAATATGAAGCAAAATTTGTATACCAAATTACAAACACTGTCATTTTATGACCTCTGACCAATCATAGAATAGTATATTAAAAAAGGACTCTTTTCTTGAACCTCTCTCTTCACACAATTTTTTAACTTTTTTTCATCCATTGTCTCAAAAAACACATGTCAAGCCAGTGATTGGTGGGTAGAGTGGATTTCAGTTATTGGGAAGATTTTACAACATGATATATAATGGTGTGGTATACGAATTAAGAGAAATACAGAAAGTACCAAAAAAAGAGTGATGGCTTTATGGATGCGGTTGTTGAGAAATGCTCGTGGGGTAAGAAAATGGAAGGTTGAAAAAAAAGTAAATAAAAATTGTTTCGGTTTTGATATCCACTAACTAATCTCCACGATTTACTCTCTTTTCAACCCTTCCTCTCTCACTCTAATACGTGTACGCAATCATGTCTTGTTGGAGGGAGGTGATAATGTTAGTTGGAGGGAATTGTGGAGGTGTAGTTTAATAGGAGATAAGTATTTTGGTGAATAAAAAACAATTAAAATAGAAAAAAAGTGAGAAAAAATGTGAGAAGAGATTGAGTGAAGGATAGAACGACAACTCAAAATGCTAACTTCTGATTGGCCACTGGGGTTCAAAATGGCTATACTGTAAATAGATGGAAAAACTCCCTCTTTTTATAGTAGTCGTAGTAGTATATATATATATATATATATATATATATATATATATATATATATATATATATATATGTATGAGAATCACAAAGAATTTATTATTATTGGTTAGAAATAGTCCCTGGGTAACAACTTGTTGATTGGAGATATGAGTTCTTTGTATTTCCTATGTCTATGTCTACTCAAGGTTTCCATCTCCATTGATTAGGCGTAGAACCTAGCCAACTAGTATTGCTTACCAAGTTTTTACCAAGAATACATTATTTTGAGATTCGCCCTCGCCAGCATGTATTGGTTAGTGATGTGTCCTTTGGCTTTAGGAATTTTGAAGTAGTGACTTCTTGATCATATGACCCAATTCAAGCATTCTAACAAGCAACACCAGGAGTTTAAGATATTTGACCATCATATGAACACATCCATTGATAAAAAGGATATAGTTTCATCCATTATGAATCAACTTTCTATTGGTAGACACATTCTTTATGACCTAGGAGTGAGGTTTCTTGATCATCTTGTCAACTATAGGAAATGCCCCTGACCACATTTGCCTTTGGGTGACCTTAATCTTGATGTTGTAGGAGAAACTTTAGACTTTAGCTCCCACCTAATCTGATCAGTCTACCTGGCACAGACAACACTCTTGTGATGATAGTATAGAACTAATGGAACATGCACATTTGGTCTTGATGTATTTGGATAAAATTAAATAAAGAAACAAATCCATCAATAATATGAGAAGATAAAAATTGTGTTAGTGTAGTCACCTTAAAATGCAACAAATATAAAAAACATTGGACTATAAGAACTAGTAGGATGTTCTCAGAGAAAGGTTTTCTTTTTCAGTCTGGTGGTGGAATGTAATTAGTAGCATTGCAATATGACTATATACATGCATCCCAACAACTTGCAAGCATATTGTATTGGGGTGATAAATCAATGTTCAGAGCATTGTATATACCTTTTATATCTGTAATGAAAGGGAAATATAGTAGAATCTTATTTAGGTTCTAAGAAAAAAAGATCCATATATTAATGATATTATGGAAATGTATGAATATTCATCTCAATACAATGGAAGCACGAAATTTGCAAGATGATCTGCAAGAGTTATATATGATATCTATGGCCAAGTTAAATCTCTACTAAACTAAGGTTCTAGAGAAACTATAGGAGACAAAATCTACATGAAATGCATTCTGATAAAACTAAGAGAAACTTTAAATTGAGCTGGTGAATTCCTTACAGAACAAATATCCAACCCACATTATTTACCATTCCATAGATCCAAACACCATCTAACTACATACTGTAGAGGCTCAACTTATATTTTTGAGTGCATGCTTGTCCCAATGGGTGTCATTATGGGAGTATAAAGGGATTCAATCACTACATTTACCAAGTCAACTACACAAGATGAGGCGCTATCAAAGGCGGGCAATCTACCTCTATTCTGGATACTAGTTCTGAGAGCTAGATGTTTGTACTCCATGAATTTCCATGCGCTCACTGAAAAACCTATATTAGATGTTTGTATAGGCGATGATGGTAGGATTAATAGGTGTAATTAAGCATCTAAGAATATATTTATGTATATAGAATAATTTAAAGACAATAAACTCATATTGATATCATGATGAAAGTAAAAGAAATCATGACCATAATCAAACCTCACATGATCCAAAATGAGATTCTTTACACCTTTATGATCGAGTTCTACAAATACTTCATAGGTATAAGTTTGCAACCACTAAACATAGCCAAGTCAACTCTAAAATAAGTTCATTATATAGAAAGATAATAGAAAAGGGAATCGATAAAATGATGTCTCAAGAGCCTTAATATAATTGCAGTGATGTTTGAGTACATGAAGTATTACATTGAAATGGCTGGATGAGAGCTGAAAGAACCAATAAAGAAGAACTAGCATAATTTTTTTGATGCGGAAGGAGTGATACCACATCCAACACTATCACAGTTTCTTTATTAGTTCTTCAATAAATTTCAATAGTTTATAACTCCACTAAGGTTAAGGAGCGAATGAAGATAAAAATTTGAAATAGCCACACCATAAAGCCAGTAGCTTCCTTGGTAGATTGTAAAACATGATGAGTGGGAGTCATTCTTTACTTGATTTGAATAGTAAATCAACATATCTACTAAATGAAATACCTCTAATTATTAAATTGGTTGATGCTTCAATTATTAGAGTAGTTTCATGTCAGATATATATTAGATTTATGTTTCATATTGCTTCTACTTGAGTTGAACTTTCTAATCTAAGTTGAATATTTGTGAAATATGCCATTCCATAAGGGAACAATTGGATTATATTTTTTGCGTTAAAGATCCTAAATCATGTTTATTGAATAGTGAAAATTTGTATTGAGTGAATCTAATGTATGATGGCATGTTTCATATGACCAACTTGTAATGTTAGGACAATAAGTTGGTGGTATTAGTAGGTAAACTCTATAGATAAAAATGAAAACCTAGATTGAAATATCTTTGAATGTTATACAAGTAATATAAACCATGAGATGATTGAGAATTTTTTTGCATTATACTTTAAATTCTCTACAAATATAACAACAAATTTTGAGATGTTACCTATGATGGGATGACTACACTACTTTATTTTAATGTATGAGTTTGCATTTGAAAGAAAATAAGGTGATAATGGAATTTCCATTCATATAAATCTCAAATATATCTTTTTGAGAACACATAGAAAAACATTATATAGGATTGTAAACATTTCTTGGGAAAATAGATGGCATGAATTCCGAAATTGTTTGAGGATGAGAAATTTTAAGAATGTGATAGCTAAAGTAAAGGTGAGATATCATTTAAAATGAAAAATTACTTTTAATCTTGAATTTGCATCATATATTTGACAAGTGCAAATTACTTAATTTGAGACTAAACCAGAATATGAGATAAAAAATATGGAAAATAAGGAAAGTCGTGGACACCATAAAAATTCTTCTTGGAGGTTTATAATGTGATGTATGAATTATCCAACTCATTGGAAAAGTCAAGGATGGAGGTAGATGTAGCACACCAAGGGGTTTATGGGATCCAAGCCAGGATGAAGCGACCTCCTAATTACTTTTTGGGGTATCCAACATAACTAGAGAGGCTACTAATATACAATTTTATATAAGTGATAATGTGGTTCCTAACATGGACCTGGGAGCAAGGTATTACTTGCTTCTTTGTGAGGAACCTAACACTGATTGGAGAATCATTAGGTACCCATTTTTAGCTTTTAAGTGTTATGACTTGATGATCAAATCCTAACAATAATGGTTCATTCCATTCAAAACCCAATAAAAGAAGAATTTTTTGAAAAGAATGAAAAACATGATTCATTTCAAATATTTTAAATCCAAATGATAGAGAGGTCTTACACCAATCCTATGATAGAAAATATACCAAGAAAACCTATTTGTGTACATGATCTTAACCAGTTCATTCACCTACAACAAGAAAGAATGGTGATCCAACTTATACAACTCAATTCTCCTATCTAAACCTACAACACAATAACTCTTTCTCTAAAAAATAGAGGTCTAGCCTGAAAATGGTATTGTAAATAAATGAAATACATCTCTACTGATAATGGTAAACAAAATCCAATGAATAGCAGCGGAAGTTAAACTATGACTAATATCAATTTAATAAAGAGTATATCAAATTTTTTCCAATAAGGGTGTGCATGCTTTATACCAATAAAGGATCTAAGGTAGAGGGAAACTAAACTATATCAATATGTCTCCAACAAAATAACTTAACAATTAAGTTCATGATGGAAGGATGAACACATTCTCCTAGTCTTAGGTTGGTTCACCATGCTCCTATTGTGCACTTTGATCCTAAACCAGGGTGGTTTTGATCACCCAGCAAGAGGGGAGAAAAGTATGTGTCAAATTAAATGAATAAGGACATTTTACAGTTTAAAATAGATCAAAGTAAATATTTACTAAGCTAAGAGATTTCAACAATATGAGGCAAGTAAATAATTAAAAAATTCTGCCAAATCCAATAGTAATAGAATTGTATGCCTGATTAATATGACTACATTAAACTAATATATGGATGACACAACTACCTAACCACAACCAAAACAAATAGGTGAGGGAGAGTGGTCACATTCCCAAACACCTACAAAATATATATAAAAGTGGGGAGAGTGGTCATATTCCCCAGGGCTCATGCCCAAACTATGGGTGGTTGTACTCATGTACACTACATTAGTTAATTAGTCATTTACATCATCATTCTAGAATGATTTATATGGAAGATTAAAGTAATTGAAAACTTTTCAAATGAGGTCCAAGACCCTAGAATAATTGAAGTAATCATACTAAACAAGAAATGGTGAAACTAGTGTATAGGATCATGCCTCATTGGGAAATTAGGTTTGGATAAAAATGCCCAACTTAGGGTTTAGAATGCACATACCTCTTTTCACACATAAAGGTTAACTTGAATGTATACCTGGTCCACAAGGTCAACCTTTCATCCTAGAAACACATTATGTATGTTAGACAAGTCAAAGTGAACATATTCATTCATATTATATTTTTATATTATTTTTACCCAATTCTTGATCATCTAATGTCATGTTTGGGTTTATGAATTTAATCTTTGCTTTATATATCTATCTTAGTTCTAATTACCCATTTTTAGTCTCATAATTCTATGTAACTCATATATATGTGGATAATGGTGTATATTCTTCCAATTTAGGTTTCAATTCCTTGAATTACTCATATATGACCAAAGGCACCACTTATTATACTATTATTCGATTTCAATGACCTATGTGAGTGTAAATAAGTCTCTTGTATGATTTTATTATGGGAGAGGATCATATATTGTCATCCATTTATACAAGGGACCTTCTTATACATAGTCCCTTTTCATGGTATGTTTTATTCAAGTTGCATCACATATGCATAGACATATCCACTACATTCATATTTGAATCCTAATTATTATTATATACATTGGTATACATGTGGTGTTTTCATGCATAATAAGAATGCCATCTATATATGTTCCAACTTACTTATATAATTTGTACAACCAGGTATTTAGATTATCTGCTTATGTGTATACACAAATTAGATAGGGTTATCCAATTGTATATTCTATAGGTAAGTTGTAAGTCCAATTACCTGAAACAATACTTAACAATATGCTTACTATATGTCAATAGGAGTTTATAGTTCTACAAAGTTCACATAATTATTGTTTTATACGTATAAATACCATTATATGAATCTATGGGGACACATCGATGAAGTCCAGTTACTTATTGTATAAATATGAATCACTATTATCTTATACGATGTCCAACAAAATAGAAATCTTGGTGAAATTGAAACTGAATCAAGGAGGTTACTGACCTAGGCTTGTAGATGAACTCCATCAATCTATTGCATATTAGTTGGTACTTGCATCAGTATAGATGAGATGTTGATCATCATCAATCTCTGGATCAAGATCTTATTTCTTCACAATAGATCTGGGTTCACAATGATGAAGTGTGGGAGTTGGATCTATAGATCATTCATTGTCCAAGCGGCGCCCAAGATGGGACATCAATTACGGCACCTGGATGATGCAGGTCCGTGTGGCATTGAGGTCAGAAGATGGCATTTTTAGGTGTTCATTGTAGGTTGTGTTGCAGGATGGAGATAGATGTCGGTAGCAGGAGGAGATTGGGGTGTTAGACGTGATCAAGCTTGTTGGTGCTAGTGACGTTTCCATTAAGATATGGGTTAATTGTTAGAGAGGAGGACGGTAGGTGTTGCAAATATCAATGACAACGTTGCCAGTGCTTGCTAGTGCGTTTTGGTGTTTGTTGCAGGAGAAGGAGTTGACATCGTTGCAAGAGAGGAGTCAACAACATTGTTGTCAGGGTCAACATCATTGCAGAAAAGAAGTCAACGACATTGCACTTGGTGGATATGATGCCCTGCTGTCAGGGTGTGTTGGCGTCGAGGCTGCTCTGGATGTGCAGGCGTCATGCAGGTGATGGTGGTTGATGTTGCGGGAGTAGATGAGCGATGACCTGTTGTAGGTCTATTACACATCGTTGGGTGTTGGGAAGGGGAAGATGAGATGGAAATAAGATTATATGGAGGCACCACATGTAGAGGAAGGTAGGGCGGCTAGGGTTAGGAAAGGAGGATGAGAGGAAAGGAAAGAACGGGGGAGGAGATATAGGAGACAGAGGAAGAGAGGATGGAGATGGATGTCGGTCAAGGGGAAAGACGTCGGTTATCAATGAGGCATCGCCCATTTCAGAAGGGGGAGAATGATGATATCGCATTTGAGATGGAGTGGAGGAGTAACACAACAAGGCATTATAGGTTTAGGAAAATGCTTAATTGTTTAATCAAATACCACTTTTAAAACATAAGCTAATTAGTATTTTAAATACTCATTTGATTGGGAAAATGATAACTAATGGTCAAATAATTAAAGGACATGCTAATTAGGAATCAAGTATGTTTCCTTTTTAATCTAAGTATGAAAAGAATTTAACTCTAATTTAATCACCAACTCACAAGGCAGAATAATTAAAATATAAGGAGTTCGAAATTAACATTTGTTTCATATTATGAAAATATTTGATGTTATTTTGTTAAGTATTCAGTTAATGTACCAATTGCTTTCTGGTAGTTTATTTGTGGCATTTATTTTCATATTTAATATATTTCTTTAATCACATACTCATAGGATATTTTAGAGAGTCAAACCTAAAATTTTAGTTGATTAATTCGAACTATTTACATTTATTATGTATATTTTACTTGTAGACCCCTTTATGCTTTATTGACATTTAGGAAGAGAGAGAAAAGAAAAGGGTTATTTCTTTCTTTAACTAACTCAAAACCACATTATTTATCATTTATTGTCCCAAAAATCCATAAAAACTCTAAATTAATATAATCTACTAATTGTCACTCATAAATGGTCATTTTGAATTATTAGACTCTAATAAAAACACTAGTTGAGATATATGTGCAAAAACCCATTCATTGAAATGAATGTGGGTCATATATAATTCACATCATTAAGTATTGCTCAATTTCAACATTGAGGGTAAAGAGGATAGAAAAGATAGGAAAAATTAGGAAAAAGGAAAAAAGGATATGAAGGAAATAAAATCTAGAGAATGGGTTAAATTGCAAATAAACTCAAGATTCATTATGTTATAGGTACAATGAGTATCTCCAATCTAATTATTATATATATAAGAATTACCAAGCATGCATTATTGTTGGTCAGAGATCGGCCCTGGGTAAAAATGTGTTGACTACAATAATTCAAATTTATTACCCTTAGCGGAGAAAGCATGTGAGAGCCCTTTGAATGACCCTCATTTTTAGCCATTATTTATGATCCTCCCATATAGATTGAAGGCTTATCACAGTATCTCACTACAGTAACAAATTAAGTCCATTACCCTTATGGATTGTCCATGGTTATATACAACATTTTAACATTCCATATTGAATTATAGGCTAACCATTTGATGCCATATATACAATTATACATAGGAAAACGCAAACAATGCCTGATCATGGTGATAAACTATGTGAAGCTAAAGCTAATGATGTTATTTCCATCTATACAATTGGATTTGCAAAACACTCTCTAAATCTTTAATTAATCAAAAGTCTCTCATGCTCTCACCATTGAATGGCTCTCGTAGTACCCATATATTTACACATATATATACATATACATATATATACATATATATACATTTATATACATATACATATACATATATATTCATTTACATACATATATATACATATATATATTTTACATGTATATAGACACACACATATATATATATATATATAAATATATATATAAATACATACATATATATGTATATATATGTGTGTATATATATCTCTGTGTGTGATTGTTTGCTTACTAATGTATTTCTCTTCCTTTTTTTCAACACTTTAGTTGACATATATTATCCTACAAAATCAATTGACTAGTCATTTTATTTACAAAAAAGTCCATCATGGTTGATTTCTACCTCTTGAAAATCACTTGATGACTGATTAGTCCAACCCATCAAGTTTGGCTGCATGGTTTCTCAAGTATAAATCCAACAGACGACCAAGTTTGAAAATAAATCAAATTACCTATGTAGTGTTACACTTTTGCAAGTATAATTAACTCTTTGCACCAAAATGACCAAAAAGTTCTAGGATATTATTTTCCAACTTTTCTTATGTTTTATACTAATTCCATTCACTTATTGTTCCTTATCTATACTTGAATAGTATGATTTTTAGATCTTTCAGAAAGTACTTATGTCTTTAGTAATATAAGATGGGTATATCATTTCTAAACATCTTTACATTCAATTTCTTATAAAAAAAGTGTTATTTCAAAGTCTTATTTATAAACATTTCTAGATTCTAACTTATTTGATATATCTTCTCAAATTATTTGTGTATCCTTATTTCAAGGTTATAATTTAGTCATTATAATTCTTTTATTAAATTTCTTCATAATAGAAATGTTTATTTTATATTTTTATTCACAATTCCCACCTTTTCTTATAAATTCTAATCCATTAAGGATAATTTCCATTGTTATTTCTCTCATTTCATCACTTTCATACTAAATCCATTTTTCTATATTAATTCTATAATTTTGTATACCTTTCAATCTCTCTATACTTTTAATGCTTTTATGTACATCTTGCATCTTATTATAATCCTAAACTCTTTTTATCTAGATGCTTGGTTATAGCAACCAAGAAGTATAGTCAGTAGTTTCATACTAACATATCCCTAGCATCATGTGTTTGACTATATACATGAATATTGAGTCAGATTTATGTATGTCATTTAGGTTATGAGAAACATTTGGGTTATCATTTAAGCAAAAATCTTATTTTTTGTATACTTATTTAACCTAACATCCCATTTGACACTGCAGAAACCTCCCATTTGAGTTATCATAAATGGCTATTATTAGGGAAAATACCTAATCGCAAATCCTGATTACAAAACCTTATAGTTGATTTGCAACAAACATTATTGGAATGGTAGTGAAACACTCATAGTTTTGTTTCTTTCCAAAAACCATTGAATGAAGCCTCTTATCACTACCACATATTGAATCATCAACCATAATCTTTTTTAATTTAATTAAAGATCATTTGAATATTATGTTAAAACTAAACAAGATCTTGTTATTCATATATTATTCAATTTTTTCACGTTACATGTACAAGAAAAGAAACAAACTCGATACACAACCTTAATGGGAAAGTGAGAGTACATCGACAACTCCAATGTATGTTATTACTATTTACATCATCTTTTTCATGACCTCTACACCTAATGACATTAATACCTAGAAAATGTAAGCAACCAACATGACACTCATGTACATTCCCAATGAGTGAAAAACTCCAATTTAATATAGATAAATATTTTTTAAAAATATATTAGATATATTTATCTTAAAATGAGCTGATAAGTTTTATTTCCAACTCCAACATGTATCTCTAACTTGAATTATACTAACATTATATAAAAAAGCTACTAATAGGACAATATTTACTTATTTGATTTATATGTACATGTTTATCATTCGTGACATACCTAATAACAATTAAAAAACTATGAACTACTACATAAAACATTTTTTAAAAGGAAATGACATTATAAGAATACTAGACTTATAAATTTTGAATACACCATTTTGATTTAGATATAAAACCACTTGGGACCTCCCTATGTCAAACATTAAATATCATATATTCTTGTAGTTGAGGATCACTAAAGTCATGTCTACCGAACCAAACTATTCTTCAAAATCCTTAGTTTCATCATTGCCAAAGGTAGATAATAGTCCCACTATATAATACACACCAGGCTCTACTTGTAATCTAACATTACAAATCATGTTTCATACTAATCAACTTATATGAAGACATCAATCTGCCTTCTAATACCATATTAATTAGTTTATAAATATATGATAACAAATAGAATATTAAAATTTTTTCTATCATTGTCTACTTTCCCTACCTCATTTCTTTATTTGCCTTGGAACACATGGATCAAGCCTAATTAAGTACATGTCCCTATCTTGATTCTCATGTCAGTGACTCGCTATCATTCAACATCAACAAACCATGATATTCCATAGGCTTGCATAATGAAGATATAGAACTACATTTATAAAGGTAGCTAGTCACACACAAGTAGTTGATCATGCATTCTTATCTCATTAAAAAAAGAAAAAAAATATTTTAGAAACAAAATTATAATTGAAGACTACTCCACAATTCACTTTTAATCAAAATATGAAATCCTTTCATAGGAATTCCCTCCAATAATAAGAAACAATATCCATAGTTTTCTTCTAAGATTGACTTATTATTGTATTCAAATAGTATGGGTGTATCCATCTACATTTGTCTTTGTAGCATTAGGTCCAACATGTCTATGTAGTTGAACACAAAAGGAAAGTTGGGAAACATCATTACACCATATTTTAAAACATAATTAACAATACATGCATATATTATACTTGTTATTGTGGTGTGGTTTTCATATACTTCTAGGACAATTATAGTCTCGTACCTTTCTGTTATAGGATTTTTCAAACATAGATATTGATAGTCAGAGTTATGTCCTTTCCAATATCCATAATTTATTTATTGGAAAACTATATCTTTAAACCAACATACACACATCACTATGTTGCTTGATACATTGTTGGAAATAAATCAACAAAGAATTTTTTTGTATTGGGTGGTCTTTGATTGTTTAGGTTATCTATAAATGGGATCTATCATCCACTTGAAGCCTTTTGGTGTCAAAATTTTCAATTTAATTGGATATAATATTAGATGTATTATATGAGATATATATAAGGGCTTACATGTGGATGGAAGTGAAGTTTTGGGAGCATTTGAAGCATATTGAGAGTTGAAATGAAACCCCTTCACAACAGTTTTAGTGAAAAATAATTGTACCAAAATCAAGATGTACCACCTTGATTGAGAATCACATTTGTAGGGGTAGCATTTTAATAACGTTTGTTTGTTCATAACAAAATATTTTATGTTTTTTTAGCGAACAACAAAATAAATAGTCCAAACCTTTTCTAAGAAAATGATTGTAGATTTATGTAAATATCAACATAAAACATTGAGTAGACATTTCAAATAAAAGGACTTAACCTTTTCTAGATATTTATTGTACATTTATCTAAATTTTCAACACAAAAAAAATATTTTATGTTGATAATTTGGATAAATGTACAATCATTTTCTAGAAAAGGTTGACTTTTTATTTGAAATGTCTACTCAAAGGGTAGTGTTAACAAACGATTACATAGAGATGAACGACATCTAATTTTGTGGCAATTACAATTACATTTGGGAATAAACTAGTAAACATTTACATGTATTATAAGAAGCATTACAGATGTGAATGATTCATGGATTAAAAACATGAAATTCTACAAAGTCATTAGTCCACTTTTCACATGACATATCACTCAAAAAGCATCTGAACGTGGAATGTAATTGAGTTAGTGATTGTAACATCCCAAAATTTCAATAATAATTTAAATCTTAGAATGTGGTTTTACTTAAAATGAAATAGTTGAGGGTCCTAATGCAAAAAGAATAATTAAATATCCCTTTTCATCGATTTTGAAATTTTAAGATGAGTTACTCTCTTTAGCCAATAATGTGCCATGTATTTGTATAATTTCCTTTATGGCTCTCAATCAAATGAGATTGGTAATTTAGTACTTGAAGGGACATGCATGGGGCACCATATTGGGAAACTCATTCCTTTTAACCATGCATACCTTTCCATGAGTGTTTTCATAACCATGAGAGAGAAAGAGAAAGATGGGTAGTTGTTAGTTGTGCCTCATGGGTATCATGGTGTGGCCTTCTCCAATAATAATAAACAAGTTAACTTTGTCAATAAAATATGGAGTAGGTGTTGGCAAGTATTTATGGCCTTGGATAAGTAAACTAGTCTCAAAGACATGAAGTATGTAGAGGGGACTCAGAAGGCTTAGAATATAAGGGTAAGAATACCTTTCCTATCTTTCTCTCTTCAGTACAACCGCTAGGGTTTCCCTAGATTTACATATATATATATGGATCCCAGGAAAACCCCCCTCATCGCCAGAAGGTCATGGCCTAGGGTCACCTCCATGGTATGTCAACCCAAAATCCTGGAGGAGACGAACAACCGTTGTAGTCCCGCCAAGGATAGCTAGGTCGAAGACCTCTATGTCTCGCCGTCCCCATCAAGCTTGGCCGAACACCATGCCCTACGACCTCGGTTGGAGCGCGATAAGATGCATGGACCATGCACCAGTCTTGAGAGGGGATGCATGTGGAGGAGCCATCTTGGAGTTGGTGTATCTAGGCACGAGACGCACCCTAGGTGCCCCGAGAGCTCACCCCAGTCCTCTTTCACCCTCGTTCCTTCCAGTCAGGCCAGGAACCATGATGCTCCCCTGATGGATGAGTCGACGTCGGGGCAGCGTGAATGGCAGATTGTCCTCTAGTTGATGAACCTCACATGAGAAAACATGGCATCAAAGGTTGGTCATGCCATGCATAGAGAAGGGATGGTCGACCTTGACCACCACATACAATGGCAGATGGTAGTATGAGTTCAGCAGAGAGGGAAGAATCCATGGGAAGGTTGTGTGAGGATCTCAAGTTGTGAGAGTGAGAATCTATGGTGGGTTGAACCATCTGTAGTGTATCGTCATGAGAAAGGAAGGAAGAAGGTTGAAGATGAGAACCAATGAAATTACTCACATGCCCCTGAGTCCAACGTTTCAAGGTAAGGGTAGTCTCACCTTTTTCCTGTCTTTTTATCATATAAAGCCAAGAAGACACGGGTGGCACCATGGTGTGAGCCGATTGGCTTGGCTGTGGCCCCACTGCACGCACCCTGGCTTAGTAAGATGCCTAGGTGGAAAACCCATATTGGTGCAAAATGATTTATTTTATAAAAATGCTAGTAAATCATAGGATTATCCAATGACGGAAAGTTATATATGAAAATTGATCAGAAAAATGTAAGTTCAATAAAATTAGTTTCATAGCCTAATTTCCATCCTAACTCCATAAGTGTATAAAAGTGTTATCTTTAATGTGATTTCATATGTGAAAAACCCTAATTACATAAGATTAATGAAATCGATGATGATAACTTGTTTAACTAGACCTTATATGTGAAGTCTAACTTATTTACATAAAAAGATCATCATGGATCTAATTCAAGATTAATAATTCATGTATTACCAAAACTAGGGTTAGATAGTTAAGATGGTATTTGATATAAGGTGTATTGATTATAGCACATAAGGGTTTCTACAAATCTCAGGAGACTTAGCATTTAACTCAAGATTAGAGAGACCAACTTAGGATCTACTTTTCTCCAAGTTAAGTAGGTCATGCCATTATTAATATGTACATTGGCTGAATTGAAAGCTATGTATGATTTATGAATTATGCTTTCAATCTCAAAGTCCATCGCTCTAATCATGTTCATATATATATATGTATATATATATATATTTCTTGATAATTTTGATATGCTATGTCTTATGGTTATCATGAAAATTTAGATTAAACATTATGATTAATGATATATGAACTTAAAGTTCAAGTTTTAAGAGGGACAAATTACATAACGTTAAAAATTATAGTTCAAGATTAAGTTCATGTTCATGGTAATGTCAATGTTAAGATAAATGGAATTGAATTAGTTTTTATATGATTCTTGAATCATGGACCTTAAGGGGGCGTTATGGGCATTCATGCAAATTATAGTATGTTATAGCCAAATCATGGGCATTCGTGCCATTATGGGCTTTCCTAGCAATCATGTGCTCGTAAGTGGGTGTCATAGAGAGATGAATATATTTACTGCTCAATTCTTCATGTTATAAGATTTATTTAATCAAGAACGCTTAAGTCAAATTCATGTCAAGAGTTTCTCTCAAGTCAAGTATATATGTTTATTTTCATTTCCTATAAAATGTATAGTGCCACTCATTGATGTGTGTTTTTATTTTCACGTGTCCATGGGATGAGCTGTCCCTAGAACTAGGAGCAAAGGAATTCGAAGTGAGTGCCTCAAATTAGAAGTTTCCAGGACTTATCTTGGTGAGGCACCATCTACACCATAGAAGATCCAATATTAAGCTTCCAAAGAAGATTTATGCCATAGATTTGTTCTACCTTTCAAGTATTAGATTTTAGTTCAAGGATGAGATACTTTATGTTGTTATTTTCTCTTTCATAGAACAATGTATGAATGTATATTTTCAATCAATGCATGGTGTTTCATTTATCTTTTTGTTATTGAATACCATGTTTTGTAATGTTCTTCCAAGCCAGGTGATCCATGTTATGGAAAGCATAGGGTTTGCTTCTGCTGACATATATGGTCTTGGAGGGACATTACAATATGGTATTAGAGAAACGAGTAGATGGGCACTAAGATAAAGATGCATATGTTCTAACCCTAGGTATAGAAGAAGTAGGTGAAAGATATTAAAAACAAAATTAGAGGTCTATACAAGAGACTTAAGTTTGGATGAGGATTAGGGTTATGTGCCTAGAAGTTTTAAAATTTTACGTTAACTCTATACTTGTATATATCATGGTCTCTCTTTTTCCAATGTGTTTCTGGTATGGGACTGACGTGGAATATTATCGCACTACAAATTCACTAGGTATATAATTCCTACAGTTTACCAAAACCAAAGTGAAATAATGTCCCCCGCAAGCGCACGGATCTTACCAAGTACAATTAACGATCAAATCCCAAGGGATAATGTTTTTAAGAATTATCTTATCAAAGTAACTTAGCAAGAACTAGTATTTATCACAAAAGTTGAGATTGGGTTGATTAATCTAAGGTTGCAAGAATACAAAGATCTAGATTTAAGTTCTCATTATCGGTGGATGGAAACACTAGGGTGGAACTAGCTTTCACCACCACTACTCGAATCTACTCATTCATTCAAATCCAAACTAGAATGAAGATATAATTGGCGTTATGCAAGTTTCCCCTTTCAGCGTTACAAACTTTGCATGAGTAGATATCCCTCTAAGATCGATGTCTCATTACTGAGGGATCCTTTATCCACTACTCCAGAGACTTTCTATATGATGTTCTCATCTGGGTGTCTAATAAAGCTAATTAGTATTTAAATATTAAACATTGAAGTTCTTGTAGTAAAAGATTATAATAAATCACATAAATCATGTGATCAATCCACACAACATGCGATAAATAATTGGCTATGAATTAAATGAGTTCATACAAAAGTTGGAATATGAATGAAATTGCAAGAAATTGGTAGTGGGGCTAGTCCCCACACCCCAATGAAAAGAGTACTCCCTCAACATGGTGATATTAATATCACAAGAAGATGAAGAGTATGCCATCACGGTCGTGATGGTAATAGAAGCGGCTCGAAATGGTATGCGATGGTATATTTCCTACCTTCTTTCTCCATCAAGAATTAATCCTTACTTGCAGTAGAAGCAAGGGGAACATACATCATCTTGGGGAAGAGATCGATCTTCTTGCACAAGGAGATCAATCTCTTCCTCAAGCTGATGTATGTCCCCCCTACTATAGTTTCGGATGAAGGAGATCTATCGATCTATGATTGAGGTCGATAGGCGTCACCAAGATAGGTCGATCGAACTAGCTTCGTCGATAGGTCTTGTCCTTGCTCTGATGTTGGCGGCAGCCTATCGAAATTTTTGTCTCTAGAATTTCTGAGATGAGTTGTAAGACTGCGCTAGGGGCCTATTTATAGAGTCGAGGTTGTCGAACTCTATCCATCGATGTCGACCATTGTTTTTGATTGAACGGTCTAAGTAAGGCCCCTGAACTTGCTTAAAGAGTTGAATAAGCTTAATTACCATAATTGAGTTGTTATAGCCCTAATCTAACCTTGTGATATGCTTATTTATCATGTGAAAAACTTATGTTTCAAATTTGGTCCAATTCGGACACTGTTTGAGCAAGTTATACAATTTTGTGTACATTTTGGACCTTTCTACAATTTACCCAATTGGGAGGTTTTTATTGCAATTTGTCACATGAAGTATGTTCCTTAGATGTTCTCTCATCATTATTAAGCTTTTTGATCCATGTGTCTCCTAGTTGAACCTTAGTTTGAAGGTGTTTTCCTCAAGGGTATTTTAGGGTTTACCCTTTCATGGATGAGCCTTAAATCAATGGTTTATTGAGTCATTTGATGCAATGGTCGGACCTATACTCCAATTGATGGTTTTAATATATGAACTTGACCTAATGGAAAGATCTAACATTTGTTAATACAATAAATTGGAATGATGCCTAAATATAATATGTTTGTACTAATAAAGTAATTAAAATTGTTTCTTTTATGAGATCAACTTAAGAAGCTAATTTGCTGATGACTTGTTTTAAATAAACAATCGCTTGTGGGTTTTATCCTACTATCAATGAAACTTTTTATGTTGATAATAAAGGTATGTCTAGGGTTACATGGTGACTCTTTCTAGAGCACAACTCAATGACTTCATAGGTGGATTGTTCAAGGTTTTCACTTATGTAAACGACCAATGGCCTTACCTTTTCAACATTTAAGGGTTAGAAGTTGATGCCTCAATATTCCCATTGTTTTGGGTGAATCCTATAGTGTAATGTTATGATTCTAATAATGATAATTTGATGGTTCAATGCCTTCAACTTGGAGTCTTACCCTTTCCCTTGTATAATGACGATTGATAATCACCATAATGAATCAATGGGTAACCCTAATGAGGTATATCTTGTTATACCTAGCTTTAATATAACTAAATGATAGTAATTGGGTATGAATATTCCTTGAATGACTAATACAATCATGGAGTACTCTCTTATTGCTATTGAAACCCTAGTATGCCATAACTCGATGGTTACACACTAATTTATGTGTGGGTTCATACTTCAGAATAGTATGAAATGTGATTGTGATGCTTCATCATATGCGTCCATGATCCAATGGGGATGTCGTGAGTTAGGGTATGAGTATGTGTGTTGATTAGTAACATTAATATAATTTATCTTGTTGAACCTAACTTTAATGCAAATAGATAAAGATGAGTTTTCATGTTTAAACTTCTTATATGATGGCATGATGGTTAAATAAGCTCCCTAATATGATCACAACTTTAATGTGTTAATTGGTGGTTATCATAGCCACATGGTTGATACTTTCTTATGCTAAATCTATGCATTATGAATATGATGAGGGTTAATCATATCTAGATTCCTTACGCCACTACTACATAAATGGCTTATAATGTCACTTTTAAAGGCGTCAGTAGTATATATACACCAACACCTAAAACCTAAAATGTCAGTTTAATAAAAAACCCGACATCCATCTGTGAAGGGTGACCAGACACGGGTATCGCTTTTATTCAGTGTCGGTTCTCGAATAATAAACTGACGACTAAAATTAATCGCCAAATCCAAAATTTTGCGTGAAAAAATTTTCCTCCAAAATTTGAGATATGGCGTCGGTTATTTACTAAAAAACTGACGACGAAAGGTTATTCACGTACAGAAATTGGGCACATTTTGGTCATCAGTTTTACTACAATAACCGACGCTTATGGGTTTTCGCTCGTTTTCCTGGGAAATTTTTCACACCCCTTTGAGCCTCGGTTTGAGAAAGAAACCGACGACTATGGTCATTAATCGAGAACAATTTTTTTAATCATCATAAGTAGATAGACGTCGATTTTTTTCTAGTAAAAACCGATGACTATCATTGAGAATAGGTGTCGGTGTGTTTGTAGAACTGACACCTTTAGTTTTACGTGTCAGTTGTTTTTAATAATCGATACTGATTGATAACTTAACAGCACCCGCGCGAGCCCGACTCTTCCCCTTTCTCTGTTTCATTCATTGTCTCGCGCTGCTACTCCAGGGTTTGGTCCGGTGATTTCCGGTGATTTCTCCTCTGCCCCCACATCCGTCGTTGTTTACTCTGGTCGTGCGCTGCTCCGATCACTTGGCTGGTCCTCTGCCCACCTCCGCCGCCACTTGCCCTCTGCCCCCAGCTCCGGCGGCCTTCTCTCCTTCTCCGGTGACCTTCTATCTTGCTCCGGCGGCCTGCTCTCCTGCTCCTACTGCTACTCTCCCCGCCAATGCCTCCGAAGGTACCTACTCTGCTCTTCTTCCTCCTTTTCTTCCTCCTCCCTCAAGTAGGTACCCTGCTCTGTGACCGAGGTGTGTGAAATCGTAGGTTGGCACAGTCGTGCTGGGCAGCACGACCGTGTTGGTAGCACGGCCGTGATGCATAGCACGGCCATGTTGGTTGATTTTGTGCTATATTGCTCAATTATAATCGGATAGCCTATAATGTTGTGCTACATTACTCTTCTAAAATTATTCTTATATTGTTGAATCGGGTCAATGACCACACCTGCTATTCTGCCTGAATTATGCCATGTATGTTTGTACAAAGTGAATCTTATCGCTCTAATTGTGAATTATTGCATGTTTGAAACTATTGAATTCTTGATTTATTATTTAATAATGCTCTAATTGTGAGTGATGCAATGTAAGTGAGCAAATACATGTAGTGGATATGTACTCATTAGCCTAGAAACCCGTCCAAGATTTACTCATTAGGAGTAAACCTTGGATAGTCCCCAGTTTGGGACTATTCTTGAACACCTAATCTCACTTAGGATGTAAGTGTATAATGTGTATTGGGTTTTCAAGAAAATTTCAGTAGCATTTCCCCGTTTGTTCTCTAAGTACATATGTACTTAGAGAACAGTGGGGAAATGCTACCGAAATTTTCTTGAAAACCCAATACACATTATACACTTACTAGTGAGATTAGGTGTTCAAGAATGGGATAGGTGGTACACATTTATTGTATATAATAATGACAACACATGTATTTGTTGGCCTAGAAACCCGTCCAAGATTTACTCATTAGGAGTAAATCTTGGATAGTCCCCGGTTTGGGACTGTTCTTGAACACCTAATCTCACTTAGGATGTAAGTGTATAATGTGTATTGGGTTTTTGAGAAAATTTTGGTAGCATTTCCCTGTTTGTACTTAGAGAACAGGAGGGAAATGCTGCCGAAATTTTCTCGAAAACCCAATACACATTATACACTTACTAGTGAGATTAGGTGTTCAAGAATGGGATAGGTGGTACACATTTATTATATATAAGAATGACAACACATGTATTTGTTGGCCTAAAGTTTTAACCATGCAAAAACTCTAATCTGTTAACCCTAGACCCTAATCTTGTTGTAATATATACTTGTTTTCTCTTTGATCATAGAATGGTTAGATCATGGATGTCCATTCGCAATTGCTGCACCCCTGAGTTTATTTCTGGTCTTGACCAGTTTATTAGATTTGCCGAGGAACATAGGAAACAACCTGGAGATAGGTTCTACTATCCATGTAGGCATTGCGGTAACAACTTGAAAGTCAACACTGGTGACGAAATCAAAAGTCATGTCATGTGCAATGAGATTATACAAGGCTATACAGAATGGCACTGGCATGGAGAGATTTCAAACCCGAAACCAGTGGATATCGATAGCAGTGCTTGTGTAGAAGAAAAAATTGCCTATGATGACGTATATGTGAATGAACCAGTTCCAGTAGACATCGTTGATGCGATGTTGGATAGTTGTGGGGTAGAGCACACCGATCCACCTCCCATTGTTAGAAACATTGTGCATGATGATGAGATATCGTTATACACAGGTTGCACTAAGTTTATGAAGCTTAGCGGTGTGTTGAGATTGTATAAGCTGAAAGCTAACAATAGATGGAGTGACAAAAGCTTCACGTCATTATTGTCTTTGTTGAAAGAAATGCTTCCTGAAGGAAACGAGCTGCCAATCTCAACATACCAGGTAAAGAAATTGTTGTACCCAATGGGAATGGATGCCAAGAAGATACACGCATGCCCGAATGATTGTGTATTATTTCAAAAGGACTATGTGGATTTGAAAGATTGTCCAAAATGTGGTGCGTCACGGTATAAATTGACGACTTCAGGGGAGTCCAAAACTGGTTCTCCTGCCAAGGTGATGTGGCATCTACCTATAATATCACGGTTTCAACGCTTGTTTGCCAATCCGATAGATGCGGAGAATTTGAGGTGGCATGCAGATGTTAAGAAAAATAATGATGGGATCCTACGACATGCGTCTGATTCCCCACAGTGGAAGAAGATTGATCTATTGTACCCTGAATTTGGTGAAGAAGTCATGAATCTAAGACTTGGGCTTTGTATAGATGGGATGAATCCGTACGGGACATTGAGTAGCCAACATAGCACTTGGACAGTCATGCTTGTTATATACAATCTTCCTCCCTGGCTGTGTATGAAAAATAAGTATGTAATGTTGTCGTTGTTGATATCGGGCCCTAAAAAACCTGGAAATTCCATCGATGTTTATCTTGAACCTCTGATTGATGATTTAAAGAAACTCTGGGGTGAAGGTGTGATGACCTATGATGCTTCACGGAGAGAGACATTTCGTTTGCATGCTATGTTGTTTTGCACTATTAATGACTTTCCAACATATGGGAATTTGTTTAGATATAGTGTCAAAGGAGCTAAAGAGTGTCCTATATGTGAAGAGAACACTGATTCAACAAGACTAAAACATGGCGGTAAGACTGTATATCTCGGTCATCGAAGGTTTCTTACAAAATTCCATCCGTATCGTAGGAAGCGCAAAGCATTCAATGGATTGAATGAGGAACAAAGTGCACCTAAACCTATACCAGGGGAGGTTGTTTATGAAAGAGTAAAAGACTTTGTCAATGAATTTAGTAAGAGATCACAATGTACTATGGCCACACAGAGTGACAAATCTTTATTCAAGAAGAAGTCAATATTTTGGGATCTTCCTTATTGGAGTTCTTTGACAGTCAGGCATTGTATCGATGTCATGCACGTTGAGAAAATTGTCTGTGATAGTGTCATTGGTACTTTGTTGAATATACCAGGTAAGACTAAAGATGGGATAAAATCCAGACTGGACCTATGTGAAATGGGAATAAGGTCATAATTAATAGAATTTCATGAAATGGGAAATCGGAGAACATACTTACCTCCCGCTTGTTACACATTGTCTAGAAAGGAGAAGAAAGCTTTTTGTGAATGTTTGGTAAATGTTAAGGTGCCACAGGGTTACTCATCCAACATTTGTAGATTGGTATCAATGAAAGATCTGAAGTTGATAGGTCTTAAATCTCATGATTGTCACACTCTAATGCAACAAATATTGCTTGTGGCAATTAGATCTATATTGCCGAAGCATGTAAGGTTTGCAATCACTAGACTTTGTTTCTTTTTCAACAGTCTGTGCAGCAAAGTTATTGACCCTGATACTCTCGATAAATTGCAAAGAGAAGTGATTGTTACCCTATGTCATCTTGAGATGTATTTTCCTCCGTCGTTCTTTGATATCATGGTACATCTTGTTGTCCACTTGACTAGGGAAGTGAAAATGATGGGACCAGTTTTCTTGCATTGGATGTATCCCTTTGAATGATACATGAGCATTTTTAAAAGTGATGCTCGAAACCGTTATCGGCCTGAAGGGAGTATTATTGAGGGTTATGTGGCGAGAGAGGTTATGGATTTTTGCAATGACTTTCTCAGTGGTAATGACACTCCTAATAATGATAAGAATATTGACAAGCAATTTGGCAAAGGAATTTTGGGATCACGTGTGAAAGTAATCAGCCGTGAGCAGTTGGAACAAGGTCACTTGTATATTTTACACAACATGGACGAAGTGAACGTTTATATCGAGGAACATACCAATTTCATCAAGAGACAATATCCTCGAGCCAATACAATGTGGCTTGCTAGAGAGCATAATAAGACATTTATTAAGTGGTTTGAAAATAAAGTCTTACATCAACTATCTCAAACACCAGATGATATTATTGAAACTATCAAATGCCTCGCCTTTAAACCAAAATTGACTATTATGTCTTATGAAGGGTATGACATTAATGGATTCACATATTACACAAAGTGCCAAGATGATAAGAGTGTCGTCCAAAACAGTGGGGTCACCCTTCAAGCATCGACTATGTTTTTTGCAAGTGCAAAGGATAAGAGTCCACGTGAAGCTAAAATGTCATATTACGGTGTCATTGAAGACATATGGGAGTTTGACTACATAGATTTTAGAATTCCACTCTTCAAATGTAATTGGGTTGATAACACCAAAGGAGTTATAGTGGATGAATTGGGTTTCACTTTAGTGAACTTTGAAAAGATTGGCGAGAAGATTGAACCATTCATATTGGCATCACATGCGAAACAAGTATTTTATATCGATGATCCTGCAAATGATAAATGGTCAGTTGTTCTTCATGGTAAACGACAGTTCATTGAAGATCCTATAGATGAAGAAATGTACTATGATAAGTATGATGACTCCAGTCCATTCTCAGTTGGGTTGCCAACACCAGCAAATATTGAAGCTAATGATGACTTGTATGTGCGCGGAGATCACAATGAAGGATTGTTAATTGATAAAAAATCGCAATATTAGAGGCATGTTTATATTTTTTATATGTTTTATTTTTCTGAATGTGAACTTTACAATGTGAATGTGAACTTTACAATGTGAATTACTTTACAATGTGAATGTGAACTTTACAATGTGAGCTTTACAATGTGAATGTGAACTTTACAATGTGAATTTTACAATGTGAATTACTTTATAATGTGAACTTTACAATGTGAATTACTTTACAATGTGAATGTGAACTTTACAATGTGAGCTTTACAATTTGAATTACTTTACAATGTGAATGTGAATTTTCAGATGGCTGAGCATTCTCCTGATGACCGTGCTGATGATTACCGTGAGGGTGAGGATATCAATGCGCCACCTCACAATGTAAGTTTTAAAAATATATCATATATTTATATCTATATGTCCATTTATAGTTATATCTTGTAAATGTGTTTATTTTGTCAAATTTTAGGTTGATGATGCACATGTACCATCTGAAGCACTTGAGGCACTTGATCAACAACACCAAAAAGTTGACAAGAGAAGGGGCATCACTATGATGAAGAAGTTAATAGCACAAAAGGGCAATGGACCCAAACTTGTTGTGGATTTTGATAATGCAGGAAATGCATCTGGTGTGAATCACAATTCATTTGTTTCATATCTTGGGTATGTTACTCGTAGCCATTGCAGTTGTAAGATAGATTCTTGGCATAAAGTTTCTAAGGAGAAGAAAGACATAATATGGAAGGATTTATGCATGAGTTATTATTAATTTGCAATTCTATTTTGTAGATTACTAATTTTTTGGATACTAGTTAATAGGAATTCTATTTTGCAGAGTATATTTGAATTGGATGAAAAGTTGCATCGTAAATGTGTTATGCAACGCTGTGGGAGAGTCCTAAGGAACTATAGGACAAATCTCACCCGAGAATACATAAAAGAAGCTGACAAGAGGAAGAAGACAACCACTGAACAATGGAACTTCATGGACAAAGAAGAATGGGACGCGTTTGTTGCTTCAAGACAAACTCATGAATTAAAGGTATTAGGCGTCAGTCCCAATCTCATTAATATATGTTGTATTCACCTATTCATGATTAATATTTACTGTTACTAACCAAATCATTAATGTGCATACTAACTAGGCCCTCAGTGAGGCACAAAGATCGAGGCCTGCACTAAATGTGCATGACCACACAATGGGTCCAAAGGGGTATGCAGGCATTCGCCAAAGACTACAGTCTGAGGCTACTGCTCAGCCTACTGCTACTCAGGAGTCCTCCACTATAGGTAGCACACCTCTTCCTCGCCATGATGTCTGGATAGCTGGGAGGCAAAATAAGAAGGGAGAAATAAGGAAGCCCGCAACTGCTGAGGCGGCTGCAAAAATGGTAAAATACAACTCTTACAGCAATCGTTTGAATATTGATTATTTGTGGTGTTTACTTAATTACAATTTTTTGTTTTGGCAATTAGCGGGAGCTGTACGAGCTGAGCAAACAAGGCAAGTTCATCCCTGAGGGAACAAGGGATGAATTGACAGTTGCTCTGGGTAACCCAGAGCATCCTGGACGTGTTAGGGCTGCAGGCGCTGGTGTGGGCATCAAAGCTTTTTTTGGGCCATCCCAGCGCAAACATGTCCCAAAAGTGGGACTTTCACCAAAAGAGGTAACATATTTTTTCCTAGTAGATGTTACTGTAAAAGAGAATTCAATAATTAGAATTTGACGTTTCTTTTATCCATGTATAGGTAGATAAGCTATTTGATAGGAAACTCGAAGAAGCAATGAAAAAGTGGCAGGCATCTCAGACTGACACTTACCAGACAGTACCTATGGTGTCTCCTACTGCAGGCTCTACTCCTACTGCAGAGGTTGGGAGTAATCCTATAGACCCACCACCTAGAAAATCCACTGTATGTATTTTTATGACATAGTAACTAGTTTTTTAATTCAAGATGATATGTATATATGAAATTGTAGTCGTTTCAAAAAAAGATGATATGTATATATGTATATAACATTCTTTACACAAAAAATTGTAGGGGTTGAAGCCATGCCGTCTAAAAGTTAATGAATATGTCGTTGCAGAGGCGTCGTCTTACACATCCCTACCAAGGGAAATGTTTCACGGGTCTCCATTACCAGATGGTTGGATTTGTGTGAGCCCGGTACATATATTCCCCAAGTGGATGGATCTTCCATTGCCATATGCCCACCCAGATTGTGAAACGCTTGGTGAGGCAGAAGGCGGAGTGATATTGTGGCTAAAAGTGGATGTCATCTTTACTGAAACTGTATGGTAAATTTACATTACATTAAATTGTTAGTGTGTGTATATGATGTCAGTTGATCTGAAATTATTATATATATATACAGGTTAAAAAGAAGACACCCACAACATCTAGGCCTCCACTTCCACCTCCTACATTACGCAGTTGGGTTCCACAGGAACTATCTATCCCGTTAGGTCCTAACTGTAAGGGTATGGCAATATGGTTAGGCGAACATGATATAAATTTCCCTATAATTGTTTCTATAGATTCAGATGTTGCAGGTCAATCATACGAAAGCAAATTATTTATACAAGATATTTTGGAGTTGTTTCGATATGATTGGCTAAATACATCTGTGATAGAGCTATGGATAAGGTGAGATCTTCTTTATACATCCATATACCTTGTGTAGGATCTGGTGATCTGGTTTCTTATTTATTAATGCATGCGTAATTAATACATATTTTGTAGTTACTTAGACAAGATATGTGCAGATTTTGCATTCGAACATGTAGGATTTTTTATTCCATCTTTGATTAGTCTAGTAGCTAAAGACCCTCCGTCAGTTCAACAATACTTTTGTGAGGCTTTTACAATTTTTTCTCAAAATAAGAAGACAGTGATAATGGATCCATTCAATGTAGAGTAAGTTTACTTTGCTTATTATAATTTGGACTTAAGAAAATTACATTTTTATTGTGAATTTTGAGTTATTAATTTTGAACTTTTTTACCTCTAGTAGTATGCATTGGGAGTTACTAGTTATTGTCCCCGAAACGTTCACTGTCTATTATCTAGATCCTAAGGGGATTAAATTGAATACAAAATATGGACACATAATGAAAATGGCATTATTCCGGTGAGAAATATTTCATTTTCATATCTGTTAACATATGTTATTACATTACTATTTAATTATGCAATGTACTGTGTTACATTAACATGTAGGGCTTTTGATGAGTTCAAAAAGGCTGGAGGAAAGGTCCCCACGAAAAAGAACCAGCCAATAATTTGGAAGAACGTGAAAGTAAGTTCCCGACTGCAATATATGTATATATTATTTATGTGAACAATGCTTAATTAGTTGTATTTTTAATATTTTGTATGTTTGAATTTATAGTGTGCTACACAAGACAACGGATGGGCATGTGGATACTATGTGATGCGATTCATGCACATGGTTATCAAATATGCCGCAATGGACATCGATTGTATTGCTGAGGTATTATATAGTCTCATTAGATAATATGAAATATATCAATCTTATTTATAGCTCATTAATTATATATATACATCATTCTCTTTACAGGTGTTTAAAACTGACCACACTACAGGAATGGCCTTACCAGATGTACATGCTCCCTATACGACGGGAGAATTAAATGAAGTAAGAGAAGAATGGGCAACAACCATACAAATAGTGGGGGTTTTAAGATATAATTGGGATGTTGATAGCGAATAATGACTAAAGAATGATATTTTGTAAATGAATTTCTGAATTATAATATATGTGTGAATGATAGTGAATAATGACTAAAGAATGATATTTTGTAAATGAATTTCTGAATTATAATATATGTGTGAATGTTTCTACATGTCTGGATGTTTTTACATGTGTCTGAGTGAAAATGAATGAAACTGTTGGTTGCTATATGAATATTTCTACATGTGTGAATGTGAAAATGAATGGAACTACAGATTGCTAGCTACATTAATGTTTCTAAATGTGTGAAAATCAAATGGAACTGCAGATTGCATTGCTAAATGTGTGAATATTTTTGTCGTTAATTTTGCAGGTTTGTGGCATGTTGTTGGCTGATATCAATGGATGTCGTAAAACCTGCAGTTCAGACTGAACTGCAGGTTTCTCATCCTGCGACCAGCCATACAGCAGGTCTGCAGACTGATAGAAAAAAAAATAAGCGTCAGTTATTTGTATAAAATTGACGCTACATCATTACAGTGTCACTTTCTAATAGTAACCGACGTCTATTTCCTTAACACCACGGCCGTGCTGGCCAGCACGGCCGCGGCAGTGGACCAGACACCACGGCCGTGCTGGCCAGCACGGCCGTGTTGGGAGTGCACGACTGTGGCAGCGGACCAGACACCACGGCCGTGCTGGCCAGCACGGCCGTGTTGGGAGTTATATGACGTCGATTTCTTATCTAATAACCGACGCTGATAGTGCCCAAGATGGCACCCTTCTGTGGCATGAAGGTATATGGCGTCGGTTTCTTATCTAATAACCGACGCCTATAGTGCCCTGCTGGCGCGTTTTCGGTGGCGTGCGAAGGGTTTTGGCGTTAGTTTTTGAACCAACGCGTAACGACTGGGCTTTTAGCGTCGCCCACATAGGTGTCGCTTAGAAACCGACACTAAAGGCCTTAAATAACTGACACTAAAGGTCGGTTATGTACTAGTGTGTGTTGATGTAATATAGGAATGTTCATAATGTTAATATAATCCTACTATGATTGTTTATGAATATATCATAGCTCATTAATGCAATAATGTGTTGATCTGGTGTGTTACATGTAAGTGATGTTGTTGAGCCTTGTTATAAGGCATGGGAAGATAATGATGATCTTGTAGGGAATAGTATGATGGTCTTAATGACCTTTGGGCATGGTTGATCCCTGAATGAGGTGTAATCTTCTTGTGTTGATAAGGGTTGATACCCTATGATATTGTGAAAAGGATTTATATCTTGTGATAGTATGATGACTAGTGTAGTCTCATGAATGGCAAGTGAATAGTACCATGTGATGATGAGATAAGAAATTGTGTTTCACACATTTTATAACTTTTGAAGTTGTGATATTTATATGCTTACTAGATGTGAATTAGGACTTTTATGTCGATTTGTTTGATGCAGCCTTAATTCACCCAAATGATATAACTAATCAAGTGAAACTCTAATCATGTAGAGCTTAGTGCCATAAAACCATCTTCAGTGTCAGAACTTGTTGGATGGTGAAATGAGTATTCCTAAGGGAAACTCAGAGTGTATACTGTTGAGTATGCAGGGTGCTTGTCATCATGACACCAAGTGTTTCGGGATGAAGGTTGTTGTCATACCTAGCCCACTTTTTGAGAACGACTATGGTTGGGTCTCAGTGATTATAACATGATGTGATTAGAAGAAAACTCTGGTTGTACCTCGGTAATGGGGTTAGAATACCCTGGATGTTAGCACCATGACCTATACCAAGGTCGGCTAGATACAGGACTATATGTCGTAGTTTTGTAGTTTGACTGAGACGTTACTGCAATGCAGACTCGTACTGACCGGGTATGGAGAAGATCTTGGAGTTTGGCTCTTCCTTGATCTTATATGGAACTGATTGCGACCAAGCGGTGGTCGGTTGGACTTTGAGTGGTATGACTCAAACTCCCCAGGGCATAATAAAAGATGTAATACAGCCATGTAGCATATTTATTTAGGGTTATACACAATGTTTCACATTGGATGATAACCCTTGTTTGTTCTTGTTACAACCCCAATTTTTTGGGTTCTTATGGTGAGAAATGTAATTTCTCCTATTAAAGATATTTGAACAAATAATGATATAATTTGCTTTGAATAAATGGATTTCATTTACAAGAGCCTTTTTGGTTGTTTTGTGGGCTTTATTGGCTATTGGGCCCAATAACAAGGAAAAGACAAAAGAAACTCCATTATTAAATGAGTAAATAAGAAAATGGAGAAAAGAAAGATGTAGAAATCTCTAGAAGGCAAAGGAATGTTATACAAAGATGGATTTTGTGCCTCTTGGGTTCCAAAGCAGTCCAAAGTTGCAAAGATAATGCAACAAGAACAGAAAAGATCAATTAAATATTTCCTTACTAAGAAAGAAATTGAAAATAATGAGAAATTATGAATGTAAAAGAGAAGAAAAGTTCAAGATAATGGATATTAATAAAAAGTATTTATGGGAAATACTTGGAAACATCTAGAAAGTGGCATTAATGGCCACAATTGAGTAAAATTCGTTTACATATGATTTCAAATAAAAGAAATATGAAAAGAGGAAAAAGGAGATGAAAGATAATGAGAAATCCTTGCAAAAGAATATCTTAATAAAGAAATAAGTAAGATAATGAAAAATGAAGGATGTAGATGCATCTAGAAGGATAATAAGCATCCTTAAAAAGGAATTTCAAACTATAAGGATTTCTTGGGATCCAAGGAGTCCCAATAGAGAAAAAGAAAAAGAAAAGGCAAATAATACAAAATAAGAGGATAATGTGATACACCATTAATGACTTTTTGATAATAACAAAAATATATATTATTTGCTTTAAGAAAGTAAAACTTCATGGCCAATGGATTAAAAGCCAAACATAAAGAGAGTAAAAGTAATAATTTTCAGATTTTCCATTATGTAAGTATTCCAAAATAGAAAGGAATAAGGAGTATGTAATGATTTTCCAGAATCTATATACAAGGACATGCTTTTAGAGAATAAGGCATGATGATTAGTGCCCTTGGGCATTTTCCTTTTTATTTTTTGTGAAACACGAAATACAAATATTTATCTCCCTCCCATGTGGGTCTCGTGACCAAGAATGAATAGGCCTAGGATTTGAGGCCTCTCTATGCCTCTTCAAGGTCGATCCCTAGGGTTTTTTAGGTGTGTGTATATATATGTGAACCCCAGGTCAGCCTCTTGCCACCAAAATACATGGCCCTATCCGTAGTGGCCCAAGATGGAACCATGTGAAACCATGAGCCTCAGATTCTCCCGTCGTTTGACATTATGAAGCCCCGGACAAACATGCAACTCAATCATAGCAGATCGTGGCATAGCACTTGACCAGAGACAAGCTTCAGCAAGGCTTCTCCATCTTTCTTGGTATTTCTATCATCCTTAAAAGGGTGTGATCACCATCATGTTCTGGGAAGGAAGCAACGACCAACTGCATGGCGAGGAACCTGGGCAAACTGCCGTTAGGGAGCCACGGCCGCAGGCCCTACGCCAGCCACCCCAGAGGACCCAAAGGAGTCGGGCATGCTGATGGAAGGGAACGACACTGCCTATAGGTTGTGCGGCCAGAGAGAGAGAGATAGAGGAGAAAGGAAGGTTGGTGAGGGGGAAGTAGCTGGTCGCCCGGAGACGACAACGCGCGACACATCACTGTGCGCACAGAGACGAGGGTGTGTGAAAGGGGAAGGGGATAGAGTCAAATGACTCATATACCCCACTTTGTGTATGACACATGAGGGCACTAGAGTCCTTTCGTGAATTAAAAAGGGTACCCAAAGTGTAGAAGAGCCGCTGACATGTCAAGCCCTAATTGGATCAGGTAATTTAATCTTTCAAAAATTATAGAAATTGATAGGATGCTCATAATAAGACATGTCATACATGACAATTGATCAGAAAAATGCAAGGAATGCACTAAAAATATAATTAAAGCCTAATTCTTCTTACAATAAAAAAGTATGAAAATATACTATCTTTAATGGTTTATCTAATGAAAAACCCTAATCTTTATTCATTAATGATTTTGAAAGGGTTACATGGACGTTTAAAGTTGATATTAACATGTTGATTATAAAAAGACACATTAAGATCTAAAAGGATGAACTTTACATGTAATTGGATTCATTTAGGGTTCCATGTACATGAATATGCTTTAATGGGCCTTGAAACCCTAATGTTAGTAATTATGACTCTTAATGGCTTTAATTGTTCAAATTGATGAATAAAGCTGAGATATGATGGTTCTAAGCTATTTCGAGTATAAAAGTTCTTAATTGTGGATAAATACATTTATGATGGTAATTAGGGTATTCTGATGGATAAATGTGGAATTAGTAATAAATGGAATCCATAGATGAATTAGATCATAATGAAATACGAGTGGTCAATTCAAAAGAAACTAAAGGTGATAATTGAGTCTAATTATCTTGAAATAACTTAAAAGGATAAAGATGGTAGTTTTGGTATAAAAGAGAAAAAATAGACTTTAATTGAGCTTATGATGTTGAAATTAGGGTTTGTGAACTAAGGGATCATTAAATGTAATAAAAGTGAAAGAAAAACCCTAATTGCAATGAAAACCCTAAAAGTGGATTAGAAACCCGAGGAAGCGAGCTAGGTTTAATAGATCTTGATGGCATGATCAATGATAGGAAAATTGGATGCATATTTCAGGATCATCTTGTGTGCTTTCTTGTTTACTGGATTTCTTGCTTAGTTGGATTATTTCTGCACTCAAGTCATCCTGACATGTATGTGGTTAATTATGGTTAATCACATTAGTTTCCTGTAGGTTTTCTGGATGATTCGTCACATTGAATGCAACCTATCAGTTTGGATGTTCATACTTGCAAATCATAAAGTCACTATGATTATCCCAATAATAATAGAAGTGTGTATTCTCGCACCTACATGCCACCCTGATGGACGATGCCAAAAGGTCAAGCCCAGGACGGAAGACCCATGGGCACCATGAGTGGTGACCCCAGACACCAAGATCAGGATTGAGAAGGTGGTCTTTATTGCATGACTAATGGGCACCATGAGAGGTGACCCTATGCACCAAGATCGTGATTGAGAAGGTGGCCTTAAGTCATTGGCAAAAGAGAAACCCTACAGTGGGTATGCCAGGGTTAAGGCAGAAGCGGTGGAGAATGTCACATTGAAAGCATAAATTGGCTTGTTAATTAACTTGATTGTGATATTTAGATTGTTAGCCATATTTGTGAAAATTTTGGTTGTCCCCACATACCGACATAGTCTTATATGCTGACTGACATTTTGTTTGTCGGCGTTTTAGGTACAACCATTGGAAAGAACAAATAGTAAAATGACACATTATGGAAATAAGAAATAAAGTGCAAGGAGGATTAGATAGAATAGATCCAAGCTGTGGATAGAAGTAGATTACCAAAGTTTTTAAAAGGTATGCAAAGTTTTATTTTATACCAGATTTTAGTTTAGTTGGTAGAATTTCATAATTATTATTGATTATTTGTCGAACCTTTGATCCTGTTAATTGGGATAACGACTCTGACCTTTGGGTCTCCCTTAATTGGGGGTTATCGGGAGGCAGGGTTGTTACATTTGGTATCAGAGCATAGGTTCCTCATTTAATCTGTAATAATTATTAAATTTTACAAACTCTATAGAACCCAAGGGAGTTATTAGAGGATTTTCTGAAAGACAGAGGTGTCTAGAAAAGGATCACGTATGGGGGCTGGCAAGATTTTCCTCCACACCGCAAGTCAGAATACGAGGACTCCCAGATTAGTGTGACTGACTGGCCAATGTCTCAGGATTTGACTCGAAATAAGATACCTTTAGGACTCTCTCATCTTGTGCATCCCTTCTCAACTCAAATGTTGTTAAGGATCTTAAGGATTAGGGTTTTCTCTCTTTTTCTCACCCTCTTGAGTATGGGTGAAGTTGGTAAGATTTAAGGAATCCTCCACCAAATTAATGAAAAGCATGTAAATAAGATGTCATGGATATAAGCTTAATAGTTTAAGCGTATAGATACATGCTTAGGTCATATGACATATGTTGGCATGCCCTCAGGAGAGACCTGAGGCTAGACCTCCTTGTCAGGAGGATGAGTAGAGAAAGTTAGTCTTGGATGTAGAGACCTCCATTATAAGTAGAGACTTGGCACATCCTCTGAGGATGATGCTTACCCAAACCCTAAGTTGTGGTTAGAGAAAGAGAGGACATGATGAGTTAGATGTCATAATAGACCAGGTGTGTGGGTGGTCATGCTTTTGGATGCCCATGACGATATGAGCCATATGAGGTTGGATGACCTAGTGCCTTTGGCGACCCAACCCTGGGAAGGGTCGTACATGTTAGAGTGAAGGAGAGCTCCTTTAATGATGAGGTTAGTTAAGAACCTATAGAAACCCTACGGGCTTATATGAGCATGGCATGGTATGCACCCAGAGTACGTCAGTAGTGCTGACAGTAGGCTAAAACCCTGGCCAGGAGCATATGAGGAATAGCTTAGGAGATAAGCATAAAGATTTATGGATAATCTTGAGCGAACATAAGTTTGAACATAGGCTTTACCCATGTAGGGGTATGCTTGTGAGCTTGATCCTTCATGGAGAGAGGACCTAAAATAGTAAGGTTGTTTGTAGGGTTAGCTCTAGAGAGAGAGAGAGAAGGACCCAAGCAAGAAGGTTGGAAGCTTAGACTCCGAGATATGACGAACAGTGGGGAGATGAGGATGATGTGACCTAAGTGGATGGTTGTGGTTGCCTCATGCATGTTTCCTAGAGGTTGATAGTATCTTGGTTGCCTTTAGAGGTACCAAACCCTAGAGAGAAGGTGAGACTGTTGGTACCTTTGTGCCTATGGTATAGGTGTTTACCTTCTAGGGTTAAGAAGAAGAGTTCCTTAGACCATGTAGAGGGTTAATAACTAGTTGTGAGGCCTTATACCTTGTTGGTTGTCCTTGAGGACGACTCCACTCTAAAGTGTTGTTCAAGTGGAATAATAATGGGAAGTACATGTCATACCTTATACATGCTTGGTTCATTGTTAAAAGTTGAGCAGGAAGTTGGATGTCAGATAAGTGAACCTAGGGTTCCTAGGCCTCCTCAGATAAGGTATGTTTGATGAACCCCTCACAGCTAAGTTGGTGACATGGGAAGGTTTGTTCTTGGTCTAATGTTGAGGAAAGAGAACAAGTATGACCTAGCAAGGTTTAGTAGGTAGTCTGCTTGTGCCTTAATAGCTTTCTAGGGTTAAGAATGCTCATGGGGATGCAAACCCTAGACATAAGCATGTTTTTTTACCTTTGTTATCAAGGTGTAGTTTCCTCTCATCCTGGGAGAGGGACCCTTTTGTAGAGTGTACACCATTTTCTGTTAGTTTTGAAGTAACCTAAAGAGGTCTCATAGGATCTTATGAAGCTAAGTGAAAAGTACATAGTAAGAGAGTGAACCTGTAGACCCATAGATAACCATCTCTAAGTGCATGTGGGTGTGTTACCATGGAGGTAGTCAGTATGGGGCCTGCACAAGGTAAGCAGGTCGCCATGACCCCTAAGAAAGGATGAAAGTCAGCCCAGGAATGCAGAGAGAGATGATGGAGACTTGGGTAAGGTTCTAAGTTGGACATGTACTATGTTAGAATCCTAAGTCTATCCTAGGGTTAGGTAGGGATAAGACTGATGGAAGTGGGAGTTGCCTAATTCCCTAGTTGCACATGACCACAGGGTCGAGAGATAACAACTATCATTGTCTGAGGGCCATGGGTTAGGAGATTGGTCACCTTCATGAACTCATGGGACCCAAAGGGCATATGAGTAGGGCACTCTATTGATGCATAAGGGAAGAGGTATGACCCCAAAAAGTGTCGACACCCTACATACTGAGAGGAGATGACCAAGGATTGTGTTGTGACCCAAGTAGGTTCGAGACCAATTTTCCATGGAAGTAACTTTGATATCAGGATGATTGTGATGTTGAGACAAAAGTTGCACATTTCAACTTAGATTTGAAGGTGTACTGGTAAGGTGGGATGTACCATCTCTAATCTTGGAATGGGAAGAACTCTGTATTTGGATTGCAGCCAAATGCTTATTTCCTCTTGTTATGGGAGTGAGAGATAGGACAGTACACATGTCATACACCAAGGATAAAAGATGATGTGAGTTGGAACGTTGCTATGAGGTATGAGGATAGAGATGATAACATACCCTTGTGGAGTGAACGATACATGGATGGTTTTACAAACACTAAGAGAAATAAGGTAGTCATCTTATGAGGATGTTTTTATCATGAGCTATGAGTTATACAAGGTTGAGTTCAAAAACCAAGAGAATGAGCTCAGAGTTTTCTTGATGAAGATAGACTTAGAGTTTGAGATGAGATAATAAGTGGAACACATGGAGGTGTACGTCTTGAACATTACCTAACACCTAAGGATGTGAAGTGGTAATGGATGCTCTGGTTGAGATGCAGCTGCCTAGTTTAGCTAGAGGCTAGAAGAGGTTGTTAGGTTAGCCCTAAGTTTGAAAAGAGATATGTTTGTCTAACACTCAGATGTAACGAGATCTGTTGAATAAGTTAGTAGTTGTTTGGTTAGCCAGCCTAGGGCTTGTTGTGATTGAAGGATGGTTGTAGAACCTCATATGCACTTCTCTGGAAAAGAAGGTGATGAAACCCCAACTAGAGTGTTTTAGGGTTTTTGAGGAATCAATCATACAAGAGATTATGAATTTAAGATCACCATACACTGTACTATGAAGATAGTAAGTGATACTAGTACGTTGGATGCTTAAGATGAAGTTGCATGTGGCATGTGGCCATGCAAGCCAGGAGGTGAAGAACGAACACCAGTAACCTAGTGTATTGACATAGATGATAAGGAGTCCCCAAGAGGGAATGGGAGTTTATCACTATGGTTGTTGTGGTAAGTCTCCCCTAGACCAAGGAAGGTCAAGATGCAATATGGGTTATGGTAGATTGCCTTACCTAGATGACATGAGAAAGAAAGAATACTGTCAAGGGACGGATCCAGTTGAACTACATATGAGAGAGAGATGGTTCAACTACACCATGATGCGTGTTCAAAGGTTCTTAAGTATAACTTAAAGATTCGCTTCCATGCAGAGGAAGTAGATACATGAAGAACCCAATGTTAGTACAGTTTATCACCCCTAACTAATGGTTAGTATGATCTAGACTAGAAGGTCTGATGAGAGCATGTGTGCTCATTCAGGGTGATACATAGAGATAGTTCTTGTCCACTGTAAGATGTGATGATATTCCCCATAGCCAATATTAGGATGTAAAGAAGCTCTGTAAAGGAGGTTGTGTCGGTCACCACTTCATTGAGATGATGTTGGTGAAGGGACCTCGCGAAGGTCAGAAAAGGGCCACAGTGTGTGCAGATGAGGTTGCTTTGATCGTGCAATGGTTGAAACAGATCCCAGGGGCGACATGAGTCGTGAGCTGATGCAAAGTAGACTAACATGCAGTTCCCTGTGGGAGAGTATGTGATGAGAAAATCCGATTCATCTAAGTTATAGCTAAGAGAGTTGAGTCCCCGATACCTGGGTCCGTTTGAGATGGATTGGTGGAAATGGTTTGTTTAGCCTTACCCCTCAGGATAACATGATGTATAATGAGTTCCATGAGTCCGATCTAGATCACTATGTGAGGTACCCAAGCCATGTACTGAGCCCTGAACCTATTCAGCTTTATGAGAGGCTGAAATGTCCTGAGTCACCTATGAGGGTATGATATACCAAGGTGAGAGAGAACTCAGATGATAGAATATGAGATGATGAAGGTTCTTGGGAAGCACCATGGAAAGGGTGAGGCTACATGGGAGACATCATGGACATAAGAAAGTCTTATCCTCTTTGTTTGTGTGCCTGGTGGAATTTTGGGGGAAAAATTCCTATAAGAGGGGAAGGATGTTACAACCCCAATTTTTTTGGGTTCTTTTGGTGAGAAATGTAATTTCTCCTATTAAAGATATTTGAACAAATAATGATATAATTTGTTTTGAATAAATGGATTTCGTTTACAAGCACCTTGTTGGTTGTTTTGTGGGCTTTATTGGCTATTGGGCCCAATAACAAGGAAAAGAGTAAAGAAACTCCATTATTAAATGAGTAAATAAGAAAATGGAGAAAAAAAAATGTAGAAACCTCCATAAGGCAAAGGAATGTTATCCAAAGATGGATTTCATGCCTCTTGAGTTCCTTGGGTTCCAAAGGAGTCCAAAGTTGCAAAGATAATGCAATAAGAAAAGAAAAGATCAATTAAATATTTCCTTACTAAGAAAGAAATTGAAAACAATGATAAAATATGAGAAATTATGAATGTAAAAGAGAAGAAAAGAAGAAAAGGTCAAGATAATGGATATTAAGCAAAAGTATTTATGGGAAATACTTGGAAATATCTAGAAAGTGGCATTAATGGCTAAAATTGTGTAAAATTCGTTTACATATGATTTCTAATAAAAGAAATATGAAAAGAGGAAAAAAGGAGATGAAAGATAATGAGAAATCCTTGCAAAAGAATATCTTAATAAAGAAATAAGTAAGTTAATGAAAAATGAAGGATGTATCTGCATCTAGAAGGATAATAAGCATCCTTTAAAAGGAATTTCAAAATATAAGGATTTCTTGGGATCTAAGGAGTCCCAATGGAGAAAAAGAAAAAGAAAAGGCAAATAATACAAAATAAGAGGATAATGTGATACATCATTAATGACTTTTTGATAATAACAAAAAGAGATATTATTTGCTTTAAGAAAGTAAAACTTCGTGGCCAATGGATTAAAAGCCAAACATAATGAGAGTAAAAGTAATAATTTTCGGATTTTCCATTATGTAAGTATTCCAAAATAGAAAGGAATAGGGAGTATGTAATGATTTTCCAGAATCTATATACAAGGACATGCTTTTAGAGAATAAGGCATGAAGATTAGTTCCCTTGGGCATTTTCCTTTTTCTTTTTTGTGAAACACGAAATACAAATATGTATCTCCATCCCATGTGGGTCTCGCAACCAAGAATGAATAACTCTAGGCTTTGAGGCCTCTCTTCATCTCTTCAAGGACGATCCCTTGGGTTTCCTTTGGTGTGTGTATATATATGGAAACTCCAAGTCAGTATCTTGACACCATAATACATGGCCCTATCCGTAGTGGCCCAAGACAGAACTATGTGAATCCATGAGCCTCAGATTCTCCCGTCGTTCGGCATTAAGAAGCCCCGGAAAGACCTGCAACTCGATCATAACAGATCGTGGCATAGCACCTGACCAGAGACAAGATTTAGTGAGCCTTCTCTGTGTTTCTTGGTATTGCTATCATCCTTAAAAGGGTGTGATCACCATCTTGTTTTGGGAAGGAAGCAATGGCCACCTGCACGATGAGGAACCTGGGCAAACTGCCATCAGAGAGCCACGGCCGCAGGCCCTACGCCGGCCACCCCAAAGGACCCAAAGGAGTCAGGCATGCTGATGGAGGGGAACAGAACTGCCTATAGGTTATGTGGCTGGAGAGAGAGAGAGAGACAAAGGAGAAAGGAAGGTTAGTGTGGGGGAAGTAGCTCGTCGCCCGGAGATGACGACGCGCGACACAACACTATGCACACAGAGACGCGAGCGCACGGAAGGGGAAGGGGATAGAGTCAAATGACTCATATACCCCTCTGTGTGCATATGAAACCTAAGGGAACTAGAGTCCTTTAATGAATTAAAAAGGGCACCCAAAGTATAGAAGAGCCGCTGACGTGTCATGCCTTAATTGGCTCAGGTAATTTAATCTTTCAAAAATTATAGAAATTGATAGGATGCTCAGAATAAGACATGCCATACATGAAAATTGATCAGAAAAATGCAAGGAATGCAATAAAAATATAATTGAATCCTAATTCTACTTACAACTAAAAAAGTATGGAAATATGCTATCTTTAATGGTTTATCTAATTAAAAACCCTAATCTTTATTCATTAATGATTTGGGAAGGGTTATATGGACGTTTAAAGTTGATATTAACCTGTTGACTATAAAAAGACACATTGAGATCTAAAAGGATGAACTTTACACGTAATTGGATTAATTTAGGGTTCCATGTACATGAATATGCTTTAATGGGCCTTGAAACCCTAATGTTAGTAATTATGACTCTTAATGCATTTAATTGTTCAAATTAATGAATAAAGTTGAGATATGATGGAGCTAAGCTATTTCGAGTATAAAAGTTCTTAATTGGGGATAAATACTTGTAATATGGTAATTAGGGTTTTCTGATGGATAAATGTGGAATTAGTAATAAATGGAATGCATAGATGAATTAGATCATAATGAAATATGAGTGGTCAATTCAAAAGAAACTAAAGGTGATAATTGAGTCTAATGATCTTGAAATAACTTAAAAGGACAAAGATGGTAGTTTTGGTATAAAAGAGAAATAATAGAATTTAATTGAGCTTATGATGTTGAAATTAGGGTTTGTGAACTAAGGGATCATTAAATGTAACAAAAGTGAAAGAAAAACCCTAATTGCAATGAAAACCCTAAAAGTGGACTAGAAACCCTAGGAAGCGAGCTAGGTTTAATAGATCTTGATGGCATGATCAATGATAGGAAAATTGGATGCATATTTCTGGATCATCTTCTATGCTTGCTTGTTTACTAGATTTCTTACTTAGTTGGATTATTTCTGCACTCAAGTCAGCCTGACAGGTATGTGGTTAATTATGGTTAATCACATTAGTTTCCCAATGGTTTTCTGGATGATTCATCGCATTGAATGCAACCTATCAGTTTGGATATTCATACTTGCAAATCATAAAGTCACTATGATTATCACAATAATAATAGAAGTGTGTATTCTCGCACCTACATGCCACCCTTATGGACGATGCCAAAAGGTCAAGCCTAGGAGGAAAGACCCATGGGAACCATGAGTGGTGACCCCAGACACCAAGCTCGGGATTAAGAAGGTGGTCTTTATTGCATGACTAATGGGCACCATGAGAGGTGACCCCAGGAACCAAGCTCGGGATTGAGAAGGTGGCCTTAAGTCATTGGCAAAAGAGAAACCCTACGGTGGGTATGCCAGGGTTAGGGCAGAAGCAGTGGATAATGTCACATTGAAAGCGTAAATTGGCTTGTTAATTAACTTGATTGTGATATTTAGATTGTTAGCCATATTTGTGAAAATTTTGGTTGTCCCCACATACCGACATATTCTTATATGCTGACCGACATTTTGTTTGTCGGCATTTTAGGTACAACCATTGGAAAGAACAAATAGTAAAATGACACATTGTGGAAATAATAAATAAAGTGCAAGGAGGATTAGGTAGAATAGATCCAAGCTGTGGATAGAAGTAGATTACCAAAGTTTTTAAAAGGTATGAAAAGTTTTATTTTATACCAGATTTCAATTTAGTTGGTAGAATTTCATAATTATTATTGATTATTTGTCAAACCTTTGATCCTGTTAATTGGGATAACGGTTCTGACCTTCGGGTCTCCCTTAATTGCGGGTTATCGGGAGGCGGGGTCATTACAGTTCTCTTTACATAAAGATGATGTGTAATGCAATTAAGAGATAATAGATATACTTATGTTGTGGATATGGTTAAAATTGTAGATGTGTACATATAGTAGCCATGCTTATGTTGATAATTATACTGCTACTGTTGATTATAGTCATGATGCTAGCTATCTCATGTTGTTAGTTATGTTTAGCATGCTAAGCATGCCATTGTAATTAGAGATGCATATACTACTAATCGTGCTTACCCAGATAGTTGTGGTTATGTTGTTAGCTCTTCTTATGATGTTGATATGTTTAACCTGTTAGACATGCTAATGTTGTTAGCTATGCTTATGTGGCTAGACTTATTTATAATGATAGAGATTCTATGTTACTAGACATGCTCATGATGTTATATATACATATGCTACTGAATTGCTTATATTGTCAAAAAGATAAAGGCTGATAGTCTGGCTAATGATGATAGTATTATCTGCTCCTTTATGTATTTTGTTAATCATCAGTGTTGTTAAGCTTATTTGTTATATATTATTAAACTACTTAAATAGTTGAATTACTTAAAAATGTTGTAATCAATATCGGTTGGAGAGAGTTATATCTCTCGCTGGGACATGGGTCTCACCCTTGTGGTTTGCCACAAATTTTTTTAGGTAATCTACAATGACGACTATAGACCCATGGAATTAAAGAGTAACTACAGTAATGAATCTTGAAAAAGTTGATTAGATGTGTAGTGTGTCCTAGAGTCATCCATGTACTCTCAAGCCCACGCAGGAAAAGTTTATATATGGTGTTTCAAATGAATCAAAATTTTGTTAGCATGTTAATGTTTGTTTGTGTGTCATATAAGAATATTGTTCTCTGGTGTATATATTTTGTGGCTAAGGAGTTGAACTATTTGTATCAAATTCTTGACATAGTATGGATACAAGAAAGATTTTGGGCTCTTATGCAAACATTTCTTAGCAAGTGTTGATGTTCAAATCGATTTTAATTTACCCAAATTTTTGGGTATGAGATTAATTAGTCATCGATTGTGTATTATGTTTTGAGTAATCTCGTTTAGTGTAATAGGTTCTCATAGTATGCCAGATGATGGCTTTTAGACTTTCGGTGATCATTTTTTTGGTCTTAAAGGTTGACATGACCGTCGACCTTAAGGGTCGATGGATCTGTCGGTCAGTTGTGGACGTCGACAAGCGTGTCAATAGTAGTGGATCAATAGCTAATTTCTATTGGCTATTGGTCGATGTTGTTTTCAAGCTCCTATGTGTTGACCTTTTGAGTGTCAACCAATGTGTCGATGGGTCATCAACCTGGAAGGTCGACAAGGTTGTCGAGCATTGAGTCAATGGACGATTTCTCTAAAGATTTAAGGTCGTTTGGCATGCTGATCGACAAGTTGATTTTGTTCTTGGAGTCCATTTTTGTGTATCGATCTGCCTTCTTAAAGTACTCAAAATCCGTCCCGATTTGTGACACTGCAAACTTGTTGCAAAGTGATAGAATTCAAAACATGCAAAGGGAGTCACGAAAAGTATCAAATTCCTACAACTTATCATAAAAACCTTAGTAGATCAAAACAAAGCTATACTTGAGGAAAACTAAGCTATAAGAATGCTAAACTAGACTAATAATGCAGCTAAAACTGGGATGAATATGATTTTATCAGGGACAGAGACTCATGGATTTTGTAGAGAGAATTTTATATGCATAATCATAATTGTCTTGTAATTTCAAGTGCATGTGGTATGGGACATGTACATGAGGGAGGTACTAAGATACGAGTGATAAGATATGTCACCTCTGAATATATGACCCCCGAACATGTATCCAAAGGTGAAAAAGAAAACAAGAGTTGCATTAAAAGTTTGAGACATATAGTCACCTAAGCGTAGTCTTGTTTATATTACGACCAAACATGCGAACAAATAGTGAATGATTTGACCTAGATAAGTTAGATCTAGGGTAGAACCTAAACCCCTAGAGAAGAGGTAACAATGTCATTTTTCATGTCAAGGATGATGATAGATCCATTAGTGGTGGAGATGTAAGTTGGTTTTAATAATGAGGTTAGGGATAATGTTTTTCACGAGAATGTCACAACTTGAGGATGCAAATGAATCTTTGAGATAATATTGGGGAGTTTGTATTCATAGAATAAATAAAACCCTAAGGTGGGTAGTAAGTGGAGATTTTTAGGACAAAATTTATTTAAGGTGGGTAGAATTGTAACATCCCAGAATTTCAATAATAATTTAAATGTTAGAATGTAGGTTTACTTAAAATGAAATAATTGAGGGTCCTAATGCAAAAAGAATAATAAAATATCCCTTTTCACCAATTTTGAAATTATAGAATGAGTTACTCTCTTTATCTAATAATAAGCCATGTATTTGTATAATTTTTTTTATATATCTTTGTGTGTCAATCAAGTAAGATTGATAATTTTGTACTTAAGGGACACACATGGGTCACCATATTAGGAATCTATTCCTTTCAACCATATATACCTTTCCATGGGTGTTTTCATAACCACGAGAGAGAAATAAAAATATGGGGAGTTGTTAGTTGTGGCTCGTGGGCGTATGCATATATATATATATATATATATATATATATATATATATATATATAGATCCCAGGAACCCCCCCACATCGCCAGAAGGTCATGGCCTAGGGTCACCTCCATGGTCTGCTAACCCAAAAGATTGGAGGAGACAAATAGTAGTTGAAGACCCGCCAAGGATGACCAGGCCCATGACCTTCTGTAGATGAGGGGGCACCTAGGGTGCGGCTCTTTCCTGGGTACGCCAACTCCATGGTCGCTCCTCCACATGTATCCCCTCTCGAGGCCGGTGCATGGTCTATGCATCTTACTACGCTCCTACCATAGGTCATAGGGTGTGGAGGTCAGCCAAGCTTTATTGGGACGACAAGATATAGAGGTCTTGGACCTAGTCATCCTTGGTGGGTCTGCAACTGTTGTTTGACTCCTCCAGGCTTTTGGGTTGACAGACCATGGAGGTAACCCTAGTCCATGACCTTCTAATGATCTTGCACTCACGCTGCCATGACGTAAAATCATTTATCAGGGGAGCATCATGGTGCCTGGCCTGACTGGAAGGCAGGAGGGTGAAAGCGGACCAGGGTGAGTTCTCGGGGCACCTAGGTGCGGCTCCTACTTGGGTATGCCAACTCCACGGTATCTCCTCCACCTGCGTCCCCTCTCGAGGTTGGTGCATGGTCGAAGCATCTTAGTGCGCTCCTTACAGAGGTCGTTGGGTGTGGATGCCGACCAAGCTTGATGGGGATGGCAAGATGTAGAGGCCTTGGACCTAGTCGTCCTTGGCATGTCATCATCTGATATTTGTCTCCTACATGCTTTTGGGTCAGAAGACCATGGAGGTGACCCTGTGGGGGAGTTTCTTGGTATCCATACACACACACACACACACACACACACATATATATATATATATATATATATATATATATATATATATATATATATATATATATATATATATATATATATATATATATATATTACTAGGGAAACCTTAGAGGTTGTACTAAAGAGATAAAGACAGGAAAGGTATTATTACCCTTATATACTAAGACTTCTGAGTCCCCTCCACATGCTTCACGTCTTCATGACTTGTTTCCTTATCCTAGGCCATAAAGACTTTCCAAAACCTACTCCATATTCTATTGACAAAGTTAACTTGTTGATTATTATGGGATAAGGCCACACCATGATGCCCATAAGGCACAACTAACAACTCTTCATCTTTCTCTTTCTCTCTCATGGTTATGGAAAAACTCATGGAAATGTATGTATGGTTAAAAGGAATAGATTCCCAATATGGAGACACATGTGTGTTCCTTAAGTACTAAATTACCAATCTTACTTGAGTGACACACAAATAGACATAAAGGAAATTATACAAATAAATGGCACATTATTGGCTAAAGAGAGTAACTCATCTTATAATTTCAAAATTGGTGAAAAGGTATATTTTATTATTCTATTTGCATTAGGACCCTCAACTGTTTCATTTTAAGTAAAACCACATTCTAAGGTTTAAATTATTCTTGAAATTTTGGGATGTTATAGTGATTCGCTTCTTCATTTCCCTTGATAGCTTGAGTTCTCTTTAGGGCATAACCTGCTTCAATGTACATCTAGGCATCAGACTATACTTCCTCCTATTATCATTCCTCATCCATGTGTTTAGCTTAGTTATGTGTTAGATAAGGAGCACCCTTCATTTTTCCACTATTTCTGCAAACCTCTCTAAAAATCTTCTATTGTGCATAATATGGAGATGTAGGGTGAATATAAATCTCTTCTATGGATATCACTACAATCTAGACATTATTATCAGGCATAGTTGTTTCTATATGATCTCCATGAAAAACCACCATGTCACATGTTTGATCGACAATGGAATAATCAACTGGATGACCAAAAAAATTGTCATAGGCATTCAAGTCTATGAATTACCCCTCTGTAAATTTTTCTTAGATCCTAAAGTAGTCTATTGGGATGATTTTCTTTTTTTATTACAAATTTTTTGTTCAGAAATGTATCTAGCATATTTCTACATTGGGGTGTCTGTGGTCCTTTTTGATTTTTCATATTCATCATCTAAGTCTATCAATGCAAACTAATTTACATCCATAATTCTTTTATGATATGTTCTCATTTGGATACACTATAAATTTTGTGGTGGAATTTGGGTGTGGATCCTCTTTTTGTAAAAGGATTGTCATCTATATTCATCCTCAACCCATCTTGAAAATACCTCATTGAATGTATGTGAAGGAGAAGTTGCATGATTAGATTCCTCCTATTGAAAAGAAGTAGAAGTTTCATGACCCATTTTTCCACAAAAAGAATAGATATATGGTATACTCTGGTACTCAACACAATATACAAGATTATCAATAATCACTGCCAGTTCAACTAGAACATTTGTGTCAATGTCAATTACCAACCTTGCAAACTGGCTACAGGTCCCATTAACTAAGTCATCATCCACTTTCAACAAATTACCAAGTGAATCACCTATTCTTTGGAATATTAATTTGTTATAGATATGGACATGTAGATCTTTAATATTTACACAAGTAACAATACAAGCTAGAAGTCCATCCGTTGGAACAGATGTGTTTTTCCATTTGCACACCATTAGATTAGCAAAAAAAATTCTCCAAGGACCATCTATAAGGGCACTAATACAATCACGTTCACATGAGAATTAGACAATGAAATGATTGAAGCTAAATTAAAACACTCGGAGATTCACTACATGCTTCTAGAGTACTCTAATCCAATCACATAGGTTCAAGTACCCAACATTTTTTCCTACTAGTTTTACAATAACTAAGTATCTTCATTAGTGATATAGTATTGTTTGGGCATCTGATGCGATTATGATTTCTAGACATCCATAAGAATGAGACAGAGAAATGTGATTCAGATGTACATACTCGATCTCATCATCTTCAATGAACCTAGATGGTTGAGAAGAATAGGTTCCAGTTGACGCATCTCGAAAAGAGAGTGGAGTAGAAGTTGTAACCACTGGTGTTGGTTCAGCACATCACTTCCTTTGGAGATCAAAACTAGAGAAATTATCTTTGTTCAATTGTGCATCATCAAATTCATTTGATAGTATTGAATCCTTCTTCTAGTATTCACCTCTCAAACCTTTGTAAAAAAAATCCATGCCAAATTTAGAGATACATAAATTATCATTGTTTGTTTCCAATATTCCTATCACTCCCCATCCACAACATACACTGCCTCTGTGGCTGCAGACCTTGAGTCCCTTTGGATATTCCAACTACATGTTCCTACAATAGTCATTCTAGTTGCACCTTCATCTTCTTTGTTAGTCACATTCTCATCCATCACCTTGTACAATAACCTACCATGTCAATCGTTGTCATGATCTCCGGTGCTCGAATCCAACCGGCTTTGTTGGCCTCCATCTTCCCCTAGTGCATTGAGTAACCCTCTCCTCATTGCCACTCCCAGTTTAATGTATATTTTTTAGATATTTACAATCATTAAAGTAATTTAATACATCCATTTGTTTAATAGTTCAATGGGGCACCATCTTGTGTAGTAAATGTACTAACACTTCCTCCAATAATACCACACTATATAGGAAATGCACTAGTTGTTGGGACATGTAGACAACTTGGGCACAAGCTACACTTGTATCACCATAATTCTAGAATTTTGAGCTCGCTGTGTCATTCGCAACAAATAATAGTATTCAAAAATTTAGATTTACAGTTGGTTTCACTCAAAATATTGGGTAATACCATTGTAGAGACATAGGTTTATGTTTATTTATTTACTAGGTTACAAGGTAGTTTTGAATAAATTATGTTTATTTTCTATGTAGTTCTTCAATATGTAGAAATGGTTTTCTACTTTTTGTAATTTGTATGCTATGCTAACTTTTCTAATCAAGTAGCTTTATCATACCTTTTTCAAAAGAAATTTTATATTTAATTGTACATATAATGTTGTTCCAAATGAAATAGAAGGAGTTTGATGAAACCAACTCCAAAATTGAGATCATTGAATTTTCATATCCTTGTAAAATACTAAAATCTAATTGATTTGTTCCAATAATGAATACAAATGAGAAATATGAAGGAAAACTTGAACTTATTATACTTTGAAATAGCTATAAGATATACATCCTTTTCTTTTCTATCCTTGAATAAAAACTGAATAACATTTTGTATATAATCCTCATAGATTTTCCCTTATTTGGTTCATTAGCATGTGCAAGTCCAACACCTAAAACCATGTTCCTTTTGATAAGGTTTACCACTTGCAAAAACTCACTATGAGACAACTCAACAATTTGTGTAGGATCAGATACTTCACTATTTGCAAGTTGATTTTCTAAGTTATATGATTGTAGTACTAACTAGATTTTGATCTCTAGTACTTGTACAACAAATTGTTCCTTAAAGAAAAAATACACTCTACGGTTTGCGCCGCACTACCTTGAGTGGCAATCAAGAAGGCAATCTCCCAGACCTATGGAGAGGGATACTCCTCCCCTCTGCAAGGCCTTTGTGACCGATAGACACATGAGAATCCCCTTGCAAATATAATCAATAAGAAATCATGGAACAAAGTCCTCGATGGTGTGGGGGCCTTCAAGCAACACGATTTCATGCCTCCTGAAATGATAGATGGCAAAATATTTTCCACGATTAATCATCCCGCTTATGATCCATGGAGAAGTTTTGGGAACATACGACAATCCTTTATGTGATGGGAAAATGATCATATTATTATCATTTTCTTTCCTAGATAAGAAGGGTTTGGAAACTTAAGGGAGGTTTTGATTACTTTCTAAGCCTGATAAGTTCTTTTTGATGTGATTCAACTCTACTGAAGATAAGAAGAACATTATCAAATGGTGGAAAACATTGGTTTGGTAATAGACTTTTTGTTATCAAGAACACAACACATGTGACGATCTCATAAAGATTTCTTTAGTACACTACCCATTTTGATCAGTAGACCGAGCATCTATAGGAACTGGTCACCTAGAGTTGTTGGCATTGTGGCAACTGGGGTAGGAAATCTATTGAGAATCAAATACAAATCTATAGGTCAAGAATCCCTAGGGGAAGCACGTGCACTAGTCGAGATAGGTGAAGGAGAGGAACCACCCAGTGATATCTAGGTGAATATGCCAAAAAAGATTTGGTTTTTGCTAATATCAAGTATGAATACATCCCTAATCTCTACCCTGACTATAGGTATTTGGTCATGACAATAGTGATTGTCCTCTAAAACATGTCGAGGAGGTTCCTAACCAAAAGAAAGAATAGAGACTAAAAAATCAAGATAGGTTGATAAAGGAAAACAAGCAAATCTCACCACCAAGTAGGTGGTAGATGTTCCTAAAAATAATAGATTTGTGAATCTTCATGACACGAAGGTTGTCACTAAAGATAAGCTTGAAGAACCTAGGGTTTCTTAAGACTCACCTATAATTTATGATCCTATTGACCTAGAAGTGAATCTTGGAAACAACCCCTTAAGGAGACTATTCCATTCAAGGAGGCCATTGACAACAAATCAACCTGTCTGATTAGGTCTCCTGAAGGAAATGCCAATGGCGAGGCAGATACTTGCTCCAAGAAAGTTGGAAGTAGCTCTATCAAGGACTCCAGCAGGACTCCTAGGTCTTCTATGGATGATGGGTAGCACAAGACTTGATCCTCTAATAGGGGTCATTGATGACTTTCATCATGACCAATGTGCATTGTTCAAGAAAACCACATAAGGAAAGGGAGGTTAGGAGGACAATATTGGAATCCAAAGCATCTATTGTTGTGCTAGTTGAGACAAAAATCAAAACTCATATGATTCACACTTCTACAAGGCTATTTCCTAGTGTATGGAAATGGATTTTTAATCATGACCATGACCATAACGGTCATGTATATGTGGCATGGAATCTGAAATCCTGAAATATACTTCCTTTATGCATGGATGATCAACAAATCATTATCCAGTGTCTTAGTAATGATGGCCTTCACATTTATCTTTCTGCTATCTATGCAAGGAATCTCCTTTAAGAATGATATATCCTATGGGATGTGTTAGAGAATCTCTCAACATAATATTTGAGCCTTGTTTTGTCACTAGAGACTTCAACAACATCAAAAAGAGGGAGGAGAAGGCTGGTGGCAGTGAGGTTCCCTCTTTCATATTAAGTTCTTTTAATACATCTATTGATAAAGATAACCTTACTGGACTTCCTTCTCTGGGCAATGAGCTCTACAACTAGAATAATAAGTAAGGGGCATCTAAGAGAATACCTTGCAATCTTGATCAAGCACTAGTTAATGACGATTGGCTTAGCAAGTTCCCTGGTTCCAAAACTAAACATATACTTGTGTTTATTCTAAATGCTCTACTATTAATGTCAATATGAGGATTGTGATTCACAAAAATAAATCATTCAGTTTCCTAAATTTCTAGATGGAATGATCGGGATGTTGTGACATAACAAAAGAGGCATGGAGTTATCAAACTCTGGGTAATCCCCTTTTCTCCATTAACTATAAATTGAAATAGGTTAAGCTTCTGAAGTCTTGGTTGAAGAATTATGTCAGCCTCAAAAACCTTATAGCTATAGAAATAATGGAACTCATTGATAGCTTTGTCATTCTTAGATGTTCTCCTCTTGATGGTAAACTAATTGAAGCATAGAAAGTTACCTAAACTGGGCTGGAGTCCCTTACATAGGTCGAACAAAGATAGTACTGGAAAAGGAGTCATTTATATTGAATTTTCAATGGTGACATGAACACTAAGTTGTATCACACAATTGTCAAGAAATGAGAAGCTAACTCCATAACTGAGTTGTTTGATCCTCTTGGTAATCTGATGCAGGATGAAGAAGATATAGCAAGCAAAATTGTATCCTTCTTTGAAGGTCTCTATAATTAAGAATTGTCTTCCATTGACATATGTAACATTGATTTTGAGTGGATTAATACTATTAGCGATGAAGATAACTCACTACTATGGATAACACCAAATGAAAGAGAGATCATAGATGTTGTATGGAACATGGGACCTAACAAGAGTTTGGGTCTCTATGCTTTCAATGGCTACTTCTATAGTGAAAATTGGAACCTTATTAAGAAGGATCTAGCTAAAGCTATCAAATGAATATTTGAAGGTGGTAACATGGTTCATCAAGTTAACCATGTGTTTCTAGCACTCATAACCAAAAAATACATTGCTACCTCTCCTATAGACTTCAGGCCTATCTCATGTTTCACTATGTTGTATAAAATAATCACCAAGATTATCTCACAGACTTTATTATGTTATACCCAAGTTTATTTCACCTAATCAGGGAATGTTCATTCAAGGAAGAAATATCAAGGACTTCTCAATACTAACTATCGAGTTTACTCTCAATTTCAATCTAAAATATAGTCCTCCTACTATTTGTGTCAAACTTAATATCACCAAGGCATCAGATTCTATCTGTTAGTCTTACTTATGGAACTTTATTCATAGTTTTGGCTTTAGTGATAGATGGATTAACCCAGTAAAGTAATGTATTGGTACTCCTTTCTCTTCTCAATGGTTCTTGTATTAGCTTATTTAAAAGCTCTAATAGCCTTAGAAAAGGAAATCCACTCTTGTTTCTACTCTTTACTATAGACATGGAAGGTCTTAGTAGGAAGATTGATGAGGCTTTTCTAGGAAAAGCATTAGATCCTACCCTATCAGACACACGAAAACCCTTTGTCATCTTCTCTTTGCTGGCAACAGGATCATCTTTTTTGAAGGAAGACAAAAAAACATATAGTCCCTCAAGACTCTTCCCTAATACTTTGGGAGTCTTTTAGGCATGCACAGTAATTCTACTAAACCCACATTTACTTTTCAACCTCATGCACAAACAAAGGTGCACTTTCTGCTTGCATGAACATTCAAAAGGGGGATTGGCCTACCAAGTACCTTGTCTTCCCAATGGAGGGATGTAATCTTAGAAGAAGACATTTCAATGAGTGTCTTGATTTCTTGAGAGACATGATTTGCAAGTTGCCAGGCTTAAAGATTTCTAAGGTAGGGCACTTCTACCCTAATCAAATATTATTTTATGGGCCTCATCAATTATTAAATAAGACAAGGAGAGATCCATAAGTTTGCTTCAACCAGGATGGAAATCATGATGTCTTATTTCATCTAGGGTATCCCCATTCACCTGACTAGCTGGTCTAAACTTTCTTTTCCATTTGAAGAAGAAGCTATGAACCTCAGAAAACTGCAATACCTAGCCAAATTCTATACCTTAAAGAGAATACATAAGCTCTTACATGACCAATAACATGCAGTACTTGGATGTTAGAAGATATAGCTTTAACCTTTCAGTTTATCATGATTATAAAGGAGGTTTGTCTAGTCACCGGTGTAGAATGGTGGATAAATGTCATGAGCCCGCACACTCATATGACACTACTCTTTGGAATAGTTATTGTCAATCTTGTCTTGTGAACCCGTCTTCTGTTTTCTCTGGTTACCTCTACATCAACCTACATGGAGCATCACCACCTTTGATTCTCTCAAGAATATTCTTCCCACTATGGATGAAATCAATAGATGGATCTCGGTGCCTGACCCTTATTGTCAAAATTTTCAACTCGTTGTGGATTTAATGGATCACTTATTTGGACCCTATAATTACTAGAGGTACTTATGAGGTCTAGGCCAACTAAAAATCAATAAAATATTTCCCTACTCTCTTCTATATTATATTAATTGCATTGGCAATGAATCGAAGGCTAATGGTATCATTGAGTTATGCGCTTTAAATGGATGTTTAGATCTCATCTAGTTAGAAAGGAACTCCAAAAGAAATGGGGGTTACAAACTAGATTCTATTACTGTGTTCAAGAAGCTAGAAGAAGAGTTGAAGCTACTATACGACTGCCATATATCTTGAATTACAGGTGTCTCTCTAATTATTCTTAGAAATTGGAATTTGATGTAATATCTTCTAATTAGCTTTATTAGATATTTAATTGTGATTTGTCCCCTCTAGGTTCATCTATCTCCTTTCTTGTAAGCTTCATTTTCGTGTTATGTTTGTAACTTCGTCCCCAGTTTTAGGGGTTGTAAATATACTTACCATAATATTCCAAAAAAAACTAGATGTTCCTTCGAATGAATAGATTCCACTATGCTCTGTACTATATGTATAATCAATTGTTTTGAACATAGGCTATACCCCTTATCTAAATATCCTTCACAGGACATTTTGTCTAGAGAAACATCCCTAAGAGATCCAACTTGTATCTTCATTAACATGGTTTTCTAGATTATGTCACATTAGCATTACCAATTAAATGAAAATAAAGTAAGAACAAATACTCCCATCTTAAAAAAATATAACTATCTTATTCATCCCATGATGTCGACAACTTTTCTTATGTTACTTCTCAGATTTACACCCAAGAGCTCCAAGATCATATTTTGTGAGAGGTTAGCTCTATGCCTGTAGGAATCTCCTTTAACTCTACGCATACTTCCATATGTAATACACTACCATCATTTTCTTGTTTCAAGTTGTCACATACGCCTTCTTCCACTCCAAAGACCCAGCATATTTTGGAAGAGGATTAGTGCAAGACAATCATCTAACAATTTTTTGTAGGTCTATCCCTGCGACAACAGGCTATTCTCTCTTCTATACAAGCCGACCATGTACAAGATTTCGTTCTTACTATTACTATTGAAGACTTTAGCTTGTATATGTCTCCTGTTGAGTATATATCTATCTTGAGGTATCGACTCATGATCCCCTTATATCATGGTGATGAACATTGCCCACTATGCAATACTACAAACCTTGATGCCTTCAGTGATCATGTTGTCCATTGCCACTAACGACCAGGATATAAATTTTGTCATGATGTTTTTTGATGTTCTTTTTTACCTTGCGTAACGACCCCACTCCCCGGTAACCCCCAATTAAGGAAGACTAGAAAGCCAGTGCCGCTATCCCAAAATAGGATCAATGGTTTTGCAAATAATAAAAATAATTAATAAATTCTACCAGAGACTAAACTCAAAATAGGATAAAAAAATTAATTTTCACATACCTTTCAAAATTAGGAATCTGGAACTTCTACCCCCTATAGAGTTCTATCTAACTAAATCCCCCTTTAGGGATTAACTTTATTTTTCAAAAATTCCACTTTACTATTTGTCAAATTTTAGTTATTCCTAATCTTCGACAAACAAAATGTCATTCTGTATAAATGAATATACCGGTATGTGGCGACAACAAAATGCTAAACATATGTTCTGACAACCTAATCACATCAAGTAGTTGTTAACAATGCAAGATTGCATTTTTCAATATGACTTCCCAACCAATTTTACTCATACTTTGGGATACCCTCTCTTAGGGTTTAGTCCTTGTAAGGGACTTAAGGCTACCTTCTCCATCCTGAGCTTGGTACCTGGGGTCACCTCTCTAGGTGCTCATTGGTCTTCCCTCTGGGGCTTGACCACCTCTGACCTTCCCTCTAGGGATTGTTCTCTTATCTTATATCTGGAGATGGTATGTAGGTTTGGGCAAGTCATATATGTATACATAAATTGTGATAGTCATGTTCACTTTAAAGATTATAGAAATAAAATCATCCAAGCAGTTATTTCCATGCAATTAGTGAAACATCAGAAAATTCTGGGAAACTAAATCGAGTAACCATAAATACGGACATACCTAATTTGGAGATTTCACATAAAATAAGCACAATCCAATCCAATTAGGAAATCCAAGGAATCAACCAAGCCAATCACACAGCAGAACAGAATCCTGAAAAGCATGAACAACCTAATTACTACATACTCATCAAGAACTTACTTTATTGACTTGAGATTACTTCCAAGGGTTTCTAATCTGAATTTGGGTTTCCAAGGGTTCTTTAGATCTATTTCACAACTTTCCCTTTTAATGTCAACACAACCCTAAAACAACATTTCTATGTTCAAACCCTAATTATCCAATTACTCATATTAAAGCCTCTTTATTATCAATTTGTCTTAGGATCAGTCTAATATCATCATTCACATAAAACATCCATATTACTTTTCTGAATCTCATTAATATCAAAATTAGGGTTTCTTACTAATGAAAGCATTAAAGATAATAACCTTAAGTACTTTTTAAACTATGAATAGATTTAGGCTTCAATTATATTTTTCTTGAGTTCCTTGCATTTTGTAGATCAATTTTGATATATCATAAAACTTAATCCGAGTTACCAATCGTAAGCTATTAATTTCGCAAGTTAATTACCTTTCATCCAATCGATGGCTGCCACATTAGCCTTTTTGTTTTCTTTTCCCTTTCCAAGCAGACCGGATTTCACAAATAGGACTTTGCCACATCAGCGGTGTGCTCCACACGAGTAGGGCACCAAGCCAGGTCAGTTGTATGATTTCTCCCATGTGCCCTTGCCTTGGGGCCACACATGCTTAGGGGTAAGGAGGTAATTTTACATCCTCTTTTCTTCAACCACGTGATCCATCTGCTCTATGAAGTAGCCTCCAGCCGCAGTCAACTCTCGAGTTGACTCTAGGCATCCCTCCTCCTTAGTCATTGGTGAAGGCCACCTCACCTTCACACAGACCCACCGAACCTTGTGGTGGCCTCCTCTTGCTTCATGTTGGTCTCGAGTAGGGTAGTCAACTAGCACTACAAAAATTTGGCCTTTGTTGAAGAACATTTGTTAGGAACCAAAAATTGTGAATAATGATGTCTATTTGTGAGGGCTCATCCTTCAAATATGGGACCAAATCCCTCACCTATTTTTTTAACATCTTTACAAATACTAATCCCTCACAAATACATTACTCACTAATCATCCCTTGAAAAATACCATGACAAATGTTTCCCTCCATCTCATAACCCTTCCCTCCATTCTAATACGCAACATTTGTAAATCAAAATTAAAATAAAAATAAAACCCCCTTTCCCTTATCTCCTTCTTCACTCAATCGATTCCTTACGCGAAGCCCAGCACGGCTTCTCAACCGCAGCACCCGACCAGCAGCCTACGGGGAGGAATCGGTGGTCATTTCTTGTGCTTCTACCTCCTATAGATGCGCCCACTCTTCCTCTACCCTACCTCCTTCCTCCTTCCTCCTTTCACCTTTCCCTCACCCTAGCGGCACCCTAGCACCACACAATCAGCTTGGGCGGCCGACCAGCAGGTGCGTCGATGCCCCAGCCAGTAGCTCGCGGCAAGCAGTTAGCAGCGACAGCTCCCGCTGCACGACGGCGTCTCTACCCCCTTCCTTTTTCCCCTTTCTTCTTGCTCCATCCGGTTCCCAACTAGTAGAGGGGCGGCGCCCTAGTTGCAACACAAGCGGCAACAAATCCACCCTTGGTACTTTCCCCTCTCTCCCACAACTCTTTTTCTCTAACCCCCACCCCCTCTAACCCCACCCACCTCCCAAATAACCCAATAACCTCATCGCCTCCCTCACGCTCCTATCGCCTTTGGTAAAACCTAACTCACAACTATTTCCAGATCCTTCTCTAATCTTTTCTGCAGACGAAGATGACATTAGGAGCCAAGGTCGACGCCTGACTACAAGAGGATCCGAGCCAAAGAAGGAAAGGTACATGAAAGATTGACAAGAAAATTAGGCAAGATGCAGACAACATTGACTGGATTAATCCAGGAAAGGTATCATTTTTAGGTAGACTCTTGTTCCAATAAACTTGCCCGTATTCAGTCATCAAACCGGCACGATGCCATTATCAGAAGCATTTTTATCTATATGCACATTTTTTCATCTTTTTCTTTGTTAGGAAGAGCGGTCAGTAGCAATCCATGTTCACCAGGTTGTCCCACGAAACAGATACCGGCAACCGAACAATGGTGGTACCAAACATTAATTAATCTGCTCATACCAATATGTCTTCTACGCTGTTCCGCTAAGTGGAAATGCCAGATAGTTAGCTAGGATGGTTTTTGATCAAATATAGTAAACGCATGCTCTGGAGATTATAGGAATTAGATGATGCTTTCAATAGAGAAATCAATAGGAAATTTAAGAAATTATCAGTCCATGTCTTAGTAAGAATGAGAGCAATGATGCCCATGGACCTGTGGGCGTAATGACAATTTATACGTCTTCATAGTGTACCACAATAAATTAATTCGTGTAATTGCTAATTGCATCGCCAAATAAGACAACAATAACTAGTATCATTTGAATCTGATCTTTTTTTTAAATGTTCTTCATGCATGTTTCTAACCACGCAACTGAACAACACAATACTAATAACCTCTAGTCTCATCCCAAAGAAAGCAACAATCCAAAACAAACATCATTTTATATTACATTGTTAGTTTGGCATATAGAATGAAGTTCGCAGAAAGAATATTGGTAGAGAGGCATAATCCACGGTGGGTTCACAACAATGGTATAGATTGATGAATCTATTGTGCAACTAATCTTCCTTATATAAGCTGTTGGTACATCAATGGTCAAGTTTTACTCATATGTGATTAGTAAGTGTCACTTGTGCACTAACATGCAAATATTATGCTATTTGAAAAATCTGAAGTTTAGATACAACTATCATTTAATAGTGCTCAGTTATGTACGATATCCATCAAGATAAGGAGTCAATATCTATTACTTATGTTGGAAATGAATGTCTAAAGTTTATAAATTAGTAAATAATCTATTTATGAAACACACAATGATTTTCTAGGTCTTGAATATATACTTTTAGTAGTTTTCTTTTATAAAGTTCATTTTTTCTCAACATATACTGGGATGATTCTCTTTCTACTACACTCACACTTGCTTCTCACTAGGACCTTATTAGGATTTCTCACTATTGGGGAGCGCTTTCTCTCGAGTCTCCTCCCCTATCCCATTTGCCCCCTCACCTAGTACTCTCCCCTCCCCCTGTTTCTTATCTCTGTTGAGACACTCTCTCTACTATCTACTCACTTGTCATGTGGTTTGTACCTCTTGATATGTTGTGTGGGTTGTGGCCTCCCCTTTGACTATTGTATACCTTGTTGGTTATCTCAGTGCTCCTCCCCCACCTGCTATAGGGTGTCGTAGTTGGCGAATGATAATGATGGGACTATCCTTTATTGTCCTTTTGGTTAGATCTTCAGGATCTGGCTTGGTGAACATTTTGGGGGTATATGGGTATTCTTTCGTGTTGTCATTTTCTTTGTAGTCTCCTCTAAGCTAGGCGTAGCAAAACCTTCAACTAGGTAACCGACCCGATCAACCCGAGAGATGAACATATTTGTAAAATGGCTTTATTTTTTTCTTTCATCCAATAGTATTTCCGATAACATACTGGATGTAATGTAAGATTATACATGATTATATTCTTGAACTATTTAAAACCGTTTTCATTCGCAGCCTGTTCCTCAAGTCCCTTGCAATGCTTAATTTGATACCAGCCTGTATGCGTCTTACAGAAAAATGAAGTACATTCAGATCTAACAATAAGATTTATGTTAGTTTAAGTTGCTACAAATCCAGTCTCCCTGTCCATTTCCTTTAAGATCTAACAATTCTGACATTAACTCCTTTGCAATGAATCTTTCAGCCCACTATGGGTGTAGTGGATTAAATGACTTGATTTGTCGGATATGGTGTTAAGAAGGGCTATTTCAGAGCCTACTACCATCCATGGGTGAAGAATGTATAGTTAAAAAAGAATGTCGTTGATGATATAATAGTTAGACATTAGAGTTTCTTCTTGTCTTTTCACATTATTTCTCTTAATGAAATTGAAATCTTTTGTATCGTCGAAAAAGTACATCATATATGCAAATTTTATCCCAAACTTAAACTACAAGAGTCAATTTCAGGCCGTATAGATTCTAATTGAACCTAAATCCATTAGAGGGAATTTTTCTTGCTTGTGCGATTTGCGGAAAGGGTGTCTCAATCTTTTAAGGTATGAGTCCTTTGACGAATTCTGAGTTTTATATATTAGTGATAATAAACTATCCAATATTTTCTAAAGAAAAATTCTAAGGGAAGTGTGTATAGTTACCTTGAAGGCTCAAAACTCAATGCTTCAGCTTGCACATCAGTGCATTGAGGGTGAGTCTCAGATTGTAGTGTAAGTGTCAATCTAGGACATAGGTTTAAGCCTTAAAGCACAAGCAAGACAACTTGTCTTGAGGTGGGATCTTTAAAACCACAGTTCCATCTTGAGCACCTATTTTTGAATTCTAACTTTGGAGATCCATTAAATGAATATGAAAGTATCTGCATTAAATTAATGTATGTATTGGTACAGTAGGATTTATGGAGTCGTGGACCATGCTTTTAGTTATTTGTTTAGTGTATTGCTATAAAAGCAGCCTCCATGATGAGCATTGTCATAATTTAATGACTACACAACTGAACAAATGTATTTTCTACATTATTTCTAAATTCACACTTAGAAGTGATTTTAAGACGATTAATGATTATCATTTTCACAATTAATGATGAAATCCTATAGTTAAAGAAAGCATGTCTCTCTTGCATTTGTGTTTAAGAATGTAATATCTGTAATGTATCTTCCTTTTAGTGCTGACAAATCAATGACAAACAAAATTAAATTAAATTTGTTGTGGCTATAGATGACAGTGGTGCTGGAGGTTGAAATTGTCCAAAGGAAGAACTCAAAAAGTGACCTATTATATAATATCATGCCTTATAACCAGTACACTATGATGATATTACAACTTAACACAACTCTATTTGATTTAACCTATCAACAAGCATATGTATAAAATTATCTTATTAACATTAATACCTTACTTCTTATAGAACATCCAGGGTGTACTAGTTAATAAACCATTTTTTTCTTTCTAAAATTCATATACCAAATTCAACTGTTGATGAGGTCGTTTCAAGATGGAAAATCAAACACTACATTTTTGAAAAGTTTATCTATTTGATAATTAACAGTTTTGGTAAGTCAATTCCTAAAGATTTTGTTTTGAAAACACTGATACATTCCTTTCCTCATATAATTTGGAAAGAAATTGATTTGAATGACATTTTTTTCTTAAATCCATTCAGACTCCATTTTTCATAATGTTGGAACAAAATCATACAAATATCAAATGGTATGTATATTTGAACTAAAATACTACATCTAAATTTGTTTGCTACTATTCTAGGGGAACCTGCTATAGAAACAATATACTACCATGTGTTTGTATGAATACATCATTTAGAACTATAATTTTAACCATTCTAGACATCGAACTTCCAGAATTCAACTGCCAAATGATAGATTAAATCATTGTTCCTCTCATATTGAACTAATGGAGCATGACAGTTGTGGGGGATGGCTGTCGATGTTTGTTACCTGCTATCCCAATGGATAATGGTAAACTCCATAGTGAACCGAGGGTAGGGTTGTTTTCTAATGAGTGTTTATTTTACAACCATTACATTTATATGCTCATTTATATTCTGGAGTGATAAGTGAATGTTGTATTCTGAATGCAAAAAACTTCATTCTTCTATCAGGATTCTAGGATGCATTACAGTCCTTCAAGTTTAAGTTTCCAATAATTGTGTATTGTTCTATTTGCTCAGGTGCATGGTATTCAACTGTGTCATGTTTCAATTGAGCTGAATCTAATAGAGCTGAAGGATCTAACAATGCACTGCAGTGCATTGTCTTCAGCAGTGCATTCTTGGAAGCAGCTAAGTTATTCAAATATTCGGAAATCGAGTTAGGAGCTAGTATCTTCTTTGGTCTTTTTGCACTATCATGGTTCCTATTACGGATGATATTTTTTCCATTCTGAGTTATCCGAGCGTCAAGGTCGGTCTTGTTCTCTTGCTTTAAAGACCTTTTCAATTATGACTTCCCATTTTCCTAGTTTGCTGATATAACTTCTTGCTGCTTGGACAGTTATCATTCTCTTCCCTTCTTATCACAAGATAAAAACTTTATTCTCATGTATTATGCATTCAATACCATGCTTCCTATGCTGCTCGTGTTCCACATATACTGGTGGATTCTGATATATTTGATGATTATGAGACAACTAAAGAACAGAGGAAAAGTAGAAGAAGATATCAGATCAGGTATGCTTGTATCTTCTGCTTGTCAATTTACATCTGCTCTGCTTTATTATTATATTGCTGATTCAAATCATTCAGCAGACTCACACATTAATTTCTTAAACTCCCGTAAATGTATAGACAAATTTGTTACTTTGGCTAGAAATTTACACAATTATAACTTTGTCCTCATAGTGATTGTCCATGATAACGAGTCCATTTTGGTAGTCATCCACATCTCAATATTTAAAGACTAATCTAGATAGCGTCTCGTTTCTACTTCTCATACACGTTACTTTGAAATACTTGCCTTTAATACTAACTAATCTTGAAAACAGAGCGATGATCATGTTTGTTTGGTTTGTTATCTGGAGTCGTGCAGCCATTTGGTATTGCTTTTACCTAAATATGAAATCAAGATAGCAGTTATAAATATGTAGGATATCAACATAAATTTAGAAAAGGCAACTATGGATTGACTTGCGCATCAAGTCTATTCTCTGTTTTGGAAGCTATCCCTCATCATAACCATAGTTTTCCCAGTTCAACTACTATCCTACCCCATACCTCCTGCAATTCTCAGCTGGAAAATCCAATTATGCATGTATCCGCTCTAACCCACTAAACCACATTGGTTGTTGCCAAACACTACCCATGCAACATGTTTTATGGTACTTACCTCCTACATCCTTAAAATGGCCTATAGTGGATTGAACGTGTGACACATGGCATGTCTACAGCTTACGCATGTTGCCATCTGGCTCACTTGATGCAGTCACTGTAAGCTACATCCAACACCCCTGCTTGTTTCGTTAGCTACCTAGTCTTTAGCCTTTTAGTTCTCTCATGCATTTTAACATTAGTGTCCTATTTTGTTTCGTTAGCTACCTAGTCTTTAGCCTTTTAGTTCTCTCATGCATTTTAACATCAGTGTCCTATTTTGTTTCGTTAGCTACCTAGTCTTTAGCCTTTTTAGTTTCATTGCCCTCCTCCATTTTGACATTAGTGACCTATTCGATATTCTCAATTGCAGACTTTCCATCCTCTGCTCGATCCAAAAAGATAGAACATGACTAACTTTTGATTAGCTCAAGGGAAACAATGGCAAACAACTGATTAATTTCCAAATATAAGCTATAAACTTAGAATCCTAAACAGACTCACGATCCTTGGCAGTAATCAGCCTGTTTGTAGCTTAGCACTTTTTAGAAAGGTGAAGTTTTATAACCTGACCCTACTCATTACACTTTATATAATAGTCAAGATAGACCCATGTATTGGTTTATATATAGTGTGAATACAGACACGGTAGACCATGTATTGGCCTATAGTCAACATGACAAAAATCGATCTTCATATTTGTCTCTCTTATGCTGAAAAGTTTCAAGAACCACCCCTAAATTTGTTGGGATAGAACCATCTGTTGAAGTTATTCTTCTTCATCTTGCTTTATGGACATAATAAAATTAAGCTTGGACTCTTAAGCGAGACTTCTGCAGGCATGAATAGGTTAAATCAACATTGGCATTACTATATTTGTTTTATCCATTTTGCAGCTGATAACAAAATGACTGTATGGTCGAGAAAGAACACCCAGGATAATATCATAAGGTATCAACCATGTGCCATACGTGAAGTTCATTTTTTTTTGTATCTATTCCTGCTATCACGCTGCTCTTAGTTTAGCTTATTTTTGCTTAAAAGTAAGATGCTCAATCATTGCACATAATATGTAGAAGCCCAATATAGACATGATGTCAGAGTTCAATGTGGTTTTCAAACTTTCGTTTGTGAGAACCTTCTTTGCAATCACTTGGAGTGTAACTGTAAATAATGAAACAAAATATTAATAATAATAGTTAACATCATATCACATCATGTGAGGCATCAAGCTATATATTGTTTGAGGTCCTCTTATCAGCCTTCTATTTTATATTTTACAAAATTCACATGTCACACCTATATATATATATATGGAGTTGGGCGGTGGCCAATAACCCAATTACAGAGTGTGGGACTAATCCCATATATACAAAGGAATAGAATAAAAGAATAATGAATAATAAATACTTACCATTCTAACAATACCCAAGCGGTATTGTTTGACAAATCGATAAGAAGAATAGTGAATTGTGTCTTTGCAGCTTTGCTTGCAGTAGTGTGACCTCTTACATCAGTATAACACATTGCATGTTTCTTAGTCAATATTTTGATCTTGATTGATGAGCCTAATTATATGAAATCTTGATTTTATTAGTGATATTATCTGAATCTGCTGTGATTTTTGGAATGAGGCCACATTGGGGACATGGTTGAAACCTTTGTCCATATTTGTACAAACTAGTGTATTATAAGATGGCTGCTGACAATGCAGGTTTGCCGATTTCCTTTTTTTAAGTCACGAGTATCAAAAAAACTGACTGGAGTAAATTTGCAGCTAGAACCACTGTTCGCATGCTTGAGAGTTTGATTCGGCTCGCCCAAGGTATGTGGTATTTGTTGCCACCTTGTTGCTGCAGTTTTCCTATTTCAGATCGATGTCAAAACTTTGTAAGTTATACTAAAAGTTTATCGGTTTGTGATTCCTGATCATATTTCATCCAGCACATGCTAGGCTCATGTTCAGAAATGAAGTTACTAGGCTGGACGCAATCACAACTATACTTTGTATTGAATCTTCAATGACGACATCTGCTATAGTAAATAGTGTCGGAAATGCTCTACATTCCAACTTCATAGATGAAATGAGTACCCAACCGTATGAGGCCTGGCATTGATGAAGAGCACCACACCATTTGAAGGAATATGGAGACATTACAGATCTTAAGAGTTTCTAGCATGATATGTTGATTGTCATCAATCTCAAATTTTAGAATCATATGTATTCATTATTTATATCAACGTTGAGCACGCAATGTATGGATAATATTTTGCTTCATTAATAGAAATTTGTTTGAGTTCATTTAACATTTTATGTGTCATTTTGGTGTTGAAATTTCTTATGATGTCATGTGACTCTTATAAAAATATTGCTTGAGGTTATCTATACAAAGTTTTCATTTAAAATTTGATATTCACTATAGTAACAATTAATTATCATTTAACAATAATCAATAACCAAATCATTTATAGTAGTCCCTCATAAATATATTGATGAAGGTCCAGATTGACCATCAAAATTGCATTGATGACGACCACATAGCCCCTCAAAAATAATATTAATGAAGGCATTATCCCTTCAAAAATATATTCTCCAGGACCATCCAAGTCCCTCAAAAATGTATTTATGAGAACTAAATAGTCCCTCAAAAATGTATTTATGAAGGCTAAATAGTCCCTCAAAAATGTATTTATGAAGGCTAAATAGTCCCTCAAAAACGTATTTATGAAGGCTAAATAGTCCCTCAATATAACATTCTTGAGGGTCAGTTGGTCCGTGACAATTGTATTCGTGAGGGCCACTGGTATTTGTCACGTGATTTCTCTTCACGGACCATTTGTGAGGGCCAGACCCTCAACCGTCCCTATTTGTGAGGGCCTGTAGAGAGGGATTTGTGACAGGACTCACTCGTGAATAATGGCCCAATTTTTACTAGTGTAGGGACTGGTTCAGGAAAATAGCAAGGTAAAGCCTTAGAATGGGAGCAATCTTCTATGGGAAATTGGAAGTAGAGGGGGGGGACAAGGTCTAGCAGACCCTTACATTATGTCTCGGTCTTGCATAGGCCTCTACTCCCCCTTATATAGGTATGGGGTAGAGCCTATCACACCATGGAGTTCGGCTCCACAGACCATTGGGGAAACTCCCAATTACACACAAAATAGGGGAATTGAAGGGATCATCATATCCAGTTTTCTTTCCCAAATTCAACTATCAACTTTTTAGAAGTCCTGCTGGATCAGGGAGAGAGATATATTAAAACAATTCCACATTTTACTGTTCCCCCTTTCCTAAATCGAGCTGAAGGTAGGAGATCCAACGGTGATATGCATATTTTTGCTCTCCTATTCTTTTATTTTCCTTTATTTGGATTCCTTTTACCATTAGAAACCATGTGGACTCAAAATCCCATCCATGATGATCAATCATACATCTTTCCATATATTTCTTATATTTTCATCATTATCTCAAATTTCCTTCTTAATAATGCATTATTTGATTTATTCTTCTTTTTTAATCATATTGGACTCATTAACATATTATGATCCATGAAATCACATGCACAAAGGAAATATTGCAAAGGAAATCCATTCAATACACATAAATCATACAATTTCCATGATCATACATTTATTGGAAAAATTGCATTTCAAACCATTCACGCCCAAAAATTGGGGTTGTAACATCCTTCCCCTCTTATAAGAATTCCACCAAACATACAAACAATTCAGGATAAGACTTTTCCATGACCATCATCAACTCCCATGTGGCTTCATCCTCTCCATGGTGCTTCCAAAGAACCTTTATCATCTTATATTCTTACATTTGAGTTCTTTCACCTTAGCATCTAGAATCCTCATAGGTGACTCAGGGTATGTCATCCTCCCTTGAAGCTCAATAGGTTCAATGCTCAGCACATGGCTCGGGTACATTACATAGTGCTCTAGATCGGACACATGGAACACATCAGACATCATATTATCCTAAGGGGTAAGGCTAAACATAAGAAACTCCACCAATCCATCTCAAATGGACCCATGTATTGGGGACTCAATTTTCCTAGTTATGGCTCAAAGCGGTCGGATTTGTAAAACACATGCTCACCCACAGTGAACTACATGTCAGTCTGCTCCAAATTAGCATGCAACTCCTGTCAATCATAGGCTTTCTCATCCATTGTTTGAGTAAAGTGACTTCATCTGCATACAATGTAGTTCCGCTAACCGTCACAAGGTCCTCTCACTGACATCATCCTAGTGAAGCAATGACCAACATGACCTCCCTTACAAAGCTTCATACATCCTGATACTAGCAATGTTGGATATCATAACAAGCAAACTCTACTAGGGGCAGGAACTGCTCCCATGTATCACCCTGAATGAGCACATATGCTCTCATTAGACCTAGAACTTACTTCCATAACATAGAAGAAAACTTAAGGCCATACTCATGACCATTTGGACTCAAATCACTGTGTAGTCAAACCATCTCTCTCTCTCTCTTAAATATATGGTTCAACCAGATCTATCACACTAGAATGTGTAGACTTGGTAAGGCGATCTACCATAACCTATATTGCATCATGACCTCTCTTGGTCCATGGGAGACCCATCACAATGTCCATGGTGATCTTCTCTCATTCCCCCTTAGGGACTCCTCATCATCTGTAGCAACTCACTGGGTTACTGGTGTTCGACCTTCACCCTCTGGTATGTATGGCAACTGGCCACAAGAAACTCCATATCCTTCTTCATCCCATGTCTTTAAGGTAACATTGCAAACATTTCCCCATCTTGGTAGTACAATGGCATACGATGTACTTAAAATCATGAGCTTCTTATATGACATGATTCCTCAAGGGTGAATCCTCAGAAACCCTAAAACACTCTCATAGTGGATTTCACCACCTTCTTTTCCTAGGAGGTGTGTCTGAGGTTCTTATAGCAATCCTTTTATCTCATCAAGCTCTGGGATAGCTAACTAAGCAACCACCAACTTGACCAATAGGTCTGGTTGTATCTGGGTGTTAGCCACATAGGTGTAGTCCCCTAATGGTCGTAGGGTCCATCTAGCAACCTCTTTCAGCTTTCTACACTGTCTAGATAAGACAGTGGTACACCTGAGTTGTATTCAGCTGAGAACATATCGTTACCACATAAGCTTCCTTACGTGCTAGGTGATGGTGAATACATAAACCTTCATATACTCCACTCATCATCCTCATCTCGGGTTTAAGTCTAACTGAGTCAAGAAAACTTCGAGCTCATCATCTTGATTATCAAACCCAAACTTATAACTCATAGATTCCAAACTACTTCCGAAGAGGTACATAATCATATTACCTTTGTTCCCTTCGTGCTTTCATACCATGTATCTAAAATATATTCAAGAGGTGTGGCACTACTTCCATCCTCAATCATCATATAAATGTTTCAACTCATATTACTTTTATCCTTAATATATGGCATGCATTTTTCCCTGTCTTTCACACCCATAGATAGGAAATAAGCATTTGGCTATAGTTTAAATAAAGAGTTTATCCCGTTCCAAGAGTAGAGATGGTGCATCACACATAGCCATTACACTTTCCAATCTAAGTTGAAACATACATCGCATGTCTCCACATCATGCATATCCCCAATCTATGTTTACTTCCATGGAAAGGTTGTTCCCAAACACTCTTGGATCTTCACATCACTCTCAGGTCTTCACATCACTCTTATGCATATCCTTAGCCATTACCTCAAGCCATACTTTTGGGGTGATCTAACCCTTATGCATATAGGGAGTGCCTCTCACATTTACCCCTTAGGCCGCATGAACTCATGAAGGTGGCCAACCTCCTAACCCATGGTCCTTGGGAAAAGGTAGACCTCTCGACCCCATGGTCTTGTGCATCCATGGAATGAACAATTCTTACTTCCATAGGTCTTATCCCATCCTTAACCTTGGTATTGACTTAGGATTTCATCATAGAACATCTCAATCTTGAATCCTCACCCGAGTATCCATCTTCTCTCTGGGCACTTGTGGTCAAACTTACATCCCATCATAGGAATCATGGCGACTTACCTATCTCGGTCTGGCACCATATAGGTTACCTTCATGGCAACATATCATCATGCCCTTTAGAGATGGTCAAATGTGGGTGTATAGATTCATGCTCATTGTTACGACCCATATCAGGGTTAGTCAATAAATACCTCGAATTATGTGAAACACCTCAATTAGTGCTAAGTTTTTGTTAAACATCATGAATAATCAAGATAAGCTAAGATGTGAATTAATAGCTGAGATTGAATCACCTGAGGCAATTAATGATAAATTGCAGTGCTAATCGTTAAGTGAATAAGTGCCCAAGAAACGATTAGTATTTTTATTAACTGAGACAAGTTAATCAGCTTGATTTCTTGCTTTGAGAGTGTAGAGGACCTTGTGCTTGAAAGTTTTTAAGAAGAATTACTTCAATCGAACAATCGAGTAAAAAGTTATAGCATTTTTAATTTTCTTGGGCCGATATTGCAATTTTTCCATTTTATTTGCTTTTAACCTTTCCCTTCCCTTATCTTCTTTACGATATACTCACAGAACCGCTTGAAGCGGGGTTCTGTTGCGGCGCACAGTGCACGATCGAGAGAAGCAGAAGAGAATCGTTTCAGGGCGAGCTAGGGCGATTCTTGGCCTCGACTCAACGACGCCAGCTCCTTCTCTCCTTCCACCTTCTTCTTCCTCTATCCTCTTCCTTCTTCGTTGCCCAACCCGACCTCAACCAGTAGCAGTAGAGCATCGTAGCGCCGGCTGACCTACAGGTTATAGCAGTAGGTCGCCCGACCAGCAGAGGAGCGGCGACCGTTTAGGGCTTGAGAGGGCCGACTTAGCAGGTGCCCTGCTTCCCATCTACTTCCTCCACCACTTCACCCACCCAGCTTAGCCAGCCGCCTAGCAACTTCGACCAGCAGCAAGCAGAAGCAGTTGTGGCTGCTGTGTACGGCCAGGAGGGGGTATCTTGGTGCGCCAGCAACAGGGAAAACTCCCTTGAGTTCCGAATTTGGGGACCACCATCAAATACTTGCACATAAGAACTGGTATTTTGTTCACATATTCTTTCTTTATGTGATACTCATAATGGCATTATAATTGAACATAACTAAATAAACATCCAAAAATTTCATCGTTCAATCTTCAAGAAGCACTCAACAAAAACCATCACAATAATGTGGGAAATCATAGGCATAACCACATACGTCAATGTATAACCATGCATATTATTGAATCATACTTTAATCATATCATCCAATCATTTAATTTGCATGCATGTAAATCCTAAAATGTCACCATCATATTAAACAGATTAAACCCTTCTGGCCCTAATCTATGGTTTAGGTTTCCTTAATATCAATCTATCATTAGGGTTAGATTGATACTCCAGATTGATGTAATGATTTCAGGACCCTAGTTCATATGATTATTCAATCTACCTTGTCATAGTACCATGAATACTTATAAAAAATTATGTGCATTAACAACATAGAAAGTCATGATATTTAATCTGTAATTCTTTATATGAATGAATATTCACAGTAGAAACCTCAATTATCACCAACATGATCATGATCATGTTATATTATCATTATTGACATTATATATCAAATCTAGGTTTAAGGGCTTTAGGCACCACTTATACATGTATCCAAATATTTTTAGAATGAGAATCATAATTAAGCCTCCATTATATTTTATCTAGATTCTACATGTTCTCCTAATCATGTTTAATATATCATTTGTGTTCATCTGAGAATCATAGTAATTTCTACAATTTTTTCAAGTTAAACATTAATTGACCAATCACCAGCAGCCACATCATCAAACATAGTATTATCCTTACCTTTGTTCAACCCACTTAAATAATGGGAAAAGACTCTCGTTCTTTCACTTTACACATGTTTGGGAGGCATTTGAGTCATTTGACTCTAACACACCCCCTCCCTCGTGCTAGGGTGATTCCCTCATGTGGAGTCTGATGCCATGGTCGTAGCTTTGTGGATGTCCTCCCCTAAAATTCATCATCTACCGCCACACCTCTATGCCAGCTCCATCACCTGCCATACATGTGCATCCGTTAAGGTATCATCCCCTACTACAGTAGGAAGCACCACTTATGTGCCTGCACACTACTCTAATGGAGTGCTAGGTTTGGGTGTTGTCTGATGAGTAAACTCACACGCCACCACTCGTGCAACCCCTATAACCACTTCCACCTATCATTCGACCTAGTGACTACCTAGACTCAAAATAGGCATACCTTCAACCTCCTTTGAACTTCACCTACACAAGAACCTCAAGCAGACTCCTTGGTTTAGGAGGCAAGGAAACACCATTGCTACTTCTGACTCGATGATTCAGGAGGTAAAAGAACTATGGTCGTCACCTTGGGTAGATGCCAACTAAGTAGAAGAAGAGGTAATACTCTCTTTTGGCCCCTTCACAAGTCCTCTTGTCATGTCAATAGAGCCATATCAAGGGGAAAATGGGACCGCTTATAGTCGATGAAGTGAAAATAGAGATATCAGGAATGGACTATGGAATAGAAGGCTAGAACCCTACTTATATATATACATTCATGTCATCTAGAAACATCTTGTTGGTATATATTTTTTCTAAAAGGGTTCGTATCCTACACCATCACATATTTCCAATTCTATCTTTCCTTGATAGGTGTTATTTTGTCTTAATAGCATTCCCTTTAAATAACCATACCATTACTTCCTTTTTGTAAGAAACGATACCTTATTCCAAAATATTTCCTAAGAAAATTATCCTTATTACTTGGTTGACAAACCAAAAGACATATATGTAACTTTCTAATATTCCTCAAGCATACCATTGCACCCCTTTCTATATGCATTAAAAGATATTCCTTTTTCATAAATCAATTTAACACCAGCTAAATTATGGGGAAAGGCAAGGCATATATCTAGGAAAGAATTAACTACATCCTCTTACCTTTATTTATCTAAAAACTTTTAGGTTGTTTATTACATAAATCACAACGTTACTAGAAGGAATTATCTGCCCACCATAAAACATGGATTTGGCAACATTGTATATAAAAGGGAAAACAATTAATATCTTTCCAACTTATATATAATATGTGGGATCTAATGGAAAATAAAACTTGCTATTTAAACATTCCATTAAAACAATTATCATCATCTCATGGAATGTCCATTTTCTCCCACTTTTTAAAATTCTATCCTTTTTTTTAGTATACAAAGGTTAAGTTGAGATAATGTTTCTTGATGCCTCAAACAATGTGTTGCCAACAATGGCTAGATAATTACTCTTATAATTATCTAAAACAACATATATATTTTTTTTCTTTGGGAAACTTTCACATTATCTTTTAATTCAATTATATAATAATTTAAAAGAGTCACCATCCTTTGTTTGTGCACAAAATATCTTAGTTCTTTACCTTATGCCACAAGGACCTATTTTCAAAGCAAATAGTCTCATGGGACTTTATATGGACCATGGGTTGCACCCAATCCACAAAAGTGACTTTAATATTTTGATTCCAACAATTAAAATTAGTGTAAAAGTTATATCTCAAGCCATGATTTTATATTATGTAATTCAATCTTACCAAAGATTGAGGATATAACATTCGCCCCTCCTTAAATGAAAATGTTTCCCCAAAATTCACACCAAGTAAGGTTAAGGTGAAAGATGACCCATTGTTATGACCCACGTTTCGTTTTACCAGTAAGTATCTTGGTTAGTGCATAATTGAACTAGTTATGTTGAGATGAGTACTTGCTTTTGTTAATAGTGTTTTGAGTTTTGAGCTAGTGTTAATGTATCATTAGCTTGTTCTCTTGTCCTGAGATTGAGGGCAAGTTTGTGCTTAATCCGTTGCCGAAGAAATCATGTGAAACCGACCTACGAGTAAAAAGATATGAGCTTTTTAGTGTGCAGGGACCTATGTGTAATTTCGGAAAGTTTCTGGGCAATTTGCATCCGGCCCCCTGGGCGCCCTTCCTTATCCTTTCCTTCAGTTTTCCTTTTTAACTCTATTAACCGACTTTGGAATGAACGATAGTTCATTTCCTTCGGTTGCCGCTTGGGAAAAACAGAGAAGGAGAAAGGGAGAGAGAGCAAGCTAGAGGAGAAGCTAGGCAACCAAGCTCCTTCCTTCTCCGTTCTTCTTCGATTTCTTCATCTTCTCCAGCCAAACCAACCGGCTGCATCATCTTCTTCTTCTTCACCTTCTTCTTCCTCCTACAGCCATGAAGAAGACGACCATGGAGATGGTCTAGGGAGCGAACGGTGCTTTCCCCTCCGTTCTTTCTTCTTGCCAACTGCTTGCTAGGTCATTCCGAAGCTATAGGAGTGATTCGGGTAAGAATCGCCCGCCGAATCGACCCCAATCTCCTCTTTTAATTCTGCAATTTCCGTTTCTGCGCAGGTTGCACGGCATGCAAAGTCAGGTTGTACGGCGTGCAAAGTTACAGATAGCAGAACGAGTTTCAGCCTAGGTGCACGGCGTGCAGATCAGTTTGCACGGCGTGCAGATCAGTTTGTACGGCGTGCAGATCAGTTTGCACGGCGTGCAAAGGTGCAGAAAAGTAGAACAGAAGTGCACTGAAGGTGCACGGCGTGCAGCCTAGGTGCACGGCGTGCACGTTGCTGTAAAGGGCAGAATTAGGCGTGTTTGTGGACGTTTTTCGGTGTATACGAACACACCGAAGTGGGTGAGTGGCAGTTCATTTAGAAATCATTATTAAACTCATTTTAAATGCTTATTTGCTTCAGTAATACAGTGTAGTATGTACTTTAAAGAATGATAAGTTCATTGGAACTTGGAATGCGTGATATAAATGATGAAAAGAGAGAAAATTCTATGTTTTATAGTTGTAATATGATATCTCTGTTAAGTCGTTTATCTGTTAATTAATTAATAGAATAGATGCCCTAACACCGTAGAACCCCTAAGAGGTATCTGCAACTTAGGGGTGAAACTCGTGTTGTAACATCATCTGTGCTTGTGTCATGGACAAACGAGGAAAGAGAAAATGCAGTGTCTAACAACAATTGTGCTTGTGTCACGATGGCACTGGGAAAAAGAAAAAGAAAACTTGGTTATCTAACACCATTCGTGCTTGTGTCACGAAGGTAACCCTGTGACTCTCTGCCGGTGTACTCAGGTTTAAGGAGGAGTCTGGTGCACTCAGAGTAGTGCTTTGAGGCCGTGGAGCCTATGTTTCTAGCCGGCGAGCCAGTGACCCTGTGGCAAAGCAGGGCTGGTGTCAGACTTAGCATTTCCCGGGTGTGTCGCTAAGTCTTGTACGGTGGGACCGTAGCATGAATTTGTTGCGGATCTTTATATGCAGAGTACACTGCATATATTTAGGGCATAATAATAAAATGAATAAATAAGCATGTAGGATCACAGTAAATTTATATAACTGCTTATTTATCTGAGATACATGTTGATGCATAGAAATGTGATTATTATCTGTCTATGTGTTATGTTATGAGAGCTACTCTGCTTGAACTGCATATATGTTTATTTTCAGTTAATAAACCTGACGAGTTGTTTAATGATAGCCAAATGAAATGTTATTCACTGAGCGAGTAGGCTCATACCTCTACTCAAAACATTTTCAGGTCTGCATCAGCATCAGGAATCAGAAGGATCGTTTCACCCTAACGCTTAGTCGATAGAAGGTTTGTTGCTAGTCTAGTTAGAGGTCTCTTAGTCCATTCCCCTCGATCCTCGGGACAAGGTGTGAGTGAGAGAGGGAATGTGTATACTGATGTAAATTAATGTTATGCTTCCCTTCTGTTAATCAATGTAATATGCTATAACCTCTGTTTATATTGCTAGTTAGTTTAATAAAGATGCTTCTGCAGTTGTTTAGTTTCATTTTACAGCATAAATCAGATTATCCTATTAATCCCTTTGAATGTTTTTAAAATTGAAGAGTGGTTGGTTTACATGCAAATCCCACCTGTCGTGCCCTAATTCTGTGGTTTGTGTTTAATGAGAGATTGGGGCGTGACAATTCTTGGTATCAGAGCTTAGGTTTGAGTACTTAGTTACTCAGAGTCCAGGTCAGGGAACGATAAGAGACCAATAGGATTAAGGTTTAGGTGTCTTTCTTCTATCTGTAGTTTTCTAATAGGAAATATTCTGCTATATCATTGCAGATGGCAGGAAGAGGCTTTGATCGTGATGATCAGGCCGAGAGCCATGTTGGCCCTGATCCTTTGTACTTGGGTCCAGGTGGTGGTGACCACGTGGATGAAGCATCCCGGATGTATAGGATGTTTCTGGAAACCAAAGAAAAGTACAAGGCTGATAGGCGAGATTCTTCTTCTACCAGCAGTATAGATCTGATGCGATCTTATGAGCTTGTAAAGAAGCTTGGTGGCACGGAGTTTAGTGGTACTACAGATCCAGCAGAGGCTGATGAATGGTTTAGACAGATAGAGAAGGTCTTTCGTCTGATGGAGCTTTCAGAAGAGAAGAAGATCAATCATGCAGTCTACCTTTTGACAGGCGATGCAGAGTTGTGGTGGCGTGGTGTGGAAGAAAAGAGGAGAGGTACAAAGCTTTCCTGGCAGGATTTCTCTGAGGAGTTTCATCTCAAATTCTATCCACCCACTTTTCTTAATGAGAAAATCAGGCAGTTACAGAATATCAAGCAGGGGAACATGACAGTTACAGAGTATGAAGCGCTTTTCACATGGTTAGCGAACTTCTGTCCGCAGCTTGTTCCCGACAACATAGAGAGATGCAAAAGGTTTCAGGAAGGACTAAGGCCAGAGATTCGGCATACAGTTTCTGCTACTAGCAGGAGGAACAGAGAGAACTTTGGCGAGTTTGTTGAGGCTGCCAGACAGGTTGAAGAATCTGTGAATGTTGATAAGGTGCCCGAGTCTAAGAAGAGATCTGCAGATTTCAGTAGAGGGCAATCCAGTAGTGGATACAGAGGTGGAGGTAGAGGTTTCTTTTCTAAACTTGGGCGTGGTTTTGGTTGTTTCGGCAGGCAGAGATCTGAGGATGTCACTACTTCTAGAGGCAGAGGAGGATACAACTCAGGAAGATGGGGCAGTGCCGATAGTGGGCAGTCTTCTGGGTCGTCAATGTCAGTGACAGGTCCCTAGAGACAAGAGTTACTGCCATGTGACAAATGTGGAAAATCACATTCTGGACAGTGTCGGGCTCTGAGTTGTTTTGTTTGTGGACAAGTTGGACACTTTAAAAGGGAATGTCCTCAGCTTCAACAAGCAGCATCGCAAGCTTTCCAGCCTCAATACCATGATGTTCCGAGTTCTTCTGTGGCTTCTGGGTCTAGAGGTGGTGAAGTGCCTAGTGGCAGGAGTAGTCAGAGAGGACAACGTGGCAGAGGGAGAGCTTCAACACGTTTCTTCTCTTTGACACCTCAGGAAGGTATAATTTCTTCACAAGTTGTTACAGGAGAGATGCTTTTGTTTAATAGTATACCAGTCTCAGTTTTGATAGATCCGGGTGCTACTCATTCTTTTATACAACACTCTTTAGTCAGTAAACTTAATCTGTTAACTCGAGAGTTGGTAGATGAGTTAGTGTTGAGGGTTCCACTAGGTGGACCAACAGTTTTATCCGAGTTCTGTCCCGGATGCTTGTTATCTTTTGGTGGTTTCACCTTTGCTGCTAATCTCATACCTTTGGATGTAAATACCTTTCAAGTCATCTTGGGTATGGATTGTCTTGAGGCATATCGAGTGCAACTCGATTGTTGGAAGAAGGAAGCTACCTTTGAACTAGGAGAATTTTCTTATGTCTTTACTGGAGACAGGAAAGTTCTACCTACATGCATAATATCAGCTGCTGTAGCTAATAAGATGTTACAGAAAGGATGTGAAGTGTTCCTTGCTCATGTGGTTGACACCAGAGCAGAGAAGAGCACCGCCAGTGTTTATGATGTGCCTGTGGTTCGTGAGTTCTCTTACGTTTTTCCAGAAGAGTTACCAGGCTTACCTCCTATCAGAGACATTGATTTTGAGATTCAGATATATCCAGGTAGTCATCCAGTAGCACTGCCAGCCTATAGAATGGCACCTGCTGAGTTGAAGGAACTCAAGGTGCAGTTGCAGGAGATGCTGGATAAGGGTTTCATTAGACCCAGTTCTTCGCCGTGGGGTGCTCCAGTCCTGTTTGTTAGGAAAAAGGACGGTACCATGCGTCTCTGTATAGATTACAGGCAACTGAACAAGATCACTATAAAGAACAAGTATCCATTGCCGAGAATAGATGATTTGTTTGATCAGTTGCGTGGAGCAACGATCTTTTCTAAAATAGATTTGAGATCTGGGTATCATCAGCTTAGGATAAAGGCTTCTGATATTCCCAAGACAGCTTTCAGAACCAGGTATGGGCATTATGAGTTTTTGGTCATGTCGTTTGGGTTGACCAATGCCCCAACAGCCTTTATGGATATGATGAATCGGATTTTCAAACCTTTTCTAGATCAGTTTATTGTAGTCTTTATAGATGATATTCTGATCTACTCCAGAGACGATGAACAGCAGGAGCAACACCTGAGAGTAGTGTTGCAGTTGTTGAGACAACACCAGTTGTTTGCTAAATTCAGCAAATGCGAGTTCTGGTTGGCTGAGGTAGCATTTCTTGGACATGTTATCTCGAGAGGTGGAGTTAGTGTTGACCCTAAGAAAGTTGATTCTGTACTTCAGTGGGAACAGCCTAAGACTCCTACTGAGATCAGAAGTTTCTTGGGATTAGCAGGTTATTACAGAAGGTTCATAAAGAACTTCAGTAAGTTAGCATCACCTTTAACACGCTTAACGAGGAAGGATATATCGTTTGTTTGGTCTGATAACTGTGAGAAAAGTTTTCAGATTTTAAAGAAAAAGTTGACTTCAACACCAGTGTTGGTTTTGCCAGAAGCTGATAAAGGTTATACAGTGTTCTGTGATGCTTCCAGGAGAGGTTTGGGATGTGTACTGATGCAAGAAGGCAAAGTTGTGGCTTACGCATCTAGACATCTTAAGAAAAATGAAGAGAATTACCCGGTCCATGATTTGGAATTAGCTGCTATAGTTCATGCTCTTAAGACATGGCGTCACTACCTGTATGGTGAGACATGTCAGGTGTTTACAGACCATAAGAGCCTGAAATATATCTTCACCCAGAGAGACTTGAAATTGAGACAGCGCAGATGGCTTGAGCTGATCAAGGATTATGATGTGACAATCGATTACCATCCGGGTAAGGCAAATGTTGTAGCTGATGCCTTGAGTAGAAAGTCAAGTTCAACAGTTAATGCATTTTCTATGGCATGTTTCAAGAGAGACTTGCTTGTAGATATGCGAAGGTTGAACTTAGACTTGTACGTAACTGGACAAAGTGGGTTGATTGGTCAGATGCAAGTCAGACCTACTTTTTATAATCAGATTAAGGAATTACAGCATAATAATGATGAGTTGTGGCAAATCATGCAAGATATGTCAGAAGGTAAGAGAACAGAGTTCAGGTTTTCTGATGAAGGCGTGTTGTATCTTCATGATAGGTTATGTGTACTTGGAAACAGTGAGTTGAAAGAACAGATTCTTGAGGAAGCACACACTTCTATGTATGCTATGCATCCAGGTAACACAAAGATGTACAGGAACCTCAAAGAGCTGTACTGGTGGTCTGGCATGAAAAAGGATGTGGCTGAATACGTGGCCAGGTGCGGGGTGTGTCAGCAGGTTAGGGCTGAGCATCAGAAACCTGCTGGTACTTTGCAGTTGCTTCCTATACCAGAATGGAAATGGGATCACATCACGATGGACTTTGTGGTAGGATTACCCAGGACGTCGAAGGGTTCAGACTCAATATGGGTGATTGTGGATAGACTAACTAAGTCTGCTCACTTTCTCCTTGTCAAATCAACTTTTGACGCTTCAAAGCTGGATAAAATTTATGTAGATGAGGTAATCAAGTTGCATGGAATTCCAGTTTCCATTGTTTCTGACAGAGATCCAAAGTTTACATCTAGATTCTGGAATCAGTTACATCATGCGTTGGGCACAAGGCTGAAGTTCAGTACAGCGTTTCACCCACAGACAGATGGTCAATCTGAGAGGACCATTCAGACCCTAGAAGACATGTTGAGAGCATGCGTGCTACAGTTTAGAGGCAACTGGGAAGAACACTTAAGCCTAATGGAGTTTGCATATAATAACAGTTACCATTCTAGTCTTGGAATGGCTCCATATGAAGCTCTTTATGGCAGGAAGTGTAGATCGCCAGTTTGTTGGTACGAGGTGGGTGAGAAGGAAATTCTTGGACCTGAGCTAGTTGATATAACTACAGAAAAGATATCTGTGATCAGGGATCAGTTGAAATCTGCTCAGGATAGACAGAAAAGTTATGCAGAAAGACGACGTCGACCTCTTGAGTTTGAGGTTGGTGACGTGGTTTACTTGAAGGTTTCACCGTGGAAGGGAGTGCTGAGGTTTGGCAAAAGGGGTAAGTTGACCCCTAGGTATATGGGTCCATATCCTATTGTTGAGAGGATAGGACCTGTAGCTTACAAGTTGGATTTGCCGTCTGAGTTGGCAAATCTTCATGATGTCTTCCATGTATCTATGCTGAAAAAGTGTCATCCCGGTACAGAAAAGATTCTAAATCCGGTGCGGCACAGCTTAGGACAGATGTGTCCTATGTTGAAGGACCAGTGCAAATAGTTGATCACCGGATCAAAAAGCTTAAGAACCGTGAGTTATCTTTAGTGGAGGTTTTGTGGAGGAATCACAATATAGAGGAAGCTACGTGGGAGCTTGAATCAGAAATGCGTAACAAGTTTCCTTTTCTCTTTTAGGAATTTCGGGACGAAATTCTTATAAGGTAGGGAGATTGTTATGACCCACGTTTCGTTTTACCAGTAAGTACCTTGGTTAGTGCATAATTGAACTAGTTATGTTGAGATGAGTACTTGCTTTTGTTAATAGTGTTTTGAGTTTTTAGCTAGTGTTAATGTATCATTAGCTTGTTCTCTTGTCTTGAGATTGAGGGCAAGTTTGTGCTTAATCCGTTGCCGAAGAAATCATGTGAAACCGACCTACGAGTAAAAAGATATGAGCTTTTTAGTGTGCAGGGACCTATGTGTAATTTCGGAAAGTTTCTGGGCAATTTGCATCCGGCCCCCTGGGCGCCCTTCCTTATCCTTTCCTTCAGTTTTCCTTTTTAACTCTATTAACCGACTTTGGAATGAACGATAGTTCATTTCCTTCGGTTGCCGCTTGGGAAAAACAGAGAAGGAGAAAGGGAGAGAGAGCAAGCTAGAGGAGAAGCTAGGCAACCAAGCTCCTTCCTTCTCCGTTCTTCTTCGATTTCTTCATCTTCTCCAGCCAAACCAACCGGCTGCATCATCTTCTTCTTCTTCACCTTCTTCTTCCTCCTGCAACCATGAAGAAGACGACCATGGAGATGGTCTAGGGAGCGAACGGTGCTTTCCCCTCCGTTCTTTCTTCTTGCCGACTTGCTAGGTCATTCCGAAGCTATAGGAGTGATTCGGGTAAGAATCGTCCGCCGAATTGACCCCAATCTCCTCTTTTAATTCTGCAATTTCCGTTTCTGCACAGGTTGCACGGCGTGCAAAGTCAGGTTGCACGGCGTGCAAAGTTACAGATAGCAGAACGAGTTTCAGCCTAGGTGCACGGCGTGCAGATCAGTTTGCACGGCGTGCAGATCAGTTTGCACGGCATGCAGATCAGTTTGCACGGCGTGCAAAGGTGCAGAAAAGTAGAACAAAAGTGCACTGAAGGTGCACGGCGTGCACGTTGCTGTAAAGGGCAGAATTAGGCGTGTTTGTGGACGTTTTTCGGTGTATACGAACACACCGAAGTGGGTGAGTGGCAATTCATTTAGAAATCATTATTAAACTCATTTGAAATGCTTATTTGCTTCAGTATCAGTTGATATGAATCTTAAACAGTGTAGTATGTACTTTAAAGAATGATAAGTTCATTGGAACTTGGAATGCGTGATATAAATGATGAAAAGAGAGAAAATTCTATGTTTTATAGTTGTAATATGATATCTCTGTTAAGTCGTTTATCTGTTAATTAATTAATAGAATAGATGCCCTAACACCGTAGAACCCCTAAGAGGTATCTGCAACTTAGGGGTGAAACTCGTGTTGTAACATCATCCGTGCTTGTGTCATGGACAAACGAGGAAAGAGAAAATGCAGTGTCTAACAACAATTGTGCTTGTGTCACGATGGCACTGGGAAAAAGAAAAAGAAAACTTGGTTATCTAACACCATTCGTGCTTGTGTCACGAAGGTAACCCTGTGACTCTCCGCCAGTGTACTCAGGTTTAAGGAGGAGTCTGGTGCACTCAGAGTAGCGCTTTGAGGCCGTGGAGCCTATGTTTCTAGCCGGCGAGCCAGTGACCCTGTGGCAGAGCAGGGCTGGTGTCAGACTTAGCATTTCCCGGGTGTGTCGCTAAGTCTTGTACGGTGGGACCGTAGCATGAATTTGTTGCGGATCTTTATATGCAGAGTACACTGCATATATTTAGGGCATAATAATAAAATGAATAAATAAGCATGTAGGATCACAGTAAATTTATATAACTGCTTATTTATCTGAGATACATGTTGATGCATAGAAATGTGATTATTATCTGTCTATGTGTTATGTTATGAGAGCTACTCTGCTTGAACTGCATATATGTTTATTTTCAGTTAATAAACCTGACGAGTTGTTTAATGATAGCCAAATGAAATGTTATTCACTGAGCGAGTAGGCTCATACCTCTACTCAAAACATTTTCAGGTCTGCATCAACATCAGGAATCAGAAGGATCGTTTCACCCTAACGCTTAGTCGATAGAAGGTTTGTTGCTAGTCTAGTTAGAGGTCTCTTAGTCCATTCCCCTCGATCCTCGGGACAAGGTGTGAGTGAGAGAGGGAATGTGTATACTGATGTAAATTAATGTTATGCTTCCCTTCTGTTAATCAATGTAATATGCTATAACCTCTGTTTATATTGCTAGTTAGTTTAATAAAGATGCTTCTGCAGTTGTTTAGTTTCATTTTACAGCATAAATCAGATTATCCTATTAATCCCTTTGAATGTTTTTAAAATTGAAGAGTGGTTGGTTTACATGCAAATCCCACCTGTCGTGCCCTAATTCTGTGGTTTGTGTTTAATGAGAGATTGGGGCGTGACACCCATCTTAACATCACAACTTAGGGTTAGCAACCCTACTTACATTATCTTTAATCACCTTTATTATACACAAATTCCACGTATTATTACTAGGATTGGTACTTGAATTCAATTTAAGGTATATCCACATCCTTACTATTTACATGATATCATCTTTTGGTGATTACACTTTTATTTATGATTTTAAATATCACTTGGTGATTATCTTCTCACCTAGATTTCCAACCTGTCATTCATTTATTTCATTTAAGGGTGAGGTAACCTCTCAAACCATAGGTTATGTCTTTAAGTCCAACTTAAGGTATTCATTCACATATGTCAATTTGAAATATAAAATGTGTCTACCCAATCTCTCTTCCTCATAATGAGATGGTGTATCCACACATTATCCGAAAGTTTTATATTTTAGGTTGATCATTCTCAACATGACTCTAACCATACTTTTTCATTCCATATCATGCTTATATTTCATGAAGTCAAACACATTTTTCACTTCTTGATTTTGTGCACATCTCCTCTTTGGATTTCATTATTACATGACATTTTTAATCTTTAATATTTACATCTCATGTATTATGAGCCTTAGCCACTTTCTCAAGGTCTCCACGATTTCAGGTATTGTTGGAGTGATTTCATCCTTATGCACGTAGGTAGTGCCTCTCACATTCACCCCTTGGGCCACGTGAACTCATGAAGGTGGCCAATCTCCTAAGACACTGGCCTCGGGCAAACATAGTTGTTACCTCCAGACCAAATGGTCTTGTGCATGCAGGGAACAATCAACTCCTAATCTCATTGGTCCTATGTACCTTTTTTTACTCCCTTCTTGACTTTAGGATTGACTTAGGGATCTATCCTTTCCAAGGGTTTATCGAGTGCAAATTATCTTCTTATATAATTCTTTAACCCAAATTCTCTTCAACACTCTTGGGGTACACATTATTCACTTTATCTCCCTTCATTGGGATAATGAATACCTTACCTTCCTAGGCTTGGTCTTTCATAGTGTACGTCTTCCTTTCCCAGCTTGACTGATTAGTGACCTTCCTCTCCCATCTTGGTCACTAGCCACTATAATATTTTCCTTTCACATTGGCATTCCTTTCCCGAATTGGCCTATCGGTGACCTTCATATCCCCTCTTGTTCACTGGTCATTGATGCCTTCCTCTTATATAGGTCTTCCTTTCTCATCTGGGCCTATCGGTGATCTTCCTATCCTAGATTGACCACCATTCATGGTAATAACTTTCTCTTATATAGGCCTTCCTATCCCGACTTGGCCTATTGGTGATCTTTGTATCCCAGTTTGATCACTAGTCATTACACTAACTTTCCTCCTTATATAGGCCTTCCTATTCCAGTTAGTGACCTTCCTATCCCGGCTTGGTCATCTACATTCAACCACTTCCTTAGTGACTTTCCTCATGTCCCTCATAGATGGCACTCCTGGGTTCAAAGAATGTGCTTTTATATTTTTCATGCTTAATTCTTCACAATTTAGGTGCATATAGGTTACCTTGGTTCTTAAACCAATTGGTCACACCCTTTTAGGGAGGGCCCTAACCTAGTCTACCCTCTTGGCTCATGAGAGGTGGTTATGTTGTCTATCTACGACATGACAACAAGGTCTCATGGTTTTGCCTCCCTAATAGGTCCTTTTCCCATTCTTGGGTTGTTCCACCCCAGGTCGGGACACCAACCTTAAAGCTTTATATTTTTTTTGTGTAACCATTGATTTATTATGTTTCTTAAAACTTTTCTGATTAATGCATTTTGTCCACATGCACACATGCATGGGAGACTGAGTCACCTAACTCATTTACATATATTTTGTTAATCCTTTTCAAGGTTCATATGGGTGGTGTTCTATATCACCACACTACTCTCATTCCCCAGAATCAGGTTTTTGGGTTCAGGTTAGCGACTACACTTTACCTCTTTGGGTTTATATGTCCCTTGACCCCATAGGGTTCTTCTAAACAAACACTAGATCCATTTAGAGTTTACCCTTATAACTCATATAACCATTTTTCTTTACTTCATCATTATTTCTACATTGCATGTACATTAGTATTTCCACGTTACATGTACATTATTATTTCCACATTACATGTACATTAATTGGTGGAGGATGTCTTAATCCTACTTCTTCTCAAACACCCTAACTTAAGATTGGGAGATAAATTCCTTTTATGGTTTCATTAATCAAGGGAATGATAAGTAGATAATCAAGATGAGAAGAAAACCTAAAGGTATTGTATTTCAGGCAAATTCTTCTAACTTTGGCCAGGCAAGATGCATGGGCCCATGAGTCCTCGTAAGTTGACTAGCAGTGTGGAGGAAAGTTTATCCATCCTCCAAGTAATGGACCCTTCTAGACACCATTTTCTTTAGAAAATGCACTAATAATTCTCTCATATTTCTATATATTACTTCAAATTATAAACTATTAAATATTATTTGAAAATTTTGGGCCTCTCATACCAAATGTAATGAACTCATTTTTGGAAACCCTAAATTAGGGAAGGCCTTAAACATCAGATCCATTACCTAAAATTTTCCCAACGATCTAGATTTATCAAATGATAAATAAAAGTAAATTATTTCCACTAATTCAAATATATTGTTTACAAGATGTTCCTCTAGAACATGTATAACTTTTCATCATTAGAATTGTACATATGAGAAGAAGTGTCTATCTAATCCTTCTTATATATTAACTTTAATTTCTTCAAGTAATTTCATATGTCCATCATATCTTGATATCAATTTATCTAGCATCTACCTAAAATTCCATGAAACAAAACAACATATCAGAATATTGAAATATATTGTGTATGTGGGGCACGTGAAATAGTATGCAAGTAAACTAACAACATATATTCTATAAAATACTTGCAAATAATAACTCACATTTTCTTCACTTATTCTTTCTTTATGTGATACTCATAGTGGCATTATAATTGAATAGAAATAAATAAACATCCAACATTTTAGTTATTCAATCTTTGAGAAACACTTGACAAACACCAAAAATTAATGTGGGTAGTCATAGGCATAACCATGTACCCCAATGTATAACCATGCAGATATCAAATCATACTTTAATCATTCAACCAAGAAAGGAAAGAACCCAATCTCCTAATGTGCATGTATGTAAATCTTAAAGTGTCACCATCACATTAAATAGATTACACCCTATTCGGGTCCTAATATAGGGTTTCAGTTTCCTTAATATCAATTTATCATTAGGGTTATGCTTGATACTCCAATTCCCCTATTCATTGATTTAATGATTTAAGAACCCTAGTTCATATGATTATTCAATCTACCATGTCATAGTATCATGAATACTTATATCAAATTATGTGCATTAACAACAAGAAAGTCATGATCTTTAATCCCTAATTCTTCATATGAATGAATATTCACATTAAAACCACCATTATGATCATGGTCATGTTACATTATGATTATTGTCAGATTATATATAATGAAACATATTTAACATGATTAGTATACAAATATAGTGTTTATGTGCTTTTAGGTGCCACTTAAACATGTATCCAACTACTTTTAGAATAAGAAGCATAATTAAATCTTCATTGTGTTTTATTTGGATTCTATTTGTTTTTATGAATTTTCATATATCACTTGTCTTCATTCGAGCATCCTAGTAATTTTTATAATTTTAACAAGTTAAACATTAATTGACCAATCACTAGCAGCCACGTCATTAAATATAATATTATCCTTACCTTTAATTGGCCCACTTAAAATAAAGGGAAAAGACTCTCACACCCTTCACTTTGTACGTGTGTTGGTGGGGCATTTGATTCGTTTGACTCTAAGCCACCCCCTCCCTCGCGCTAGGGTGACTCCCGCATACAAAATATGATGTGCAGCCCCTCGGGCACGCATGCTCGTACGTCACTAGTGACATTGTCATGGCTTCACACACGGTCTTCCCTTAAATTTGTCAGCTACTTCCACACTTCCTGCCAGATCCATCTCCCACCGCACTGGTGCATTTTTTAAGGCATCATCCCCCCAGTGCAGCATGCAACAACGCTTTTGTACCCGCATGCTGCTACATTGGAGCGCTAGGTTTTGGGACCGTCCGACGTGTTACTTCACACGCCACCACTCACGCAACACCTATAACTGTTGCCACCCATCAGTCGACCTAGGAACAACATAGACTCCAAAGTAGTGGCCCTTCAACATCCTTTGTACTTCACCTAAACAAGGCCTTCAACCAGACTCCCTAGTTTAGGAGGCAAGGCAACACCATTTCTACCGTTGACTCAATGATAGTATGGTCATCACCTTGGGCAGATGTTGACCAGGTGAAAGAAGATGATATACTCTCTGTCGGACCCTTCACAAGTCCTCTCATCATGTCAACAAAGCCACTTCAAGGGGAAAATGAGTCCGCTTATAGTTTATGAAGGAAAGATAGAGAGATTAGGGAGGGAGTATGGAATAGAAGGGTAGAACCCTACTTATATATATATATATATATATATATATATATATATATATATATATATATGAATCCATGTGATCTAGAAATATCACACTGACATATCTTTTTGCTGAAAGGGTTCCTATCCTACACCATCAGATCTTGGAAATTCTATCTTTCCTTGATAAGTGTGATTTGTTCGTAATAACATTCCCATTAAATAATGATACCATTACTTCCTTTCCGTAAGAAAAAATACCTAATTTCAAAACATCTCCTAAAACAATTATCCATATTACTCAGTTGACACACTAAAATCCATACATGGCACTTTATAAAATTCCTTAAGCACATCATTGCTCCCGTTTCTATACACAATAAAAGATATTCCTTTTTCATAAATGAATTTAACACCAACTAAATTATGAGGAAAGGCAAGCCATAAATGTAGGAAAGAATGAACTACATCCTTCTTACCTTTCTTTATCAAAAAACTCTTAAGCAATTTATTGCATAAATCCCAATGTTACAAAATAGAATTCTTCATTTTCCCATAGATCATGGATTTGGGAACATTGTATGTAAAAGGTAAAACAATTAATATCTTTCCAACTAATATCTAAGCCATGGGATCTAATGGAAAACAAATATTTCTATTTAAACATTACATTAAAACTATTATCATCATCTCATGGAATGTGCTTTTTCTCCCACTTTCTTAAATTATCTTCTTTTGTTTATTATTTTTGAGTATACAAAGGTTAAGTTAAGATAATGTTATTTGATGCCTAAAACAATATGTTGCCAATAATTTCTAGATGATTAATCTGTTAATTATCTAAAACAACATATGTTTTATTTTCTTTGGAAAACTTTCACATTATCTCTCAATTCAATTATCTAATAATTTAACAAAGTCACCATCCTTTATTTGTGCATGAAATATGTTATTTATTTACCTTGTGCCACAAGGACCTTTTTAAAAGCAAATAGTCTCATGGGCCTTTATTTGGGGGTTGCAGCTATGCCAGTGATTTTAATATTTTTATTCTAACAATAAAATCACTGATAAAAATTATTTATCAGACTATGGCATTATATTTATGTAATTCAATTTTACCAAAATTGATGATATAACATTAGGGGTTGATCCACAGGGAGAGAAGGGACACTAGAGCTTAGTTACATTACCTAGGTTTCTATAGCAGTGTCTAGGTTTTAAGGGTATGACCTTGTTTGGTTTGATTACACTAAGGGATCAAACAAGCAATTAAAGGTAAGAAAGAGGCAAAACCTAAATTAACCCTAGACAATATAGTCAAAATTAAGAAGAAAAGCTACTAAGTAGAACAGAGATATTTAGACTAAGAAGAGCAAAGTGAGATCTTACACTACACTAGACTAGCAATGGACAAATAAGGTAAGCAAGACACTAAGACTAACACTAGCTTGCTATAATTTGCACAAGAAAGCATTGGGAGATAATAGCCACACTATCAAGTCATAATTATCAAGAGCCCATAAACCTAGCTAAGAAGGCAATTAAAGTGAGTAACTAAGCAAGAATGAACTAGAAAGAGAGCAATTTGGGGGTTTAAGTAATAAATGGAGGTGTGGGCCATTTGAGGGAATGTAACTAGACTTCAAGTTTTTTTCTTGGGGGTCATTACATGCAAATTTTGTTAATTCATTCTAGATTGTTAAACCAAACAAAAAGATAAATGTTGTAGAGTAACCCTAATCTGCTAGTTGGACATGGGTGGTATAATGTGTGTGAGGGGGAGCTACACCCTCACATGCCCCATCCAACCTTATGAGGCTTAATTGGCTAGGGATTAGGTGAAATTTTAATAGGATTCAACAATTCTAGGTTTTTATAGTAGGGGAACTTATGGCAATTAGGGGGAAAGGGTATTAATGCAAGGTGGAAATGAGGGTATATTGCCTCTGACTTTATATTATGCTTGTGCTATGCTCATCTTACACGCATGCATGTTGATTATTATTGTGATGGATTTTGTGTCATGATTTCTTCATGTGTGCTTTTGTGCCACAACTCATATATTTTATTAATGGAAAATGTTTCTCTTGATTAACATCTTCTTGCATTCATATTCTTTTGATACCCACTTTGGTGATACCTTTCCTCTTATATTGGAATCCTTGTTATATTTGATTTCATTTTTCCCTTACATTTCTCAATTCTATATTGATATGCTCATAACATCTTGTATGCTGATAATTTCCATGTTTTGTCTTCCTTTTGGGGGTATGGTTCCATCCTTAGGTGTAGGACTTGGAAAACAGGACATGGTGAATGGACATGCTAGGTGGAGCTCTTAGATGATCGACTTGTGATAGTTGGATATCCCTCTACTTAGATCCTTATGTTGTAACTTTCATGTAAACCCCATTTGGGAGATATGTTATACTTCTGTAAAATTGAATATAGTCATGAAATACTATTCCACTTCTATACTTTGGTTACTTTGTCTATAATCATTTGATAAATGAAAAATTTACACATGTTCCAGCATGCCTTTTTAGTGTGTTTTGAATACATTGATTTGTTCCTCACTTTTAGTAGGGAGTGGATCCCCTCCCAGGTAACACTCCTTACAATTACCATCCATGTCAGTCTTCTTCTTGCATACCCATTTGCATCCTATGGGTTTTATCCCTTCGGGTGGATCCACCAATGTCCATACCTTGTTGGTGTATATGGAGTCCATCTCAGTTCTCATGGCATTAAGCCATTTCTCATACTCTAGTTCCTCTATAGCCTCTAGGTTGCTTATTGGCTCATCACCTATGACCAACTCATCGCCTTCTTAATTCACAAGATATCCAAATCTTTCAGGCTCAAGGTGTGTCCTACTAGATCTATGCGGTTCTTGTGTTACATGTGGAACTTGAGATTCCACATCAATTTGTGATCCTCCTTGTTCTTTCTATACCTCTATAGGTTCATTGTATTATTTTTGGTGTTGAATCTCTTCGATATCTACCTTTATCCTACCGATTCCTTTGGAAATAAGTTCCTTTTTAAGGAAAATAATGGCAAGTATTTTTTTGTCAAATGGATATACAAGTAGTATCCCTTTGTTTCTTTAGGATATAAAAAAAAATAAATTTGTCCAATTGTGGGTCCAAGATTTTTTGGAAATTGTCTTCTCACATAAGCTTCACATCCTTATATTCTCATAAAAGACATAATGGGACTTTTCCCAATCCATATTGCATATGGTATCTTTCAAACTAATTTAGAAGATATGCAATTCAATGTAATTGTGATGGTTTCTAAAGCATATCCCCAAAATGAAGTTGGAATATCAACTAGACTAATAATTGATTGCACCATGTTCAACATTGTATGATTCCTTCTTTTTGATACATCATTATGTTGTGGCATTCCAGGAGGAGTCCATTATGGTACAATACCACAGTCTCTTAGAAGGGCCTCACATCTTGGCTTTAGTATTCTCCACCTTGATCAGATCGAAGTGCTTTAATACTTTTACCAAGTCATTTTTGTACTTCATTGAAATCCTTGAACTTTTTAAGGGCTTATCACTTGTGTTTCATCAAGTACACATAGCCAAACCTACTAAGGTCATCAGTGATGGTAATGAAGTACTGGTAACCACCTCTAGAATTTATTCTAAAAGGGTCACATAAATCAATATGTATGAGTCCTAAAATATCACTTGCTCTCTCATTGTTACTAGTAAAAGGTACCATAGTCATTTTTCCCAACAAATAAGATTTTCATGTATCTATTGGTTCAAACCCAAAAGAGTCTAGATAACCATCTTTACAGAGTTTGTAAATGTGTCTCTCATTTATGTGCCCTAGATGACAATGTCAAAGGTAGGTGTTGTTTGAGTTGTCAAGTTTTATCCTTTTTTTATTAACTCTATATATATTTATCTCTACATCTAACTAGTATAGAACATAGGACATTGGGGAACTTCCATAAAAGATCACATCTTTACTAATAAAACACTGACCATTCTTTATAAGAAATTTTAATCCATTCTTGTTCAAACAAGATACAAACTTGACTTTTCTATTAACAACATGTATATAATAGTAGTTATCTAACTCTATTACAAGGCCAATGGGCACAAATAACTCATAGGTTCAAACTATACTAGTAGAAATTCTTGCTCCATTAGCAAGCATTGTTCAACCTCACCTTTCTTTAAAGGTGTTCTTCTCTTCATATGTTGCACATTTGAGAAAATGTGAGATCTTCATCTGGTATCCAAGACCTAATATGAAGAAGTGGTTAAGTTAATATCAATAATGTATATACCCATAGTAGAGATCTATATCCCTTGCTTCATCTACATTTGTCCCTTGAAGTGAAAACGATACATTCCTTTTGCACTTACCCTTCTCCTTATCTTAAGTGCAGAAGACTTGGACTTCAGCTTAGCCTCTAAAATTCTCCTAGCCTTGACTTTTCACTTGGACTCCCATTCATTGATTATTGTCATGTATTTTTCCCTCTTCATTCCTTCTTCGACATTTATAAGCATGCCAAGCTATTCAGACAACACTTTAGCCAAGCTACTCAAGTAACATCTCTCGGTAAGCTGGCTATATGATATAGGAAATGACTGTAGAATCATATACATGACCAACTCTTGGCTCAATGGAAATCCAACTCTCTTCAAATGTTCTACATGCCAATCATATTGAGCACATGGGGCTCTACTGGACCCCCTTAGTCATCTTACACTCAAAGAGCACCTTTGAGACATTGTACCTTTCTTTCTTTGCATGATTTTGGTTCATGTTCTTAAGATGTATTATCATCTCGAGAATGTACATATTTTCATACATAGTTGACTAAATCATAGCATAAGGTTTTCAATGTTTGAGGCATCGTTGGCATGCTTCCAATAAGATTCCACCTCAACCCTAGGTGCTTTGGGAGTGTGTTCCTCTGGCACTAGTATTTCTAGAACATAAAGATTATGTTCATGAGTGAGAAACATTTTCAAAGTTTTGGACTAGTTATGGAATTTGGTCCCTTATATCTTGTCCTTATTAAGGACCGATGCGTTATCATTTTCCATTTAATTCTACAGAAAGAAAAATGTGCATTTGTTAAAACACTTTTGATTTGATTTGAAAACATTGATAATATTAATTAAGCCTTGAAATTCATTTTTCTCCTTTATTTTGTTCAAATAAATATCCCTCCTAATTGAATCACAAACATTGTAGCATACAATTTTATTGTTGGCCAAGATCCATATTTTATTAAGTCATGAGTCATCTTTGTTTGATCACCCACAACATGAATATTTAGGTACACATTGTTTACCAATTGCATCCAATACAATGCTTGAATAGATGGTATGCACAACTCTTTTCCATATCCCTTTGTATGCTTCTACACACTTAATCTCATTAAGGTCACCTAGTTAAGCCCAACCCAAAGGACAACACGATAGACTATGCACCCTACTTTGGCAGAACCTACATATCTATCATCACACTTCCATGAGCTGGACAATGCAACAGCTTTGGAGTAACATGTGCTTGGTAAATGAAGCTTTTGAAGTGTGCTACTTATGGAAAGCATTTAAGACATAATATTTATTGAGGGGTTTATTTATAAATACAAATACATATCCAATCACCGCATACTTATAATATGTATCATATACATAATATATATACAAACAAAACATGCAATCACAACTATAGGAGTGATGGTTATGGATATACTAAAGCAATTATTTGGATCCACAAAGAATTGTTGTCCACCAAAGTTTATACATCATATGCATGCAACCTCTACTGGAAAAAATCTTGTGTTTGGGATATGTCCGTTTGGTCGAATGGACCCCTCATTTGATCAATTGGACCATTTGTTAGTCAATTGGTCTTCATCAGTTGGTTAACTAGATCATGGCTCAAGTGTTTGGTTGGACTCTTCTAGTCATTTGATTGGGCCTCCATTTGATCAATTTCCTCCTACAATCGATCGACTCAACTTGCAGTCAATCGACTCGCCTGGTTAGAACACATTCTTCTTGCCAAAAATAAAACTAATGTTAATCCTATCTATATATTGTATTATAAAAAGAGAATACCTTGAGTGACATTTGAGCGGAGTATAGGGAGAAAACCAGAAATTTACATATCAAGAAACAAGAGAAATGCTCGGCGTCCAAACCAAATTTAAAAGGTAGGAAATAAACCACTCGACCATGCACAAGTATCTAAGGGGTTTTGTCCATAACCACGCATAATTTCGAACAACACATATGGATTCCACACACACACACATATATATATAGGATCTATGGGACATTCCCCAGTCTATGTGGTATAATAGGATATGCACATTAATCATATAAGTATATGCATCATATACAACAAAATAAATGAAAAATAAAATTGATCATATCAATTAAATCCCAAAATATAGTAAGTTGACGTGACTCTAATACCACTATAGGGAAATATGGCGACACATTGGATCGTAATTTTTTGTTTTTTCCATATTTGCCATAACTAATGGATCACATCAATAACTTTGAAACAGGAAGGAATATGCAAGGTATATACCTGGTCTTGGAGCAAGTCCAGCGACAACCCTTGTAGAGTTGTGATTCTTTCTAAAGTAGCACAATAGTAGAACAACATCCTCATGGTATAATGTCCACAAATACTATTGATAGTGTTCTCCTAGTGTGGCAAAAAAGCCTCTACACCTCTAACTAATCTACAAGCACTACATGGAGATCTCCATTGTTCTTTGGAAGTCGATAAGAAGTAGTTGTCCTTTAATTTTCAATGTGCTAGAATCGACTTCCTTTCCTCTTGAACCTTGGTCACCCCCTCCTTATATAGGAGTGGATGGGCTAGGGTTTCAAAAACCCAAGGGATATGAAACACCAAATATCATTTCTCAGAGACTGCTATAAATGCCTAATCCACTAAATGGTCACTCCAATCGATCAACGAGCGCACTATCAACAATGTGATTTCATTGGATTTCAATATGATGATTTATGCGTATCATTAATCATTTGACCCAGTCAAAATGGGTAGTTTTGCATCCAATCGGTTGACTAGATATTCCAGTCGATTGAGTGGCACACCACTCGAATGACTGGATATACCAGTCAGTCAACTCGTAGCCAATGTTGCTTACTTTGATTACCTAAACACTTTTAGTAACCAAGTTTGACCTTATTCATGAGTAAAATCATATTCCTCGTGCATCAAATTTGTGTGACCCTATATGTCCCAAATTATGTTGGTAGTGAGCATTCATAACCAGATTATGACATCACAAGTAATGATTAGTATGTTGCAACACTTCATTGCTACCCAAGTAAATGAAAAGTTGAAGAACAACTTCAGCCTACATTACTACCATGATTGTATAGTTCCTTTATCTCAGATATCCATATTGACTGTGAGGCATGGAATTATCAGCCTCTTGATACTCAATCTATGTTTCTTGAGATACATGTGAGCTTACATATTACATATTGACTCACATTAGCATGGCCATGCATTTATCGATCTTGCTTATAATGTGGCCAAAATATCAACTCCAACAGGAGGGAAAAACTCCATCTATATCACTAACAGCCAATCCCCATGTGTCACGACATACCTTAGCACCACCTTTATGGAAACCCTTATTCAAGGTCATGTTGGATGGTGTCAAAGTTCATCGAATGACATGTGATGATTGTAGTGACTTCAGGTCCATAAACCACAATTACTTTGATCTCGACATTTGATCCACTCTTATAGAAATTGGTGAAGTGTAGTTCCCATGCATGAAGTAATCATGCAACAACTTGGGTGGTGGAGGAGCTGGAGAGTCACGTGCCTCCTCATTTTTTTGAGCATCCTATCTCCCATATCAGCATCTTGGTGTTGGTTGTGCCAATTTCTATGCCTTCTTCTCCCTATCTCAATATCCTCTAGGAATGAGTTGATGGAAAGGGGACGCTGTCCAAACATGCACCAATGTCACATGCACAAGGCACAATCATGAAAAAGAAACCAAGCTAGTAAACTTGTTTGTACAAAATTAAGACAAAGAATAACAAATAGCAGCCACAAGGGTAGTAGATAAAGTTAAATTTAAACTAACTAGATAGGCTGAGTGCCTTTCTCCCCGACAATGATGCCAAAAATCTTAATGTTTTTTCTTGGGGTACACCAAATCAGTTGAATTTTGATTATATGTACCTTTTTCACACACAACAGGGTCTTCCAAAATTTATAAATCCCTAAACTAAGACACTTGGCTAGACTAAAATATTCACTCACAAGGTCACGAGATTGTAGTATAGTATAGGAAAGTGATAAGTTATTGTTCGATCCATAGTTATATTATCTAGGTTACTAATTTGGTGTCTAGGGTTTAAGTATTTGACCTCGGTTTGGTTTGATTACACTACTGGGTCAAACAAGCAGTTAGAGGTAAGTAGGAGGCAAAATATAAGTTAACCCTAGACAATTAACAAGAAATGCAACTAAGTTAGAAGAGAGAAATTGAGACTAAGAAAAGCAAAGTGAGATCTAACACTACACTAGACTAGAAATTGACAACTAAGGCAAGAAAGAGACTAAGAGTAATACTAGCTAGCTAAGATTAGAACAAGAAAGCACTAGGAGACATTAACTAAACTCACAATATCTAACTATGAATAGAAAAACAACAAGCTAAGAAGGAAATTTCATTGAGTAATTAAGCAAACATGAACTAGCAAGAGAGAAATTTGGAGGTTTTAAGAAATTAATGGAGATGTGGGACATTTGGGGAAATGTAACTAGAATCCAAGTTGAAGGGTCAAAACATGAAAATTCTATCCATTAATTATAGATTGTTAAACAAAACAACAAGATAAATGTTGTAGAATTACCCTAAGAAACTAGTTGGCCATTGGTGATATAAGGGATTTGAAGGGGAACTACAGTCTTTCACACCCTATCCAACCTTAGGAGGATCAACTAGACTAGGGCTTAGGAGAAATTCTAATAGGATCCAACAAGTCCATGTTTTAGTAGGTGCACTAGGGAAATTAGGGGCCAATGGTAGTAATGGATGGTGGAAATGAGGGTATTTCACCTTACATCACCCACCATATAGCCCTTTAGAATCTCCAAGGCAATTGCACTACATACTCCTACACGCGCTACTTAGATTTCACACCTCGAAGTAGGGGACAATATATATATTGAGAAGACAAGTTGCTAGGTCGGGATCCACTAGTTGGACCTAGGAGAAATCCCTAACATAGTCACATACATGCCATTCTCTCCTAGTGTCTAGGTGGATTCAAGAACAATCAACAAGCAATCCATGTTTTTAAGCACAATCCACAAGAAAAAAAACTGGAAATAAGATAAAGTAGAAGACAATCATCATAAAATGATTTTATAGTGTTTACAAGCTATTTTCCCTCAATATTGTATAAAAGTCACATTTTAGCCCCCAAATAGCCCACCTGAGGGGTTTATCTAGACATAATGAAATAAAAGGAGAAACAAGAAGGAGTAGAGGAGTAGATATCCATGAAACTTGGTGAAGACTCCTCCTTCTTCACCACCTAGTACCTGGAGCACATCCTTCTCCCTCCAAGGTTGATGGATGGCATGGAATGGTGATGGAAGGTCACCAAAATCCTAGAAAACTAGGGTTGTGAAGTTGGGTAAGGTGGGAATAGAGTGGAGGCAGGTGGGAGTAGGTGAGTGCTCCTTGAATGCTCAAGTAGGGTAGAAATAAATGCTAAGAGTCATTAACCTCGTGCTACAACCATCACCCAAGTATATATAGGTGGTAGGGAAGCATTATGTTAAGTTGGAACAATCTAGAAATTTTAATGTAAAAGTAATTTAGGTCTGTCAGCCACCATGAACATGGTGGTTAGGGCGAAGATAATTGTAGTGGAGTACAAAAGTCAAGGTGGAAATGTGGTGAGATGTCAAATGAAAAACATGATTTTGGGAGGCTAGTGGCATGATCGTGTTGGTCACCACAACCATGGTGTATGGATGATGGCACAAATGTGGTAGTTGTCATGGTCATTTTGGTGGCAATTCACTTGGTCATTTTCTTCAATATTACTCATTGTGGAAGCTCATCACCACAGTCGTGGTGAGTCACAATGCCCATGGTGGGTCTGAAGCACCATGTCCATTTTGTCTACCATGGTTGTGGCCGGGTTGTCAAGATGTTCTATCATATTCAAATCTTGAATATCTCATTGAATTAAGGAAATTGTGCCACGAACGTGGCATTATACTACAACCCATTTTGAGGGCGCATCCATGCTTCTAAGCTCCCAAGTCCTTCTCTCATATGTTCATTGCCTTGAATTGATTTTTGACCACCTATGGAAGGTTTGAAGATGGTCTTGGGCTCATCCCAAGGTGTAGAAACTGTAGGATCCTCCTTTCTTTTAGCTCTCCATCCAATGCATTTTTTAAATGCCTAAAAAACACACAACAAAAATCTATAAGCACATTTGATTATAAACCATTTATTAGAGGAAATATATTGCATTCTAATAGATATTGATGTGACTAAATTGCGAAAAAACACAAGATAAAGCCCTAAAATAGGTTTGCATCAATGCTCCAGGTTTATATTTGTTTCTAACATATTTTCTTAAGTTTCTTTAAGTATCTCTCATTGACATACATCCCCCTATAACAAACTAGGTCAGTAATTCTTGCTTTTTAAGAAAAATGAATAGAATGAAGGTGATTTATTTCTCTAATTCTCTGTAATCTATGAATTGACAACATATGAGCACAACTAATTGGATAATAAACATACTTTTTCTCTAGGATTCTATACATTTAGGCTCATGCAATGTGCAAGACAACCGGTAGTAATTCTTACATCAGATATGAAAATCGTGATGTTTTGAGGCAACTATATTCACTCCCTTTTGTTAACAGATCTAGAGATATGAGATTAATAGGAATAAAGAAATTTTACAATTACTAAATAGCAATATTAGATAATATTTTGAACATTCTCCTTATTTCTCATGGTGTAAAATTTTGGAGGCAATAAACATTGATTCCATACATCTATATGCCATAAATCACTCTAAGCAACCTACTTCTATAAATCATGATGAGCTTACAATTTGTATTTACTTTTCTTTAAGTAACCTAATGATTATATTTATACCCATCTTTGCATATTGTTTTATTTGTATTTTAGGATATGTTGTGTTTCTATCCCATAATTTTAGCTTTAGATTTAGTTAAATGTAATTATCTTCTCTTTCTGAACTTTAATGCATTTTATATACCATCTATGAAAAACCAACCAAAAATATACTTCATCCTAGAAGGATGATTGAGCCCTTATGATTCTACAACTCAAGGGAAGGAAGGCCCTAGAAGCTTTCCATCGTCTACCTTCCAATCACCCAGTCAAGGATTGACTCTTCCAGATTCCTTACTCGAGCCACTCTCTATTTTAAGTCTTCTAGAATCGTCAGTTCTAATGCACACTCTTTGAATCTAGCCTACTTTGGTTCAATCCATATTGGTCCTCCAGAGAACCAGATACAGTGTCCAGATTGATTAACTTATGTGAGTCCCTTTTTGGACCAAGTACGGGACATGAAATTAGCTGCCTTCAACCATGAGTATTCATCATTAGGGTTTTAGCAAGAAGGATAAAATCTAAAAAAGGAAACCATTATTGTCCATTCTAAAGGGTCTCTAATATGTGATTAGAAGCCATATCTGTACTATGCAAACCCTAGGGAGAAGCAAGGTGGCAGTGTATGCAATGGAGAGACTGCTCTTCCTACACTAGGCATCATGGCCCCTTCCATTATTCCACCTACCTTTCTTCTTTTGTCTCTCACCATGCGCAAGTAGATGTTTGTGTTGGGGCATGGGGAATAGCCCCATAAGCATGTATTTTATTCTGGCCTATGTCTAAATTCAACAATAGTATTGCGTATTGAAGTATCATTTTGGTTACTTACTTGCCTTACAAATTGATGACTTTCTTTGCATGATTGTTATAATCATGGATGTATAGGTTTTTGTAGTTGTGATTAGAACTTCATAACAATCTTATTACCCCCCTGAAGTGTCATCAAGGCACAATGAGGTGATTGAGTTACATTCTTCTAATGTGATGTGAATGGTTGACCGTAGTGAGGGAGTCCATTCGGAATGAACTAGGAACTTGGGTGTCGAGTCTGGTCGGTTCCAAGGGAGTTTAGTCCATGAAACAATCTGTATCCCGTAAGGGTGTCGTAGCTAAGCCTCTATTTAGTAAACTACTATTAAGGAGTTAGATCTTTCTAGAAAAATTACATATTATTTGTCAATCAAAACCCCATGCCCTGGTCCTCTTTATTATCATTTACTTACTTCTATAATCAATGTTGCTACTGGAAAGAATTTGGTTTAATCAATCAACCCACTTCTCAGTGATAAATATTACACTCAATACTTCTAAATATACATAACTACTTAAAAATTTGTCCTTTGGTTTCGATCTGTAAGTGTACTGCAATAAATATTCCATTCGTTGGAGTGGGGAATTAGTGCGCAACATCCGATTAGACCTAAGGATTATTTCCTTAGGGTTTTTATTGCTATGACAATTGGAGCCCCATAAAAATTTGGCATTGTTGTCGGGTACAAAGGTAGTTATTTATTTTTAGAATTTTAAGTGTAATTAGGGTTTTTTATTTTTTATTCTTGATACTATAGAAAATCCTCTAGAACTATACTCTTCAACTCATGATCATTATGCCTCTTTTCATGTACTCCTAGCTTATGCAAAGATCCAAAAGTTTTGATTTGGGATTGTTGTTTGACCTTGAAATCGAGAGAACTCAAAAAAGATTTTGTGAGGAGAAAACTACGGAAGACACAACAGCTGCAGAAGTATCTATTCAATTGTGAATTAAAGTGTCTATTGAGGCCCAAAGAGAATTACTCTCTATAGAAGCCAGGTAGTAGGTGGAAGCCAAATTTAAGACCAACATGGAAGCTACTCAGGAAGCTGAATTCACTAAAGAACTAAGGAATTTTCTATCCCTAAAGACACCAACTCAACTCATCCAATCCAACCTTCGGGTGATCTGATCGAGATGAAGGCCCAATGGGCTAGTATATTATAAAATTCTACCTATACAAGAAGGATTGGAGATGAATTTCTAGAGCATCTCCTCAAATTCATCGACCTTTTCTCAATGATGAAGTTGTCCGGCTCCACTAATGACAATATGCGATTGTAACTCTTTAAATAATCCAAGAATGACAAGGCCAGAGTGTGGTACAACTCCCTTCAAGGGGACCCAATCTCAACATGGGAAGCCCTAGAAAATAAGTTCCTATAGAAATTCTACCAACCCTCAATGATATGTTCAATCATAGGACATATTACACAACTCAATCATGTGCCTAAGAAATCTCTATATGAAACATGTGAACGATACAATGAACTCCTATTCAAGTTCCCACATCATGGCGTTCCTGGGAATCATATCATAGAATTTTTTTATCAAGGGCTTGAAGATGAGACAAACATGTTCCTTGACTCCTCCTTTAATGGAAACTTCATGCAATAGTGGGGACACAATAAAAGTTATAGTTTACACCAATCGTGCAGCTATCAGATATCTGATTACAAAAAAATATGCAAATTGAAGACTTATTTGGTAGATACTGCTTCTCTAAGAATTCAATATGGAAATCATGGACAAAAAAGGAAGTGAAAATGTTGTTTTTGATCACTTGAGTTGACTTATATATGAAGATAATAAAGTTAAAACTATCAACCAATCTTTCCAATACAACCACCTATTGCGATCGAGGTAAGTTGGCTTTGGTATCTTGACTATGTTAGTTATTTATCTGCATGAATCATCCATCCATAATTTAATTGGAAAAATAGAAAGAAGTACCTATAGGATGTCTAAAAATTCTACTGTGTTGAACCATTTCATTTTAGGTTGTGCACGAATGGACTCTACCAATGATGTGTTATGCATGAAGAATCAAAGGATATCCTAGAACATTGTCATTCTGGACCGATAGGTGGCACATGTTCGCTCAGAAGACTGCCACCAAAGTTCTAGAATGTGGTTTTTGGCCTACCACTTTTAAGGATGCTTATGACCACAACCACATATGCCACCAGAGTCAACGATCAGGTAACATCTCTAAATTATATGGGATGTCCCTCACACAATGGCAAGAATTAGAAATCTTCAATGTCTAGGGTATTCATTACAAGGGATCATTTCCCCCCTCATGCGGGTTCTCATACATCTTGCTAGTGGAAGATTGTGTCTCTAAATGGGTTGAACCCATCCCTAGAGTCTCGTGTGACTCAAATCCCATCATCAAAATGTTCAAAGACATCATTTTTTCCAGATTCAGAGTATCACAGATCATGATATCAGACGGGGATCTCATTTCAGTGAAAAGAAATTTGAGTCATTTCTTAAGACGTATGGGGTATATCATAAGACAAAATCCCCCTTCCATCCTTATACAAGCATTCAGGTTGAAATCTCCAATCGATAGATCAAATCCATATTGGAGAAAATTGTGAACAAAATGAGGAAAGACTAGGCCTTGCAACTAAGTGACGCCCTATGGGCCTATCGAACCACCTTCAAAACACCATGGGGAACAAACCCGTTCTGTTTGGTTTCTCAAAAATCCTATCAGCTCCTAGTGGAAATGGAGCACAAGGCTAGTTGGGGCATAAAATCCCTTAAATTTGATATATCCACTGGCAAACATATCACCTATTGTAATTCTAAGATCTAGACAAACTCAAGAAGTCGGCCTTCAAAAGCACATACATATACAAAGAACAGACTAAAGCCTGACATGATAGTCACATTAGAAGAAAGGACATTAAAGTGGGAGATCTTGTCCTGGTCTATGTTTCAATATTGTGGCTATTCCCAAGAAAAATAAAAATGATATTGTATGGATTGTATGTGGTAAAACATATCTACCCTCACAAAGCATATGTACTATGGGATAAGGGAAAAGGTGACTTTGTTGTAAATGGCCAGAGGACTAAGAGATACCTTAGATGACCTTACATCTCAAGTAGGCAAACAAAATAGTGGGGACATAGTACCCAATCAATATAAATAATCGCAAACTCTTCATTCTTACCCAATCCCTGATGATAATGTCCTGGGATAGGTTTTCTAGATTCTTAAAAAAAATGAAAATTTTGGCTTAAGAAGGATAGCGAGGGTCAACATTACATAGATTCAACGACTTTAAGAATAAGGCATTTTTGATAGGCAACTCGATACATTTTTCTTTTCTTTTGACGTACCTACTTTTCTTCTCTATGACTATAAAAAAAGAGAAAGGGGCATAGGCTTCCTCAGCCACAATATAAATGGATACTTCTCTCAACAAGTCACTCGACTCACCAAAAGATATCCGACTAAACGAGGATAGGAAGGGTTGTTGCCACCTGGCAATTGACAAACCCTCAACACCTCCCAAGATGACCCCGACAAGGACACCCATCAGGCTTTTCTAGGAACATGATTTACATCACCCCGACAGACGTGCAAACCAAATTGGGTCATCGGATAAAAAAGCTTGCCTTCTGGCATCGCCTGCAACCACAATGCCACGTGCTAAGATTTGTCACACATGTAGCATCTTCAAATATACTAGACTGTCAACCCCCAGGTCTTGGCACGATGATGTTGAAACTCTTACTGATATGCTATCAATAGCCCAAACAATCCCCTTCATCTCTAGAGCATCAACACGATCAAATATGTCTTCCAGAACGATAGTTTTTGATAGATCCATTGTTCTCCCAAGTACATATTACATGTTCCCGACTAAGGAACACCATCGTCACCCTGAAATGATCCAAAAAATCAGTGTAACCCTTCCCCAATGGGCTTGTGGCGCCACCTTGTCAAAATTGGATATCTAAGACCTCTTGACCTCTACCATAGCTGAATTCAATCTTTTACAACTCATGCCCATCTTATTTACCCAACATTAATAATGGAGTTCCTGGCCTCATTTGAAAAACAAATTGTTGTTGATGGGAAACTTAGTTGTGTGTTCCAATTGTTTGGAGAAAACTACAACCTCAGTTCCTACCAACTTCTAGCCATTTTCTAACTAGAAGTTGATGATGAACATTTATCATGGTGCACTACATAGATGCATCTTCTCACTGACTACAAGGCAAACAAATTATGGACCAAAATCACTAGTAAATCTTGTTCCGAGTCTGGATACATGAAAGCATCTATAATACACAGTCATGTGATCAGATACCTCCATAGGATACTTGCGCGCACAATTTTCTATAGGAATTTCACTCAGGCCTTGATCACTACCACCAACCTTTGGTCTATTTAGTGTGTTCTTCACCAACAAACCTTTAATTGAGGGAGTGAATTCATCAAGCATCCTCGGCTACAAATATCTCATGCCATCAATGGAAAATTTAATCAAGGTGATATGGTATCCAAAATTTCTCCTACTATGGGATTCCTAGATATTTGACACAAAGTTCTTCAACCAAAAGGGAATCCACACCTAATTAATATTTCCTATCTTATATCCAATAAGGTTCTCCAACCATGACCCCAACCAGACACCTACATAGTCCCCTTCCACAATTCTTCAGCTCAACTGATTCTACCTAATCATGCAGAGTTTGCTGCCACAAATGTTGCTCACAAACTTGAGGGTCTCTCAGAACAAATCAAACACTTCTACTGATCCTAGCTTGTATCCCCTTCCCCATTTACCATCAATCCACAAGTGCACGCCGCATACTCTTATAAAAGGAACCAATACTCTTACCATCAAGGCACCAAACACAAATGAGAATATTCTGAAGGGGACCATAAGCTCCATATGCTACAACTCTTTCCCGGGAAAGTGGTAGTGTCACAATGTCAAATTGAGAATGCACTACAACACCAAGCTCATCTACTTAATCAGATCCATCTTATGCAGCACATGCATGAGGAATGACATGTCCAATGTCATGACTATATGCCAACCTATTAAGACCCTACAAGTTCTTCACCGCCATATTAACTTATCCTTACTTGGGAGGAGCAAAGGTTTAAGTGTGGTGTTGGTATGGGTGTTAAGATTTGAATTCACCCATTTATCTTCTTTTTTAAAAAATAGTTTTTCCTTTTCTATCTTGTTTTCTATTTTTAGATTTGTTTTGTTTGAGTTGTGGCCATTCCCTAGCCGGCTACTTTGATGTATGAAAAAAATACAAATATATAAATGAATTACTCCCTTTTTTTAGATTAGGTAAAATAATACTATGTAAAAAATGTATAGGAGAAGATATACTATACAGAGGGTGTGTTAACTACAAAAAGGTCCACTTCTCTTTAGTAAGAGGGTCCAAAACTTTATAAAGAGCGGGTTTGGCCCTCCCAATAAGACCCGACCTTTCAGAAAAAATGTCAAAAGTCACAAACTTGTCACTCTCCTGCCCCCCATGCAGCCTCGTATTCCTCTCTTACCAGATGCAAAAAACCAAAGAAACAATGCCCAAGGCACCAAAAGCCCGCATCTTCTTTTTACTGCATGTTAGCTACCTTAGCCAATTCATCCCATCATCTAGCTTTTGAGGTGCCTTCCTCCCCAGCCACACTTGAGCGCCCACCTACACCACACATATTTAGAAAATTGACAGTTGAAGAAGAGGTGTTCGTGTGTTTCCCTCTCCACCTTACAAAGTAGACAAATAGGGTTAACATTTATCCCCCAGGCACAAATCCTATCAGCCGTAGGGAACTGGCCTAAGACCACCCTGTACAAATAGCACCCACACTTAGGCATCTGCATCCTATTCCATACAATATCCACCCATGGAATAGGAGGGCCACACGCCTTCAGATCCCATGGTTTAGCCACTATATTATCCCACACACCATCAGATCTCAGCTGATAAGCATGCTTGACTTTGTGCTAGTCCCTAATCATTCCCTTCCACACAAGCGAACTACACCCATTATCTATGGCATTAAGTGAATTTCCATATATGTTCTTCATCTAGGTCATCCATATAGAATTTGGATACATGATGAACCCGTGTATATGTTGCATAGTGTCAATCCCCGCTACCCCAACTAGATCAGCAACTTCCATACCTCCCTATAGATAGTCCCTTGTAATGGTATCCCAAGCAATCCCATGCGCATTGCCACCCTACAAAAAATTCCTCACCAAGCTCCTGAGATTCCAAATGATGAATAGAAGGAATTTCGTCTGTCTAAACCAAAATCTAACTTTCTCCAATAACACAGTGTTAGAAAGAACCCTTCTCCCCATCATGGAGATGGACAAACCTACCCACTTTTCAATCCTGGACCTAAGTTCATCCACCAACCTGATATAGTCTTTGCCCCTTCCTTTACCCCCCGAGATGGGGATACCCAAATACTTTGTGGGAAACTGACCACCTGTAATACCTGCAACATCCCTCTATCTACCATGTCTAGAGTTATAAGAACATGATAGGAACACCTTGGACTTGATGTCACTAGTATAGAGGCATGTCATATGACCAATATTCATCAGAATGCCTCTCACTTGTTTAAAGTATTTGTAGTGGCCTGCTGTAAAGATCATAACACTGTTCACGAAGACAAGATTTGATATGACCGTTGTTCTCTTTACCTTGAACATCTTGAGTTTCCCCATGTCCTCCGCCTGAGAAATAACATTAGACAAGGCCTCCATAACGATCACAAAAAGCATGGGTGAGAGAGGGTCACCCTACCACAGCCCATTAGAAGTAGTGAAGAACCCCTGTGGTACCCCATTCACAAGTACTGAGAAAGAAATAGCTTCCACACATTGAACCATCGGTTTAATCCACCTACTAGAGAAGACCATAGCCTCCATAATCTTCCACAGAGTAGGCCATTCAACATGTTCATATGCTTTTGCAATATCTAGTTTGAAGCAAGCCTTCCTTGTGGAATTTTTTGAACTAAAATGATTTAGAAATTTTGCTGCCAGTAACGCCCCATCATCAATAGATCTCCCTTAGACAAAAGCCATCTGGTTAGGAGATACAATCCTTGGAAGGATCTTTTTAATACACCTAGATAAGAGTTTAGAAAAGATCTTATATAACACTAAACAACAAGCAATGGGCCGAAAATCAGTCATAGAGGAGCCAAATTATTTTTGAGGATGAGTCTAATAAATGCATGCTTGACCTGTTTGAGCATAGTGCCACCTACCATAAACCATCTGACCACGTGGCACACATCCTCCTTCACGATATCCCAACATTGCTGAAAGAACTTCCCATTAAACCCATCAGGTCTCGAAGCCTTGGATGGACCAATGGAGAAGACTACCTCCCTGATTTCCTTTTATGTCATTGGGCCGCATAACTCTCTATTCATTTCTTCATTCATCTTCATTGTAGGCAAGCAGCCCTACTGAGTATTGTGGTCTTTATTTTATAGGGTTTTGAAGTAATTTATAGCCTCCTCTGCCACCTCTCTCAGACCTCTAGCAGCAGACCCATCCTCCTTAATCATCCCATGAATGTAATCCTTCATGTGGTTTTTCTTTTTCACATTATGGTAAATCTTCGTGTTTCTATCACCATCTTTTAACCATCTCATTATACTTCTTTACCAATGGTAAACCTCCTCAGCCTTTTCCAACCTTAGCAACTTGCCCCCCTTCTCCTCTTCATCTTTCATCTTGTCAATATCCCTAGGACACAGTCTTAGTTCACGGGCAACCTCTTTGTAATCAGTTTTATCTTGGCTCACCAAGTTGGGAAGGTTGACCAACTCAGCTGACCAACTCTTTAGTGCTTTCTTTGTTCTTTTAAGTTTCTCCACAACATAGTAGATTGGATTCCCCACCACACTATCCTTCTACACCTCACTGACCACATCACTGAATCTAGGCTAGTCCACCCTAAATTTTAGAATTATGAAAGGTCTATTCTTCTTCAAGGAATCAATAAACGAGACTATCATCCATGAGTGATCGCTATTTGGGTGACCACTAAGAGAAATATTTGCCTTTGGGAAACAATCCGGCCTTACTGAGTTCACCAAATCCCTATCGAGTTGACTATATTCTATGAGACGGACTCCTCTTATTTTTCCATGTGGTAACCCCCCATTCATGTTCAATTCAATCAATTTAGCAGCATCCACAGAGTCATTGAACCTACTTAGAACTGAATCTGGAATAGGAAGTCCCCCAAACTTCTCCCCTGCCTTCCAAATGAGGTTAAAGTCACCAATAACCAAGTGAGGAACATGGTATTGGGTGGTCTCTCTGATGGTGTCCCAACACTGTCTTCATCTTCCTTCATTATTGTGCCTGTACACCCCAGTGATCACACAGCGAAACCCACCATTATTTATGCAGCTAGTGATCATGACTTGGTCTGTGGAAAAAAATGACTTGCACATCCCAAATCTCCTTATCCCAACCTAAAGCAATCCTACCTCCTTCAACCTATTCCAGGTTCGATTCAACCCCCCAACTGGTTGGGAAAAGTCTCCCCATCTTGTCTTTAAAATGTCTCTTAATCTTAGTTTCCATAATGAAAACCTGTAAAGCTTCCGCCTCCATGATCACCTTCCTTACCCTTCTCTGTCTTCTTGACTTCATCGCCCCCCTCACATTCCAAGTGAGGACTAACATATCACCTTCTATTATGCCCACCCCTACCAGGGGTGTTCACTCTAGGGGTAGTTCTCCTTCCCCTCACACTAGCTATTGTATGTTGTGCACTTCTCCTGCTTATTGTCCCTAACATTTCATCAAACAGAACATCAGTATCCAAATTCTCCAGAATGGAGAATTGATTGGTCATCTCCTGGTAACTTGTCGCTACTCCAGCACCCAGGTCCTCCTCAACTTCATTGTGGTCCCTATTCACCTCTCTCATCACCCTCTCCTGAGTTTCCTCCACCCTCAAAACCTCTTTAGTTGTCAAACTCTAGCCTCCATGTTCATGTGCAGCCTGCACATCCACCTCTACATCCTACTGAATGACAACTTCCTCTTCCTCAGACTTGGAACCTGCATGACCATCACCTCCACCGATCGGCCTTGCCTCCTCAGTAGTAGAAGTCCTCCTAGCACTGTTTCCATGATGTTGCGCCCTTCTGGCCCTCCCACCTTTACTCTTTTTTGGCCCTCTACTTGGGTCACGACCACGAGATAGGGGTGGGAGAGGATGAGAAGATCTCTCCCCAGGACACTCACCTATAAAATGCCTGAATAACTTGCAGTCATTACATTATTGTGGGAGAGCATCGTAGACCACCTAGAATTCAAGTTCCTTGCCATCAGGCATCTCCACCATGACCAATTTAGGTGGTTTCTTGTCCGCCTTCAGCTCAACACAGACGTGTGTCGCTCCTTCGTATTTGCCCTCTGAGTGAAAATCAATGACCTTGGGTGCACCAACACCATAGGAGATGATGGTGATGGCTCTTCTAGACCAATGATGCCTGACATCTTCCAGGGTGAACCAAACATGCATTGAGGTGAGGGACGCCTGACGAATGTCATCCTCAGGAGTCCACCTTCTCATGTTTACCAATTTGGGGTCAAAAAACCAAGGGCCCCTATCAAGTGTGACCCTCAAATCCTCCTCACAGGCGAAGCGGGTGAGGATGAGGCCCCCCACTAGAGGCAAGCACTACAACTCACCTTTCGGCCACCAGCTTCTTATCATCCACCCATAAAGCTGTTTGATGATTCACTTGGTTCCCAACACTTGGATGATCATGGAGAACTTATAGAACTCGTCCATATCAGCAACCACCAGCACCGACATCTACATCCATGGCCTCTCGTCATCCTCCCTAAAGTACGGGCCCTTCAGATCTCCCAGCGCAGCCACCGGGGATAGGTTCTGCTGGACCTCAAGGGGTTGTGCCACCGCCTTCGACCAACTTCTTCCAATGGTCACATATGTGGAAGGGCCACCCCAAGCTCCTGCTCCTCTATCGATGGGGGATGGGGTGGAGGAATCCGCCCTGCCCGTGGCGGCACCCGCCATAGATCACCCAAACTAGAGAGAGGTCAGATCCCAATCTAGAGAGAGAACACAAAGCCCAACTAGCATACACCTGAATTACTCCCTTTTCTTGAGCTAACCCATGCATAAATAAAATTCTAAGGAACAAACATGTCTTAAATGGACCCGAGCCCCAATGACAACAATTAAGAATTCTTTCTCCTTGAAAATGATGATAAGAAGAAAGAGTCAAAAAGGTCAAGTTGCATGTGCCCCCGATATGACTTGCAATGAAATTTGTAAAAACTTATTTACCGTACATAAACTGAAATAGTTGATATAATATGATGATCTAATTCCAATGCAGCAATGAAATGAAGATGCACAAGTTAGCCACTTGTATCCACCTTTCTTCCATCATCTCATACTCATTTGCCAACCACAAAAGTGATCCCAAAAGAAGAAGAAAAATCTATTATATGCCAAACCCTATGTTCGGGGTAGAAACCCTTTCAAAAAAATATCTCCCTTTCATTTCTATTCTACAAGCATGACATGAATAAAAGAGGCCAATGAGACCAAAGAAAATATACAGTCATTATAACCGCAACCAAATAAAAGTCTTGAGTCTAACATAGGAGAGACAAATAAAATAACAAAATCCCAAATAAGATCTTGAGTCTAATAGAGGAGGCTTATCAAAATTGTGTCATGTCTTCTTCTCCCCCTTTCATCTAAATTTCATATCCAGTGGACTTATCGAAATTCTCCACATAACAGGAGGTCAACCCTAACTTGTGCTCCCTTCTATCTAGTATGTTCAAATCAAGAGTATTAATGAGATGAAATCAGTTATTCGTAGGTTCTGGAATCTAGTGAATGTAGGAACAAGCCCCAATTGGGGGATATCCAAGTGTGGCTTGATAACCTCAAAGCACTAAGGTCTCTTGATCATGTTTGTGTTGGGCTTTGTGGAGGTGACAAGCACAATGGAAGAAATATAATTTTCTCCACATACCCTACTCTAGCATCTTGTCGACAATAGCATATTCAGAAAGAGAGTGTGTGGGATATACCTCGTCACAGAGTAGGTATGTCAGTGTCCCTTTTCCCAGTGATGTGCACCACTCCTAGCATGCATGAATGGTCCTCGACCATCCTCTGAACATAGGCACAACAACGTCTACTTCTCTACTTCATCCACATGGATGGACGGGAACTCCATGTCCTGATTGTTTAAGTTGGAGGGAAGGAACAACCTTCTACTTGATGACATGCTAGCATCGGTTTCTCTCCTTCTCTCTCACTTGGGAATGATGATGGCTAGGGTTCAAGTACAAGAGAATAACCACTGATGTTTATCTCTAGTGTATCTAATACGGTCGTCATGCCCCTATAAATAGCGGAGGAAAGGAATCAGGGTCTTGGAAAATAAAAGGATACGGTTGTGTTTAAAGGAGTTGTTCATGGACTATTAAAAGAATATTCTAGAATCCATTAATTAATCAATTAATCATATTATTTGATTATCATCTATCTTTAGTCAATCAACTCATGATTAACCATCCAACTTAACAAATAATTATCTTAAACATTTTAACCAATTAACTCATATTATATTCTAATATTATTAGTAGATTACCTAAACGTAACCAATTTGATTCAGAACATTTCCAATTACTTCCACAATTATACTCCTATTCCAATCACATCCTATGTCTATGACCAGGTAGGCTCCACATTATGTGGCAGCTATATTCATAATCGTATTATGATTTCACAAGCAATGATTAGCATCTAGCATGAATTTATTGCATCCAACTTAACCAATCATCTGTGATTGGTGTTACAACGATTGTATAGTTCCTTTATCCCTGATATCTGGATTGAACTCAAGGCATGGAATCGCCATCCTCTTCAACATTCAATCTGTGTTCCTTGAACTAGAGTAAACTGTCTAAGATACATGTAAGATCAATATCACATATTGACTCACGTCTGCATGGCCATGCATTTCTCAGTCTCCCTTATCAAGTGGTCAGGATATCATACTCATGTAGGAGGGACAAATCACATCTACATCACTCATAGTCATCCCCAAGTGTCACAGTGCATCCAAGCACCACCTTTATGGAAACCCTTATTCAAGATCAAAGTGGATGATTTCAAAGCACACCGAACAACATGTGATTAGTTTAGTGACTTTAGGTATAAGAACCACAGTAACCACCATCACTATGAGAGATGAATCTGACTATCAATCATGCTTTTTATGTGTCAGTCTCAAGGTGGGTCTGTCTGATACACCATTCTCTAACAAGTATCTATGTGCTTGGTTTGATATCATATATCATGACTAATGATATTTTGCCATCAACCAACACACACTCTAGTCTTAAGTGTTATTATTGTCTATTATCCTTATGTAATAAGATTTTACTAGGGACACAACAAGAATGCATATACTCTTGACATTAGTATGATCTGATCATTCAAGTCCTCAACCTGAATACATATGCCATTGTGTAATATCATTATCTAGACATTTATTATGTTATATCATTATATCATAATTGAATAAAAGAATAAATTGTAAGATTGTCTTTATTAATCAAATCATTTACAAGATATGCTATTATATTCATCATATGATTGGCTCTCTGGGCTTACCTACCAATAGTTTGGTGAAAGGGAACCACAAAGTATGCTTAGTTGGGAGAGGAAGTTAGGATCCTAGTATCAATTTTTCATTGTCCTTTTTATTTTGTTTTACTTGGGATGAGAAATGGCTTAAGTTTGTGTTAATTTGATGAGTACATTTATACCCATCTTTGCATATTGTTTTATTCATATTTTATGGGTTGTTGCGTTTCTATTCCATAGTTTTAGCTTTAGTTTTACTTAAATGCAATTATCTTCTCTTTCTAGACTTTAATGACTATTATATGCCTTTCATGCAAAACCAATCAAAATATACTTCATTTCCAAGAAGGACAATTGAGCCCTTATGATACTACACCTCGAGGGAAGGAAAGGCCCCAAAAGCTTTCCATTGTCTACCTTCCAATCACCCAATCAAGCAATCATCTCTACTAGTCGCCTGACTCACGCCGCTCTCTATTTGGAGTCTTCCCGATTCTTCAGTTCAAATTCATGCTCTTTGCATCTAACCTAGTTTGGTTCAATGCACATTGGTCCACAAGGGAATCAAATACGAGGTGAAAATTGAGTAACTTATGCGAGTCACCTATTGGACCAACTACGAGCCATGCAATTAGTTGCCTTCGACCACAAGTACTCAACATTAGGGTTTCAGCAGTGAGGATAACATCTATAAAAGGGAACCCTTATTGTTTATTATGAAGGGTCTCTAATTGGTGATTAGAAGCCACATCTGCAATAGCACAAACCCTAGGGAGCAGCGAGGAGGTAGTTATTGCAATGGAGAGATTGGCCTTCATGCACTAGGCATCATGGCCCCTTCCATTGTTCCACCTACCTTTCTGCTATTGTCTCTCACCATGAGCAAGTAGAAGTTTGTGCTGGGGAATGGGGACTAGAATCATAAGACCATATTTTATTCTATCCTTATCTAAACTCAACAATACTATTGCTAATTAAACCATCATTATGCTTACTTCCTTGTGTTGCAAATCGATGACTTGCTTTGCATGCATGTTATAATCGTGCATGTGCATGTTGTTGTAATTATGATTAAAACTTCATAATGATCTTATTATCCCCCCCTAAAGTGTCAGTAAGGGATAGTGAGGTGATCGATTTATGATATGCTAACATGCCAAGAATGGTCGGCCGTAGTGCGGGAGTCCAGTTGGAATGAACTAGGAACTTGGGTTCTGAGTGTGGTCGGTTCCAAGGGAGTTTAGTCCATGCAACAATTTGTATTCCATGAGGGTGAAGTAGTTAAGCCTCTATTTAGTAAAATCCTACTAGGGAGTTAGATATTTCTAGAACAATTATGTAGTATTTTGAAAGTGAAACCCCATGCTTGGTCCTCTTTATTATGATTTACTTACTTCTTTAATCATTGTTGATAAATGCAACCATTTAGTTCAATAAATCAATTAACTTCTAGATGATAAATATTATACTCAATACTTTTATATATAATTTCTTAAAAAAGTGTCCTTTTGGTTTTTATCCTTAAGTATATTGCAATAAGTCTTCCATTCATTGGAGTGGGGAATTACTGCACAACTTTTTATTAAAGCTAAGGATTATTTCCTTAGGATTTTATTGGTGCAAGATTTGGAGCCCCATAATAAGCTAATAATGATCTCAAGATGTTATTACATTAAATTTTCTTAATGAATATTATGTCAAGATTGTTACTCAAAATATATGTTTCCAATAAGGAAGAAAAAAATATGCTAAATTTTGTTTCAACCTGGAGGCAATGCCTAAAATCAAACTCTATACCTCCTTTGCTTCTTGCTATTAGGTCTATGGGGTCAAGGATTCTGAATTTATCTATTAAAACTTACATCAAATTTATTATTCCTTTAAATTATATCTAAAATTAATTGCAAATGAGGTAAATAAGGAAGGGAGAGAGATAAAAAAATCTAGAAATGAAAACAAGTATTATAGTGGTTCTGCCACTAAAGAATGTAGATCTACTACCTAGAGAGGTCAACCTATAGGGTTTTAAACCATGCATACCACCTTATTTAGACTTATAAGATTATACCAAGAGACCATATTTTTATAATGTCAAATGGTAAACTAGCATTCCCTTTAATGTCAAGGGAGTCAACAATAATACAAAGATCTTATCTATCCAATGACTAAGAGTCTTCTACCTTCAGTAAGGACTTACCCACTCTTGAAAAGGATCTGTGACATTTATCTTTATTATTTCTTAACCAAGGAAGCACATTCAAACCATCACTTTGAGAGAGGGATTGGGAGAAAAGGAAGTGGAGAGCTTCATCAAACAAAAATAGGGCTAGATATCCTTGTACCAACCTAATTTAGTCAAACGATTGTTGGGATATGATAAGTGTGAGAGAGATTAGGGGAATTTCAGCACAAGCACTCAACTATAGCATATCATCATGGATGGTAACCTTAGGATTAAGAAAAAAGGTCCTACTTAAAGTTGAGGGTACCAACTAGATAGTAGAGTTACTTACTTTGAATTTAAGTTATCTTGGATAGGTTTTTCTGGTCACTAAAGGATATAAGTCAATTCTTCATCTCCCTCTAATGGATATATTTCACTATAGCTACAATACAGTCATCCAAATTTAGAGTGACAAATCTAGCCAATAAAATAAGCAGACAAGGCTTTCAAAAGTTGTATGGCAAGATATGGGTGACTAAACTTGACTAGTGAATTTTTTGTGTACGTGCCATCCTATTACCGATCAAGATTCTTAACTTTTAGAATCTCAATTGATGGAATCAATTGGTTAAGCAACTAAGGCCATTTATTGTGTTGTCTTCAAGACAATCTTGACCATGGAAGTTCATGTATAGCATTCAATTAATTAATTCAAAGTGCAATATATTGCTATTTAGTTGATTCTGTTAAACATTTAAGCTTATATATAAATCATACAATCAGTACATGATTTAATAAAAAGCAATGTGCATTTATATATACTTCATTTGTGGAATTGTTCTTCTTATATTACTTATAGTTATCCATTATAGGGCTTGCAAATTTTATTTCTTTGAGTGTACCATTGAATATGAAATCATCCCCAATGTAAGATACACATATATGGAGTGGTAAAGTCAACATACAAATATAGACATTATATAACTGATAGGTCAACATTCTCCCCTTTGTGAAGATGACAAACCATTGCTAAAGTAAGAACTAATTTTCTTTACCTGAGAGACATAAGGGAATTTATGATTAGAATTTACATGCTCTCCCTCAATTCATGTATACTAACTTACAGAATTAATATTTTATAAAACACACAAAATGTATGGTACATTTCATTCATTACATAAGATTCATAAAAATATGCAATTTTAGATCTATTTAAAATGGCTAAGTCTTAATTCCCATGTCTCATATCATAAATATGGAGGGGTTGAAGAGAAAAACAAATGTGTAATACAAACATCCAAACAAATATAGATATGTTTAATCAAAAATGTGAAATTCTACGAGTAATAATCAAGATATACTCAAAATTATCTCAAAACCCAATAATAATTTTCATCTATAAACATGGTTTGAGTAAAGTACATAAAAATAGACTACAATGTGATGAGTTGGAAACTAAATAGACAAAACTCTAGATAAGATAACAACATGAAACATGCAAGTAAAATGAAGTATATGGCCTCAAAATAGTTCCCTACATAATACATGCTAATCTCACAAAATATAATTTAAAGACCCTCCATACACTAAATCCAATCATCTAGGTCAGACTCATAGTATTCATCTTCCTAATCATTTTTAGGAGTACTAAGTGGGTGGTAGGGAGAACTCTCATGAATATCCTCTAAAAGACATCTAGAGTCATCAACAACAACCTCTCCATCATTGTCACCATCCTCATCATCATCATCCACCACCTCATCAATTGCCATAGCACCATCCTCTGTCACCTCAGTCTCTCTTCCTAGACATCATTCTTGGAACCAAGCCTCATTCAATTGTATGTGAGAGATGACTGCCCAATTCTGGGGGAATGTGGGCATTGATTTCCATCACAACCAACTAGCTTAGGAGGATAACTAGAAGAAGGAACCAACTAGAAAACTACAAAATACCAAGATGGTGAAATGTAGGGAGTTGCAACCATAAGAAGAGACTAGTGTAAGGGGTAACTATCATCACTAGTATAGGTAGTAGGGGGATTTGAGAAGAAGGATATAATAGATAATTTGGAAAGGAAGCATATTCAGTGGAGCAAATAGAAGGTTGGTAGATGAAATAAGTGTGAGGGAACATGAGGCTCATAGATGATAGTATATGGATAAGGCCTTCATGAAGGTGGTTTTGGACTCAGTGATTACAGACATTTTCTTACATGTAATATACCGTTAGTTTTTCATTTCATAGGTGAAGGAGGGGTGGGTGGGTTGAACAATAGGAGGTAGGATAGAACGTGGAAGTCATGGGGCTTGAAATGGTGGTCTTGGTAGTGATGAAGGACCTATTAATGGATGTTTCACTGATCAAGGTACCTCTATAATCTGAAGGATTTATTTTATCTTAGTGAAAGAGTTATATCCAGTGAGATTTTGAAGCATTCCACATATTAAGGCATGATAGGTCTTAAGGGTATTAGGAGTATTTTTATGAGTCAAACCAAGACATACAATGGAGGATATATAGCTCATGTTTAACCCTAGTCCCATTTAAAATGAAATAAATAATAAAGTTCATATTGTGTATGTTATCCATCAATTTTACATTAAATGAATATTTGCAACGAAGTCAGTGATTCTACTAGGAGGGGAGAGGGAAAATGAGGGAAAGGTAGACCATTTGGTAGATTCATACCCTGGATTCTTGATGGCCATATGGATATATTTAAAATTGTAATTAGGTTTGTGTATGTTATAGATATTGTCGTGATCAAGATGGTCAATAACTTTATCATAGAAGGAATCCCAAAGATCTCAAGGTCCAAATAGTCAATGTAATGGGTGAGACTCTTTTCAAAATTCTCAAAATGATTCCCATAATTCATGGAAACATGAACAATGTGTTGGTTAATAGGGATATATTGAAGGTGAACTTCCAAGTGAGATTGGAATAGAGTTCACCTACTACTTTCTTTCTTGAGCCAAAGTTAGAACAAGAATAATGAGACACAAGATGGGCCTCAACATAGTGTAATTTGAAAAACTATCATACGACAAACTTTTCTAGACCTTGATCATAATAGGATCTAAAAGAAAATGACTTCCCAAGGAGGCATTACTTTTTACCGATGGATGTATTAGGTGTAAATAAAATGAAGGCTCTCAATAAATATAGTTATAGAGGTGTTAGGTGGGGATTTACAACTCTTTCTACCCTAGGCTTGTTTGGGTTTTTTTATTTGTAGATGATAAAGGATCCCATGAGAGAGAAACAACATGGAGGAACATCTTGGGCTATGAAGAAGAGAGTAACTAAGGTCACAGAGGGAAAGGGGAGGTCTGAGTTAGGGTTTAGGAGGGTCAAAGTTAGGGGACAACAACAAATAGACTACATCGATCGAGTTTGAGCTAGTTGAGAGTGTTCTAATTCGGCCAATAGACCCAATGCATTAACAAATTCAACTGATAAAACTGCCTAAAAAAAGAGTACTTCAATTAAATATATCTCTTAAGCATATTTAAATTTAGATTGTGAGCCTAACATTCAATTACAATGCATAAATCACTTTTGATTGTTGGCCATTGTTTAGCAATAAATCAATGAAAAGTGAATCCGTAAAAATTTGACAAAAACCATGTGATAGAGCATCAAACTTGGCAACTTTTGTATACAAAGAAAGTAGTTTGATTTGAAGAAAACATATTAGAGGCATATAAGATTCTCTAGGTAGTGGACATACATGATTCATCAATGGTACTGCAAACCAATCTTGATCTAATAGAATATAATTTCTTACTAGAAAATAGTTCTATGAATATATCTGCAAGTTGATTGCTGGAGTCTAGATGTGCAATATATATGGCTTTCTAAGCAATTTGGTCACAGAAAAGTGACTAGTGGATCTCTTTATATTTAGATATATGATGAAACAATTAAATTAGTAATAATTAAAAGAGGTTGGAAAAGCATAAAAATGTATGTCAAAGTCTTGTAGCATTTTATTCATCAATATGATCTGGGGACATCAACTACGGGCATCTATATATTAAAAGATTATCATTGATAATGACATAATATTTTATTTCTTAAGTAACCAATGCAATAATTAAGCAAGTGCCCTTTTGCACTTTTTATAATTCAATAACCCAACATAATTTGCATCACTATAGGCAGTTAGAGTAAAGTTCTTTGACATAGGATACAAATTTGGGGTTCTTGATGGGTACCTATCAATACTCTTGAACACTATAAGATGAGATTTTCTAAGACTTGATTGAAGTTTAGATCACACAAAAACACTAAACATAATATCATTTCTAGATGCAGTAAGATATTGCAAGCTACCAATTATACTTCTATGGAGATTCTCATCTACCTTTTCTTCTTCCTCATCTTTTTCAAGTTTGGAAGTGTTGGACATGGGAATATCTATTGGTTTGTAATTAATAGTGACAAAGCACTTTATGAGTATACTTGTGTGCATGCTTTGATTGATGAAGTTCCCATATTTTGTATGCTTAATTGAGAATCATATGGATAAGATGAGTTCCTACATCATGGTCATTCAAATTTCCTCTACAAGAGGGATATAAACTCATGAAACCAATCAAGATTAGTAGCACCAAGGATCATGTAATAAACATAAATTTTAACTAAAAGTAAATGGTTATAATTGAGTTACAAAAATAGAGTAAAATCAACTTTACCCATATAATAACTATTATCAAGCAAAAAGTCCTAACACTTCTCATATCAAACTTTTGGGGTTTGTTTGAGACTACAAATATCATTATGTAATAGATTAAAATTGTCCACATTCTTGCATTTTCAAATCCATGAGGATAAGCCAAAAATATTTCCTTCTATATTTATCCATTTAGGAATATAAATTTACATCCCTTTGATGAAAAGAGGAATTGGTTGGCTAAAAATGGCAAGTAGTACTCCAAAAGATTCTAATATAGAAACAAGAGTGTAAGTTTCATCAAACTCAATACCTTCATGTTGGTTGTATGCTTGTGATACTAACCTTGTTTTGTTCCTAACCATCTCTCCTTTCTCATCAAGCTTGTTGGGATATACCAACTTGGTTCCAATGATTTTTATATCCTTTGTTCTTGGTACTAGAGTCAATCATTATTCTTTAAAACTAACTCATCCTGCATAACTAGGATCCTCATCACCTTCCAGAGACTCTTAGACATTCTTTGTCTTTCATTGTGAGATGAAAAAATTGCAAACTTGGTCCTTGTATGAAACTTACACCTACAATGAGCTTCTTAGTATAATCTTTAGCAAAGTAAGGGATAGGATCCTTCTTTTCTTCATCTTGAGGAGCTAGCATCTTGATCAACTTGAATCACCTCTTCGCATTTATTTTTGTCAGGTATGTGTAATTGTTCTCGTCATCGAGTCATATCACCTATCAAAAATCACAACAAACATAATTTTCCAAATGGTTAGTGTGGCGACACATCCCGCTATCACACAGACAACGAGGTGCCACACGAAAACGTGCGGAAAACACCATAAACCACCTCTTACCAAAAACACAGATTAATTAAAACTGATTTCGGAAAGTGGATAAACTAAGAAACTATTACATCCATATCCTTGTCCTGCAAGAAAACAAGTTATAGAAATATTTACAAGTCTTGATACGTGTTTATAGCTTAGAAGATCAGTTGTCTTGTCATCACATGAGTTCGTCACCTATTTATTTACACATAACGACCCACATCTGGCTAGCAACATGATATACAAAGTTTCATCAGCTAAACATTGTGAAACAACATCCAAACGCCTCCGAGGACCTGAGAGTACAGGGATGACTTATAAGACTTTACTACAAAACAACCAAAACAGCACCAAGTCCATCTCTTGCCTTCTACTGCTCATCTTGCTGCTCAGCCGCAACCCCGCGACCACCACCACGTCTATCTTGAACACCTAAAAAGGTTGTAAACTAGCGGGGTGAGGCACACAGTCCCAGTGAGAAACATAACTCCCTGATGAAACCATAAAACCTCAGAAAGATTAAAACAATAACAGTAGATAATTGATAAAAGGTACAACAAGAGCAGTCTATATAGCAAAGCTATTCATACCATCAAGCTTACCAAGATGTACGGAAGGAATATAACCAAGTATTTCTTTATGGAACATGATTGACAAGATAAGATTTATGAGATTTTACCACATAACATAAGGAACGTATAAGTAACTGCAATGTATAACAAGATCAACTACACAAGCAAGGCTTCAACCAATGTTTCGTGTTTTGCCTTAATCAATAAATACTAGTTGGATGGATTACGTGTTATTATGCCCTGAGGAAGTGAGCCGTACCACTCAAATCCAACCGACAGTTGTGAAACCCAGAGCCGGTGCAATACAAGGTCAATGGAAGAGTCGGACTCCATGACCTCCCACCTCGTGGTCAGTGCACGAGAACCAAAGCAGGACCACAGTCTCATGCTTAAGTGGCCTCAGCCACAGGGTCAGCTCCATAGGCTACCCTTTCTCTAGCCCACCTCTGTACAGGTCTCGGCGCTAGTATATCTGAGCCACGGGCCAGTTCACCGTGCTCCCTGAGCCATGAATGCATTCATGCTCTATCACACTGAACCATGGGCCTGTTTACCATGCTTTATATATATCCCCAGTCTACAACCGCAACTGCACTCAAATCCTCTCCATTTTAGGCTACGAGAAACCTCGCATATTCAATAATATGCGCTCCGAGTTAACCCGCAGGAGAACCCGTTTCACCATCACCAGCTACTGACGATGATGGATCTATGGCCAGGGCAAACTACATGATAGATTCATCTATAATTAATTAATGTATTTTAAGAAGATTGTTGGGGCAAACAAGTTGTAATGCATGTATAACATTAAGTTACCTTGTCATCACCACCATCACCACATCCCGGGATCTCAATCCCTCATCACAAGAAACCACTGCCTCATAAGGCATTCCCATCACTGGGGATAATAATCCCAGATCTCATCACCAGAGGATAACACCTCCACTTAGGCACCTTAGCCATCTCAGGTCCTCAGACTGAAACACATAAGACTAGAGATGCAGGTTATCTCCTCATCAAGAGTGACCATCAAAGCAGTGTTATTCAAACATTTATACCTCATAACCCTTTACCTGGCTATGCATCCGCATAAGACACCTACATGGTTAGTATACGCTTTCATAAAGATATATGAAGCCATCCTGGATTAACAGAAGGATCATGCTATCAAACATTGATAATTGCATACTATATCATTCATGCCTCATACCTGTGACCATAGACATAGGTCACATCATCATGCAAAGCATCTCATATACTTCCAATCTTATCATTATTCATCATGTATATCGATAGGGTTCAAGATGAAATATCATACCATTAAGCTACATGTCATGTTTATATAGGTGCATTTTACTATATCAACCACCTTACTATTATTAAACATGTCAAAGGTTCATAAACCATAAACCATAACTCTTAACAACAAGGATTTGATCACATGATAAGGAACTATTATATGGGTGTTTAGGTGAGACATGACTCTCACTAGAAGTACCGTCTACCCTCACTAGAAGTGTGATGGGCAGGGCACCCTTACTAGAAGTGGTATCGGACAAGGTACTTTCCTCATATCTCCCAAGCAATCCAGCCTCATATCGGCAAAGCAAACTAGTTACATATCGGCCAAGCACTCAGCAAGGGTGTCGGGCTACCACCTCATGGTATATCGTGCAACCAATTGTATCGTGCAACCAGGGTATAACGGCCACAAAGCCTAACATGCAGCTAAGTCTATGGGGCGTGTCATGCAACAAGTGTGTTGTGCACTAGGTATATCGTGCACTAGGTGTGTCGTGCACCCATGTGTTGTGCTAGGGTTATCATAGGTCACCATGTCAGGCATCCTCACTAAACCATGGCGCCCAACACAAGACTAGTTTAGAGAGCTCCATAACATTCAAGGTGTGACGGCACGAAGCCACTACCCAAGCTAAGTGTATCGGGCAGGGCACTCAACAAGGTATGACGCCCGACACACAAAGGCAAGAACCAAGGTGTGACGCCCAACACATCCTCCTCATAACGACCCAGAACTCAAGCTCAAGAGAGGTATCAGGCAGCACCATCCCAAGGCCATATCGTGCAAGATGCAACTCAACAAGGTCGTCATCAACCTTAAGCACAAGGGCACCAAACCCTAAATTGATCAAGAAGATCGGCTCACCTCTCAACAACCAAGAGAGCGGTGATGTGATGATTTTGAGTCGCATTGATAGACCTGTTTGATATGTGTTTTATGCTTTTATTAGTCATTTTTATGGTTAATGTTGCATAATTCATCCACTTTGGTCTTTGCTACTAATTTATGTCAAATCCCCTTTATTTCATCGTTTTGAGCATTAATTGTCAAAATATTATTATTTGTGTGAATTTATGTGGTTTCGTGTTTGAATTTCAGGGAAAACAAGTATCTGCTTCCGTCGATACCATCGACGGAAGTCGATACCATCGACGGAAGTCGATACCATCGACTGGACCACAGGCTTCCAGCCGCGAGTATCAGCAAAGAGTTGATACTAACGACAATGATGTCGATGGTATCGAGCTACAATCAGGTTGCTGGCGAGAAAGCAGTCGATAGTATCGACACCAAGTCGATACCATCGACGCACGGAGGCTACAGCGACGCAAAACGACAAAACCGCCACTACAGGTTCGTCGATACCATTGACCCGCATTGATGGTATCGAGATTTCATCAGGCACTCAGACGAAAGGAAAGAAGGGTTGTTGCTACCATACTAAGTCGATACCATCGACTCGCGTCGATGGTATCGACACCGTAAGATATGTGTTTTCTTCGGAATGATCTCAATCAGATGGCCGTGGTTAATTAGCGACCTAATGAGGGAGATATACCTAATGACGGCCTCCCGGACGTGAGGAGGGATCGGATTAGCCATTGCACAAGTACCGAGGAGCAATAGAGAGAAGAACGGAGGCCAGAAGCTCATACCAGTTGATCCGGACACCAAGGAAGATGGATTCCACCACCAGAAGGTGGGAGAGCACGTGTTCTACGCAAAGGATCAACCGGTTCTTCTCCGTTCAGGGGTTTCACCTCTCATTTCACGTTTTTTATATGATTTCCCCTATCTCTACCATGTACTTGCTTGAGATGAACATGCGGGGCTAATCCCCTTTATCTTTAGGATCGGGAGTAGCCCGGGAATTCATTGTATGGTGATTTTATAATAGTAATTCACATCTTATCTCTTAAATCCGTGGTATGATTTCGTTTTCTCAATATATTGTTATGCTTGATCACCATAATAATAACCTAATGCCCTTAATCACTTTGAAAGAAGGATTAACGACTAAAAAGAGACAGAATTCACATTAATTGAAAAATCCCTTGAACAAGGTGGTGTAAAATTAATGGTGGATACTGAGAGATCGTTCCTAATGCACCTAGTTTAGGGTATAGGTTACTACGACGGTGGAACCGACCTAAACTTAGGTAGTGAATTGCACCACGACAGTGGGCAATTCTGTTTTCATACCACTACCCGGATAGAGAGATAAAATTGAGGCATTATATAAAATTTAATACATTGAAAACTCGCGGTGAAACCACAATCCTAAAGATACCCTTTTGAATTGATTAAATCAACATTTAATCGATCGTTTGTTTTGTTTTGTTTTTATTTTCTTTTAATTTTGACAACAACTCTCAACTTGTTAATCAACTTATCTGATCGCGAGTAGTTAGTAGGAGTCCTCGACGATTGCACATATCCCTGAGTTCGACTCAGGCCTCACAAAGGCCTGTACTACTCGACGCGTTCACTTGCATTTCAGCGCACAGTAAAATTGCATCAAGTTTTTGGCGCCGTTGGCAGGGATACGGCAATTTGTTGGCACTTCAAGTGCTGTGAGCGGCCACTCTAGGCCACCTTTTTATTCTTTTTATTATTATCATTCCAAAAATTCATAGTCTATTTTCTAAATATTTTCAATCGTCAAGCACCGTACTAAATTTAATCTTTCTATTTTCAGGTATTGTGCATGGTGCAGACGCGTAGTACTGACTACACAAGTCACGCATCAGAGGTTCCGCTACTGACGGGACCTGAAGGCGAGGACGGGTACAATCAAGATCATCTAGAGGATATAGATTCTGAACCCAAGGAACAAGAAGAGATGGAGGACGAGCCACAGACAATATGGGAGAATATCAAGGCTTCTTCCGCATCCGCGTCAAAAGGGCCTATAAAGAAGCAAGCACTCAACATACCTACCTATAAGATTGATCCAGCTTTGATAAATTTGGTGAAGTCCAATGCTTTTCATGGGCTCAAGAATGAGGACCCCGTTGCGCACATAAGTCAGTTTGTTGAGAACTGTGACATGGTTAAAATCAAAAGTTTCCACAGGATGCACTTTATCTTAAGCTTTTCCTGAGTTCATTATCAGGAGCCGCGCGAGAATGGCTACACAATTTAGATGATGAGTTTGTGGAGTCCTGGGACCATATGGTGGCGGTTTTCTTTGAGAGGTTCTTTCCTCCTGAGAAAACCAACGACATGATCAGGAAGATCCATAACTTTACCCAACAGGCAGGTGAGACATATTCTGAGACCTGGGAGAGGTTTCAGGTCATGCTGAGACGGTGCCCGCATCACAGACTGGATAAAGAAACACAGGTAAAGATCTTCTATTTTTCTCTCTCCGAGCACAATAGGAGCAACCTTGATTCAGCTGGGTCAGGATTCTTTTTGAACAACACGGACACCAGGTGTTGGGAGATATTAAAGAACATGGCTAGGAAACAATCATGGGGCGAAAGAGGTGCCGTGGAGCAGGTCCGAGCAGTAAGAGAATCTAAGGCAATAAAATAACTGAATGAGAAGATGGATCTTCTCGCAAAAAAATTGCTTGCAAAGGAGGATAATGAGTCCGAGGATGAGGCTCAAGTGAAATTTATGAGGCAGCAGCCAGGTTACAGGAACAACGACTATTCATGGAGAAAAGACAAGAAGTTTTCCTGGAAGGATCCTAATAACTTTCTTCAAGATCTGGATGCCAAACCCCAGCCAGTAGCAGAGGATAAGAGCACAGAGCTGCTCAATCAGGTGATAAAACAAAATCAAGAACTCATGACTACGTTCGGCCAGCAAATTAAACAGCAAGGGGAGTTTATGAATCAGTTTGAGCAAACACTGCAGAGCCATGGGGCGCAAATGACCACCATTGAGACATCTATGGCACAGATGGCAGTAGAGATAGCCAGTTTGAAGAAACCGGCACAACAAGGTTTTTCGGGAAATACCAATGTTCCAGGGGGAAACCAGCAGGCAAAAGCCATCTTGCTCAGCAGCGGTAAGAAATTGTTAAATCCAAGGGCCGAGGAGACAAGCACACCACAATCTGAAGTAGAAGGTGAAGCCAATGAGGAGCAGCCTGCACCGGTCACAGAATCAGTCAATGACACAGTTGTGGATTCTACTAAAGACCCGATTGCAGAGGAGGAAGGACCTCAGAAAAGGACACCCTATGTGCCACCTCATCAAAGGGCACAAGCGGTCCCGGTCCCGTATCCAAACAGTGCTAAGGCAAGGAAGGTAGATGCACAATTTAAGAAGTTCTTAGACAGTTTCAGGAAGCTTTCAGTCAATATTCCTCTATTGGAATCCATTGAGCAAATCCCATCTTACGGGAAATTTCTAAAGGACATCATTACTAAGAAGAGGAAAATTCCAGACACAGAAGTTGTCGTGCTCAAAGAGCAAGTGAGTGCCTTCATCATGGGCACTTTGCCGCCAAAGAGGCAAGATCCAGGCTGTTTTAACATTTCTTGTTATATTGGAAAATTCAAATTTGGTGAAGCATTATGTGACTCAGGGGCAAGCATCAACTTGATGCCCCTTTCTACATTCAAAAAGATGGGACTGAAGGAGTCACGGCCAAGCAACATGACTATTCAATTGGCAGACAATTCGGTGGTAAAGCCATATGGAATCGGTGAAGATGTGTTAGTGAAAGTGGACAGATTTGTTTTTCCAGCAGATTTTGTAGTCATGGAGATGCAGGATGAACATGGCAACGAGCTATTACTTGGACGTCATTTCCAAGCTACAGCCGACATGATTTTAAAGATGGGGAGAGGCCGATTGACCTTGGGTATAGCCGATGACCGATTTGATATGGGCATGCCCTCTAGTACTGTGGCATCTAAAGCAAAGGAACAATGACGTGTGGTAAAACATCTGGATAATAATATTTCACTCTGTCTTGGGAAGCCATTTCTGGATATGGCTCATGTGATGAGCAAAGTGGACAATGGAACCTTGGCTGTGGATATCATGGAAAAGACTAAGGTAGTATCTCTGTGTAAAGCGGTAGGGTTCCCTAATGATGAGGATGAGGACATTCCGCCTTCTATGGAAGATGATGTTATTGCAATTTCTGTTTTCGAGGCATATCCTGAATTACCATTGGAGGCTTTCTTGGTAAATATTACACATGATTGGATGTGGAGCAAATCACTCAAGGAGTGTGCCAAAATGCTTCAGATGTTTCCATGCTTCTATGTGAGGCATTATGAAGATCTAGGTGAACTGCCCCCGCCGCTTCAATCATCTCTGATCTGCCCACCGGAGTTAGAATTAAAGCCGCTGCCACCGCATCTCAAATATGTCTTTCTAGCTGAGGAAGACAAGTTACATGTGATCATTTCTGCTTATTTGAGTGCGGATGAGGAGGAACAATTGTTGATAGTGCTGAAAAATCATCGGGGAGCTTTTGGGTGGTCCGTTGCAGATATCAAGGGAATTTCCCCTACATTATGTCAGCATAAGATTCGGCTCGAAGAGGGAGCCAAGCCCGTGATTCAACCTCAATGACGTCTCAATCCAAGCATGATGGAGGTTGTGAAGAAGGAGGTTATTAAACTTCTTGCTGCAGGTATCATTTACGCAATATCAGACTCAACATGGGTAAGTCCCACACAGGTAGTCTCTAAAAAGGGGGGAATTACTGTCACCCAAAATATTTTAAATGAACCTGTCACCACCCGATTGGTAACCGGGTGGCGAGTTTGTATTGATTACTACCGTCTGAATGCCGCTACGCTAAAGGATCACTTTCCTTTACCTTTTATCGATCAAATTCTAGAGCGTCTTGCCGGCCGATCGCACTTCAATTTTCTTGACGGGTACTCGGGGTACAACCAGATTTCAATTGATCCTTTGGACCAAGAAAAATCTACTTTCACTTGTCCCTATGGGACTTTCGCATATCGTCGAATGCCTTTTGGTTTATGCAATGCACCTGTGACTTTTCAGCATTGTATGCTCGCTATCTTTTCTGACATGGTAGAACGCTGTCTTGAGGTGTTTATGGATGACTTTTCGGTGTATGGTGCATCATTTGATGAATGTCTCTATAATCTAGACAAAGTTTTACAGCGCTGCGAGGACACACATTTGGTCCTCAACAGGGAAAAATGTCACATGATGGTGACTGAGGGGATAGTGCTAGGACACAAGGTGTCTAGCAAAGGCTTAGAGGTGGATCCGGTAAAAATTGAAGTTATTTCCAAGTTACCCCCACCAAATTCTATTAAAGGGGTAAGGAGTTTCTTGGGGCATGCCGGATTTTATCGTCGGTTTATAAAAGACTTTTCAAAAATCGCAAAACCTCTATCCGAACTGCTTGAGAAAGACGATGTATTTGATTTCAATGACAAATGTCTACATGTGTTCGACGTGTTGAAGGAGAAACTGATTTCTGCGCCGGTTGTTCAAACGCCAGATTGGACTAAACCGTTCGAACTCATGTGTGACGCTTCTGACTTTGCGGTAGGAGCCGTGTTGGGGCAACAGGTGGACAATAAGCCCGCCGTGAATTTCTATGCTTCAAAGACTCTGAATGATGCCCAATTAAACTATAAAACTACTGAAAAAGAACTACTCGCCATTGTTTTCACTTTTGAAAAATTTTGGCAAAATTTAGTTGGATCTAAAGTAGTAGTTTGGACTGACCATGCTGCAATTAAATATTTAATGGAGAAAAAAGACGCAAAGCCTAGATTAATTAGGTGGATTTTGCTCTTACAAGAATTTGACATCGAAATCAAGGATAAAGCTGGGATTGAAAATGTTGTGGTGGATCATCTGTCTAGGTTAGAGAGGGTGGATGAAAAAGATTTACATATACCCATAACCAAGACATTTCTGGATGAACAGATTTTGAAAGTTAATTCAAAAGACCCTTGGTTTGCTGAGATTGTGAATTATTTGGCTTGCGGGATCATCCCAGAAGATTGGTCATATCAAGAGAAGAAAAGATTCTTCCACTCTTTACGATATTATTTTTGGGATGACCTGATTCTTCTTAAGCAATGCACGGATGGTATCCTACGCAGGTGTGTACCTGAGGTGGAGTACGAGAGCGTTCTCCGTCATTGCCACGCACTACCTACGGGAGGACACCATGCGAGCTCTCGTACGGCAGCTAAAGTTCTAGAGAGTGGCCTTTATTGGCCAACCTTGTTCCGAGACGCCTACGAGTTTGTAAGGCAATGTGACTCCTGCCAACGAGCAGGTAATATCTCAAAGAGACAGGAGATGCCCCTGAATGTGTTTTAGGAAGTGGAGGTATTTGATTTTTGGGGCATAGATTTCATGGGACCCTTTGTGTCCTCAAATTCAAATGTATATATTTTGTTAGCGGTTGATTATGTGTCAAAGTGGGTGGAAGCAATACCCACAAGGACTAACGATTCCTCTGTAGTGTGCAGGTTCGTGAAAGAAAATATTTTCTGCAAGTTTGGAGTGCCTAGAATGATCATCAGGGATGGGGGTACGCATTTCAGGAATCATAAGTTCTCGACATTATTGAAGAAATATGGGGTCAAACACAACATATGTACCCCATATCACCCACAGACTCAAGGCCAGGTGGAGGTCTCCAACCGCGAAATAAAGAATATTTTGGAGCGTACGGTGGCGTCCACGGGGAAGAATTGGAGTGCCCTACTGCCAGATGCATTGTGGGCATACAGAACGGCCTACAAAACACCTATAGGCACCACGTCTTTTAGGTTGGCGTATGGTCGGGCTTGTCACCTGTCGGTAGAGTTAGAGCACAAAGCACATTGGGTCTTAGAAGGCTCAACTTGAGTTACGATGGAGCAGGGAGGAAGAGATTGCTTGACTTGAATGAGTTGGATGAGCTGCGGATGACGACATACGAGAACTCGTGGATATACAAGGAGCGCACAAAGCTGATCCACGACCGCCACATCCAGTTGTGCACGTTCAAGAAAGGAGATAGTGTATTGCTGTTCAATTCACGACTGAAGTTGCATCCCGGGAAGCTCAAATCCTGGTGGAGTGGGCCGTTTGTGGTAGAATAGGTCAAACCACACGGCGCAATCTTGGTGCGTGATGGTGAGACCACGTTCTTGGTGAATGGACAAAGATTGAAGCTCTACTTTGGTGAAAATTACAAGAGGAAGGTGAATGAGGCCAAACTCATTTCACTGTCGGATGCATGAGGTGCCCAAAATTCGTCTAGCCTAAGACGTTAAATAGGGGCGCTTGTTGGGAGGCAACCCAACCATTGGTACCTTAGTTTAGTTCATGTACGTTTGTTGGTTGATTTGTTTTGGTTTAATTTTTAGTGTAAAAAAGATATCGTGATCGGTTTGTTCTTTGTGCAGGCTGAGGCAGAGTCGATACCATCGACACACTGGTCGATGGTATCGACCATGGAACAGGTTGACGACTGCAGATTTTGCACGGTGTCGATACTATCGACGGCCTCGTTGATGGTATCGACATACCTACAGGCAGATTGCAAATACAAGGTCGATGGTATCGAGATGCCTGTCGATACCATCGAGATCTCTGGAGATTTACAGAAGAAATCGACTCAGGAATCTCGATAGCATCGACGGGTGTGTCGATGGTATCGACACTTTCAAGTGAAAGATGGCGGCGGCTGGGCCTCGCGAGGATTTTCCCTAATCAGAGGGTTGATACTATCGACTCCCGTCGATGGTATCGACCATCCACGTCACCGATCCGCGTGAATAAATCAATGGCGATCGTGGCATTAAGACGGTCGATCTGGGTGCAACATCGATACCATCGACCCATGTTGATGGTATCAAAACGTCAACGATCCGGGTTTCAAGATCCAGCCATCGATGACCGTCGATAGCAGCGAGGGGGCGGATAGCATCGATAAGTGTCGATACCATCGACTCACGTCGATGGTATCGATGGGTCAACAGTGACGCCGACAACATCTATTTAAGAGGAGAATTGACGTCAGATGACATCACACCTTCAGTGCAATCTTCCTCAACTTGTGCCGAGCGATTCCCCGAGTAGTCCTACCCCCACGACGAGCAGCACCGAGCGAAGGTCTTCATCGAGCGGAGATTAAACTCTCCAATATTCACCGAGCTCTCTTTCTGATCCCCATTTCTCGTCGCAAACATGGCGCATTTAGCCGGTGCTTCCTCCTCGCGCGCGAATCCGATGGATCTTCCGGAATTCGTGCCACCACTGCCATCATCGAGCGCACGTCCCCGACTTGTCCATCCTTCCTCAGAGGTCCGGAAGATCTACGAGGAGATCATGCAGAGGAAGATAGAGCCCACCCGGTATGTGGACCGGGAGATGATCCGAGATCTCGGATTCGAGGCCAACTTGGCCTACGTTCTGAAGGGGCAGGCCCGCCACACACCAATAAGGCCTGGCGAGCTGGAATTTCATGCAGATGGCCAGCCGTTCTTTGGCGGCTGGCCCACGTACAAGGAGTTGGTGGCAGAGTTCATGGCGTCGTTGGACGTCTATGTCATGCCCAACGACATCGTGGCTACCGATCGTGAGTGGATCAAGGGTCGGGTGTCTTTTTGGCTGTACAACCACGACTACACCCTCACGCTCAAACATTTCAACATGATCTTCAACTGGAACCATTCACAGTACGACCACCGGCGGCCGGACAACCGCACCGACTACGATGCATTTTCTCTGAGCTGGTGACGGTGTCGCAAGGAAAGTGGGTGAGCTACCACAATGCCGCGGTATCCGATTTCGAGCACCCATTCGTCCGAGTACTACACCGGATGCTGAGTTCTACACTTTTTGCTCATGGCGATCTGGCCCTCAGCAAATTTCAGGGGTCAGATCTATTCTTTCTGTATAAACTCCTGAAGAAACAAGAATGCAATTGGGGTGCCTTCTTTCTGCAATGAGTATTGGACGTGAAGAGGAGTACGAGGAAAGCCCCGATTCACTTTGGCGGGCTTATCACTAAGCTGGCCATCTACCTGGGGCTGAATCTTGAGCAGCTGACTCCTCTCTCTACAAGAAGCAAGGTGAACTTGCAACATCTACACAGGTCCAATCTCCTACTTCTTCGAGATGGATTGGCGTATGCGCATTGCCACGTCAACCATGCCTATTAGGAGTGCTCGTTGCCTGATCCGGTCTTCAACATCGAGGGGGCGCAACACTTTCGGTGGCCAATCATAGCCATCACCGACTCCGATGAAGACGGCGGCGACGACAGAAATGACGACGAGGCTGAGGAGGAAGAGGAGGAATTTACACCTCTTCGAGCACGAGTGGCACCACGGAAGCATCCTCGGATGCATCCGGGTGCATCTTCATCATCACAGCCTACGCCACCACCACCACCGCCCTCGCAGCCTAGCGAGGATGCCTATTCCATGCAGGGCATGTACGCGATGTTGCAAGACATATAGCAGACCCAGCATAGCCACACAGCCACCTATGTCGGTATTGAAGATACTACCAACCGACTCTTTGTAAATCAGCAGGCGATTTTTGAGAATGAGCACCTTCTTTTCGAGAATCAGCAGAACATCCATGATCGGTTGCACAGGATGGAGGTGCAACAACAGTCGTTTTTTGATCATTACTGGAGCCAGAATTTTTTTGGGGGGTATCCACAGCCTCCGCCGATGCCCCAGTACGATCCGACATTCCAGGGGAAGTACCCGTCTTGGGACCCCACGGCGCCGTAGTACCCGCCTCCACCACCACAGGAGTGATCCGGTATCACTGTTCCAATCTTTAAGTTTGTTTTTGACTATGAGGCCATAGTCGAATTCAAGCTTAGGGGGGTAGTTGGAACAGCTTTATCTTTTATTGTTTTTAGTTTTGAACTTTATTGTTTTTGTTCTTTATATTTGTTTCTTGCAATTTTAGTTTTTGTAGGATCCACATGCTATCTAGTGTAATCGTGGATGTCATAAAGTTTGTGTCATCTCATTAAATGTGCATGGGAAAACCAAGGGAAATTTAAAATTTTTGTGTGTTTGGAAAGCTTGTCTTGTTTAACCTTGGGCACATATCCTACGAAAATGATTGGTTTTGTCAACTTTAAAACAAAATTTCACAACTATACTCCTAATGATTCATGAAAGTGGATGACAATGGTTGTTTGAGCCTAAACTGACCAAATGGTAATGAGACTCTAATTGGATGTAAGAGAGAGAAACCTCTTAACTACTACACAGGTCAGTAAGGAGGGACACATAATATCTTTCTAAGGTTCAGTCATCTAGTCTTGTGATCTTTCCACCTCTTTGCTTTTTACAATCCACCACAGGAATTGGAAGTACTTTACAGTTTTAACTTCTTTGACATCATGACATATAGATAGGTCATGCATTGAATTTATTTCCATATGTTTAAAGTAGAATAGTGATACATGCACATTATCCTTAGGTGCATGCCATGTAGTTACATTTATAATTTCCATGCATAAAGTATATCATGTATCTCAATTTTTCTCCACTGGTGAATTAAATTGTTCCATACCTTCTAAATAGTGGAAATTTTTGAGTATGAAGAAAAATAAGCCAAATAAAATATTCATTATCAATTATGGATAGAAGGGTTGAAAAAAAAAAGAAAAATCTGGAAAATCGGCATAATGAAAAAAAAAGAGTTATGTAAAAGCAACAAGAATAAGAAGGAGAAAGGAACATAATATCACCTGCAATTCAAGATAACTGAGTACATGATGTATCTTAATTAGATGTCCATCTTGTTTTAAGGTGGATGGTTAGTACATGCATCATTCCACCCAATTTTATGCATTAGGGCATTTTTCATGTGCATTTGCATCATTTAGGACATTTTTGTTTTATGCATGTTGAAACTGTATAATACTTCCACTTTCTTCCATGAACCACCCATCTTCATCCACCTGTTGCTCGGATTGGTAGGCCACCGTGAATTTCTCCTCACTATGGTATATCAGGAGAACTGCTTCCATGTAGATGGTAGTTAGGGCGAGCAACGTAGTATAGGAGATCAGAAGATGCACCAAGTCTGAACGGGTGAGTTTTATTATGTTAACTGCCTTATGTGATAGTGTTCATCAGTTTTGAGGTCAATTTCTTTTATGAATGATTAATGTCGCCTTCAGGGTAATTACCGTTCTGTGGTTAGAGAGGGCTGGTATGTGAATATCCGGTGGGAGTCATATGGGATGTTGGTTGTGGTGTGTTGTTCTTCAGTTGACATTAGCAATTCTATTCTAAGGATTAGTTGCTCGAGGGCGAGCAACGTTCAAGCTTAGGGGAGTTTGATGCGATGATTTTGAGTCGCATTGATAGACCTGTTTGATATGTGTTTTATGCTTTTATTAGTCATTTTTATGGTTAATGTTTCATAATTCATCCACTTTGGTCTTTGCTACTATTTTATGTCAAATCCCCTTTATTTCATCATTTTGAGCATTAATTGTCAAAATATTATTATTTGTGTGAATTTATGTGGTTTCGTGTTTGAATTTCAGGGAAAACAAGTATCTGCTTCCGTCGATACCATCGACCGGACCACAGACTGCCAGCCGCGAGTATCAGCAAAGAGTCGATACTATCGACAGTGATGTCGATGGTATCGAGCTACAATCAGGTTGCTGGCGAGAAAGTAGTTGATAGTATCGACACCAAGTCGATACCATCGACGCACGGAGGCTACAGCGACGCAAAACGACAAAACCATCGCTACAGGTTCATCGATACCATCGACTCGTGTCGATGGTATCGAGATTTCATCAGGCACTCAGACGAAAGGAAAGAAGGGTTGCCGCTACCATACTGAGTCAATACCATCGACTTGTGTCAATGGTATCGACACCGTAATATATGTGTTTGCTTCGGAATGATCTCAATCAGACGGCCGTGGTTAATTAGCGACCTAATGAGGGAGATATACCTAATGACGGCCGCCCGGACTTGAGGAGGGATCGGATTAGCCATTGCACAAGTACCGAGGAGCAATAGAGAGGAGAACGGAGGCCAGAAGCTCATACCACGGTATTGCCCATATTACTAGAACTCAAGCTCACTCCTCTAGACCAAGGAGATAAAAGGAGTGTTTCTCAACAAGAAAACCCTAAGACATGGTTCGACCAACTAGGGCACAACTAAGCAAGAAACTTAACTAACAACATACATGGCTGATTATAATCATATGAAAACATACAAGAACATAGAAGAAGGTAATATGATTAGGGTTAGGAGTTATATAACCCTCCTTAAGCAAGCTCCAAGCTCCTAGCACCAAGATTCCCAGCCTAAGCTCCACCACAAGAAGAAGAGCAAGACACTCTAGGGTTCGGCCACCACTAGAGGAAGAAGAAGAAGACTCCAAGATAATGATCGGCCACCAAGCTTGCAAAGGAAGAGGTGTCGTGCAACCAAAGGAAGAGGGGAACTAAGGAACTAAAGGGATCCTTAGCAAGAAAAAGGGAACACATATATAGGAGAGGATGGAGGAGAAACCAAGGTAAGACGAGGCAAGGTGTCACCCACCTAGGGACACTTGTCCAAGGGCAATGCCACCACTCTATCATGTCGTAAACACATGTCCAAGGCCATTGCCACATGCAAGCATCAAGCACCAAGTGTCCACTAGTGGTGACACAAAAGAGGTCAAAGGGTCAAAGGGGTCCATGGATGACACACCTCCACTCCATGCCCGACACACCTCCACTCCATGCCCGACACACTTCTCTGGGCGACACACCCAGGCTGACACAACCATGGTCGACACACCCATGGCCGACACAAGGTCCAACAAGGCCAAGCAAGGCACCACAAGGCCCACCAAGGCTCATCCAAGCCCAAGGCAACTCAAGCAACGAGCCCAACCCTTCCTCTCAACACTAGAGGAAGCAAGGAGAGGGAGGAACACCTCACAAGGTGACAAACTTGCCCACAAACCCTAGACTTGGGTAGATTGCAAGTAGCAGCTCCAGCTCTCAACAAAGCACAAACAAACAATAATCACCACTAAAGATGATTAGAAAGCAACTAAACACAGGGTTAAGCAAAGAAAATAGAATAAACCCTAAATGGAGGTCAGGGTCCTTACAAGCTATAACCCTCTACAAAGGGATTTTGTCCTCGAAATCTGAAGAAAAAAACGAGGGATACTTCTTCCTCATCTCTTCCTCAAGCTCCCACGTGAATTCCTCAACGCCACGATGACGCCAAAGAACCTTTACCAGAACTAGGTCCTTCCTCTTCAGCTTCTTTACTCTTTTGTCAAGGATCATCACAGGGCCTTCCTCGTAGGTCACATCTTCATCAAGCTCAACCTTGACTGGCTGTATTACTATTCACATATCTGGATGACTTTTCTTTAGCATACTGACATGGAACACTGGATGTAACCTGTGCAACTTTGGCGGCACCTCCAACTCATAAGCTACCATGCCCATACGTGCTATGACTGAGTATGGCCCCATATACCTGGGTGCTAGCTTACCCTTCCGGCCAAACCTTAGCTCACCTTTCCATGGCGAGACTTTAAGATACACTTTGTCTCCTACCTGGAACTCCAAAGGTCGTCGACGATTGTCTGCGTAAGACTTCTTCCTGTGTTGTGCTGCTTTCAGCTGTTGCTGTATTAGTTTGATCTTTTCTGTTGTCTGTTGTACTAACTCCGGACCCAAAAGCTGATATTCACCAGACTCATACCAACATAAAGGAGATCTGTACTTCCTTCCATATAAGGCCTCATAAGGAGCCATGTCAATGCTTCGTTGGTTACTATTGTTGTAGGCAAACTCTATCAAACTGAGATGTACATCCCAAATGCCTAGGAACTGCAAAAAACAAGCCCGAAGAAGATCCTCCAAAGTCTAAATAGTCCTCTCAAACTGTCCATCTGTCTGTGGGTGGAAAGCGGTGCTGAACCTCAACTGTGTTCCCAATGCTTTGTGCAACTGTTCCCAGAAACGACTCATGAACTGAGGACCTCTGTGAGAAACTATCATTGCTGGCACACCGTGCAAACGTACTATCTCATCTACATATACCCAAGCGAGCTTCTCGGCTGTATACGTTGTCTTCACAGGTATGAAATGGGCAGACTTCATTAATATGTCCACTATCACCCAAATGGAATCATGATTCCTAGTTGTCCTGGGCAGACCAACTACAAAATCCATGGTTATGTGATCCCATTTCCACTGTGGTATCGAAATGGGTTGCAACGTACCTATCGGCTTTTGATGCTCAATCTTGACTTGCTGGCATACCACACACCTAGCCATAAACTCGGCTACATCTTTCTTCAAGCCGGGCCACCAATACAAGTCCTTCAGATTGTGATACATCTTGGTGACTCCTGGATGCATAGAATACATCGATGTGTGTGCTTCCTCGAGTACTAGCTTCCTCAGATCATCAGCATTGGGGACCACCATTCTGTCATGATAGAAAACTAGTCCATCTTCAGACTGATGGAACCCATCATGCTTTTCACTGCCGAACTCTGACCTGATCAACTGCACTGTATCATCTGTTCATTGTGCATCTTTGATTTGTTGTCTCAGCGTAGGCTTAACTTGCATATGTGCTAAAAGTCTTGCTAATAAGGAAACTCCCATCTGCACATTCATTTGTTGCAAGGAAACAAACATATCCCGTCTATGACATACCAAGGAACTCAACTGTGCCTTCTTTGTAGAAAGAGAAGAAGACTTTCGGCTAAGCGCATCAACTACCACATTCGCCTTACCAGGGTGATACTCGATGGTGCAGTCGTAATCATTGATTAGCTCCATCCATCGGCGATGTCGCATGTTTAGCTCATTCTATGAAAAGATGTACTTCAGATTCTTATGATCTGTAAAGATCTGGCATACCTCCCCGTAAAGATAGTGTCTCCAAATCTTTAATGCATGAACCACCGCTGCCAACTCCAAGTCATGAGTCGGATAGTTCTCCTCGTGTTTCTTAAGTTGTCATGAAGCAAAAGAAACCATATGATCTTCCTGCATCAGCACACAACCTAAGCCCTTCTTGGAAGCATCATATAAAACAACATAGCCTTTCTAGGATCTGGTAGGACTAACACTGGAGCACTAGTCATCTTCTCCTTCAAACTTTGGAAATCTTGCTGGCAACGATCATTCCAGACAAAAGGCACGTCTTTCTGGGTCAACTTCGTCATCGGCAACACAATTATGCTGAAGTCCTTGATAAACCTCCAGTAGTATCCAGCTAATCCCAGAAAACTATGAACTTCTGTCGGTGTCTTTGGTTGCTCCCAATCTGCCACTGACTCCACCTTCCTGGGTCCACTTTGACTCCTTCTGCAGATACCACATGACCCAAGAAAGTTACTTCTTCCAACTAGAACTCACACTTACTGAACTTGGCATACAACTGATGTTGGCGAAGGAGAGTCAACGCTAGTCGAAGATGTCACTCATGCTCTTGCCTGTCCTGACTATAGATTAAAATTTCATCTATAAAGACTACAAAAAAATGATCTAGGAACAGACAGAACACTCGATTCATCAAATCCATGAAAGCAGCAGGCGCATTGGTTAGCCCAAACGGCATAACCACAAACTTGAAGTGACCATACCTCATCCTAAAAGCTGACTTTGGTATGTCATCCACCTTAATCCTCAACTAATGATATCTGGACAGTAGATCGATCTTTGAAAACATTGTAGCACCTCGCAACTAATCGAATAGATCATCTATCATTGGCAACGGGTACTTGTTCTTGATTGTGACTTTGTTCAACTGCTGGTAGTCTATGCATCGCATCGATTCGTCCTTTTTCTTAACGAACAAGACTGGAGCACCCCAAGGCGACGTGCTCGGTCGGATGAAACCTTTCTCCAACAACTCTTGTAACTACTTCTTTAGCTTTGCCATCTCTACTGGAGCCATCCTATACGGTGTATGTCCAACTGGTTGTGTTCTTGGGACCAGATTGATCTCAAAATCAATCTCTCGAGGTGGAGGAACACCGGGGAACTCATCAGGAAACACATCCGCAAACTCTTAGACAATCGTCACCTCCTCAAGGCTAGGTCCCTTTGCCTTGGTATCCACAACGTGAGCTAAGAACGCCTTACATCCTTGTCGTAGCAACTTTTCTGCCACCATAGCAGACACTAGACACGTCGAAAGAATCTTCCTATCACCTTAGAAGATCCACTTCTCTCCACAATCATCAAACACTTCCTGCTTGGAACCACAGTCCAAAACAACCTTATACTTCTCTAAGGCATCCATCCCAAGGATCACATCAAAACCATGCATATCAAGTGGTATAAGATCCACTCGTATACTGTGTCCCGAGAAAGATAAGACACAAGATGGACACTCCTCTCAAAGCATTGAGGAAACCATCAAGAGGGGTTTCTAACAACAATCTATCCTTCTTACAACTAACAGGTAACAGACAGTTATCAAGCATAGAACGTGCGATAAAAGAGTGTGTATCACCCGGGTTGACGTGTATTTTACTACGCGCTAAAAACGCAAGTGTACGCGTCGAGTAATATAGGCCTTGTGAGGCCCGAGTCGAACTCAGGGATACGTGAATTATTGGAGACTTCTACTAGCTAATCGCAATCAGCTAGACCGATTAACAAAGTAGGGTTTTGTTGTTCAAATTAAAAGAAAATAAAAATAAAACAAAGAAAACAATCGATTAAAGGTTAATTTAATCAATTAAAAGGGATATCTTTAGGATGGCGGTTTCACCGCGGGTCAACATTGTATTAAGTTTCATATCATTCTTCACACTTCTCTCTCTATCCGGGCAGTGGCCTGAAAACAGAATTACCCACTGTCGTGGTGTAATTCACTACTTAGATTTAGGTTGATTCCACCATCGTAGTAATCATTCCCCTAAACTAAGTGCATTATAAACGGTCTCTCAGTTCCCACCATTAATTTTACAACTCCTTTGTCAAGGGTTTTATTAATTAATGTAGAATTCGTCTCTTTTCAACCGTTAATCCTTCTGTCGAAGTGATTAAGAGCATTAAGTTATTATTATGGTGATCAAGCATAACAATAGAAATGGAGAAAACGAATCTATACCACGGATTTGAAAGGAAAATATGAATTATTGATATAAAAATGTCATACAATGCATTCACGGGCTACTCCCGGTCCTAAAGATTGAGGGTTTTAGCCTCTCATGTTCATCTCACACTAGTACATGGTAGAAATTGGGGAATTCATAAGAAAAACGGGAAATAAATGGGAAAACCCCTGAACGGAGAAGAACCGGTGGATCCTTGGCGTAGAACATGAGCTTTCCCCGCCTGTCGGTGGTGGAAATCGTCTTCGGCAGCGTCCGAATCACCCGGGATGAGCTTCTCGGCCTCCGTTCTCCTTTTTCTCCTCCTTGGCACTCGTGCAATCCAAAAATGAGATGATCCCCTCGTCTGGGCGGCCGTCATTAGGTATAAATCCCTAATTAGGTCGTCAAATAATAACAGCCGTCCGATCGAGATCAAAACAGATCCAACGCATATCTGTCGGCGTCGATACCATCGACGCGGGTCGATGGTATCGACCCAGCGAATTAGCGGCAACTTTCCTTTCTTTTATTCTGAGCGCCTGTGGTGATCTCGATACCATCGACTTGGGCGTCGATGGTATTGACTTCCTTTAGCGTCGGTTGTTGTCGTTTAGCGACGTTGTAGCTCTCCATGTGTCGATGGCATCGACTTGGGTCAATGGTATCGACTCTGTGCTGCTCCTCTCGTCTGGCAATCTGTGGCTTGGTCGATGGTATCGACGGAAGTAGATACTCGTTCTTCCTGAAATTTCACAATAAGACCAAGTAAATCCACACAAATTATGATAATATGATAAATAATGCTCAAAATGGTAAAACAAAGGGGATTTGATATAATATGATGGCAAAGACCAAATTAAGTGAATTATGCAATATTATCCATGAAAATGAGTAATTAAGGCACAAAACTCATATAAAATAGGTCTATAAATGCGACTCAAAATCATCGCATCAAACTCCCCTAAGCTTAAACATTGCTCGCCCTCAAGCAACTAATCCTTAGAATAGAATTGCAGATGTCAACTAACAAACAATACATCACCCCTCATTCCACATGACTCCCACTGAACGTTCTCAAACCGGCCTTTCCTAATCACAGAACAGTAATTACCCTACAGGCGACAATAATCATCAATAAAAGAAATTATCCTTCAAACCGATGAACACTATCACATAAGGCAGTTAACATAATAAAATTTGCCGATTCAGCATTAGTGCATCTTGTGATCGCCTACACTACGTTGCTCGCCCTAACTACCATCTACATGGAAGCAGTTCTCCTGATAAACATGAGTGAGGAGAAAATCACGGTGGCCTACCAATCCGAGCAACGGGTGGATGGAATGGGTGGTTCATGGAAGAATTTGGAAGTATTACACAGTTTCAAAATGCATACAACAAAATGCCCTAATTGATGCCAATGCACATTAAAAATGCCCTAATGCTTAAAATTAGGTGGAATGATGCATGCACTAACCTTCCACCTCAAAAAGAGATAGAAATCTAATTAAGCCACATCATGTACTTAGTTTGCTTGTTATGCAAGTGATATTATGTTCCTTTCTCCCTCTTATTCCATTTCCTTCTAAATTTTCTTCCTTTTTTTTTCTTTTTCATTTTTTTTGTCAGATTTTCAGATTTTTTTTTCTTTTAGCCCACATATCCATAATTGCTTAGAGATACATGTGTTAGGCTATTTTCTTCATGATTGGAAATCTTTGTACTAATGTGAGGGTATGGAACAATTTAGATCACTTTTCAGGTCAACTGAGGTACATGGTGTACTTATGCATGAAAATCATGAAAGTTATGAGTGCAACTACATGACATGCACCTAAAGGTAATGTGCATGAATCACTATACTTTTTTTTTCATTTTATGCAAAGGTATGAAAATAACAATGCAAATCCTATCTACATGCTATGTACGCAATAAGGAATTAAAACTGTACTTTACTTCCAATTCTTTGGTGGATTATGGAAAAATATGAAGTGGAATGATCACAAGATTAAGTTACTGAACCTTAGAAAAATATCATGTGTCCCTCCTTACTGACATGTGTAGTAGTTCAAAGGGTTCTTTCTCGTATATCCAATTAAGGTCTCATTACTATTTGATTAGGTTAGGCTCAAACAACCGTTACTATCCACTTTTCATGAGTCAATGGGGGTGTGAGTGTGACATATTGCTTCAAAGTTGACATAATCAATCATTTTCATAGGACAAGTTTCCCAAGGACAACCAAGTTAAGCTATCCAAAAGACCCAGAAATTTTTTTTTTTTTAAATTCCCTTAAATTTCCCATGAAAAAGCGAGATGACAATTTTTTCTTAAGACATCCACGATTACACTATATAGATGTGGATCCTAAACAAACACTAAAATTGCAAGAACAAATAACAAAGCAGAAACTAAAAACAACTAAAGAAAAGATAAAAGATAGAGCTGTTCCAGCCACCCCTCTAAGCTTGAATTCGACTATGGCCTCATAGTCAAAAACCAACTTAAGGGTGGAACAGTGATACCCTGATCAATCTTGCGGAGGCGGTGGTGGGTATTGTGGTGCCGTAGGATCCCAAGACGGGTACTCCCCTTGGAAGCTTGGATCATATTGGGTCCTTGGCGGAGGCTGTGGATAGCCTCCAAAGTAGTCTTGACTCCAGTAATGGTCAAAGAAGGGCTCATGTTGCGTCTCTATCCGCTGCAACCGGGTGTGCATTTGCTCTTGGTTGGCGAGGATGAGCCGCTCGTTCTCGAACATGGCCCGTTGGTTGTCAAGTACCTGGCTCGTAGTGTCATGAATGCCGGTGTACATACCCATGTGTTGCAGCTGAGTCTGCTGTATGTCCTGCAGCATGGTGTACATCCCCTGCATGGAATAGGGATCCGCAGCTGGCTTCTCGTACTGTGGTGATGGCGGCAGGGGCTGAGATGATGAAGATGCACCTGGATGCATCCTAGGACGCTTCCGTGGTGTCACACGTGCTCGAAGAGGTGTGAAAGCCTCCTCTTCCTCTGCAGCCTCGCCTTCTTGCTCGTCACCACCGTCGTCTTCCTCGGAGGACTCGATGGCTATGATTGGCCACCGGAAGTGTTGCTTGCCCTCAATGTTGAAGACGTCGTCCGGTAGGGAGCTCTCTTGATAAGCTTGGTTGACGTGGCAATGAGCATACGCCAACTCGTCCTGTAGAAGAATAAGGTTTGAACGGTGCAAATGTTGCACGTTCACCTTGCTCCTCGTAAAGATCGGAGTCATGGACTGAAGGTTCAGCCCCAAGTAAAGCGCCAACTTGGTGACAAGACCACCAAAATGGATTGGAGCCTTCCTTGTGCTCCTCTTCACCGCTAGGACGCGCTGTAGCCAGAACGCCCCCCAGTTGCACTCTTGATGTTTCAGGAGTGCGTAGAGAAAGAACAGGTCACTCTCCTGAAACTTGCTCAAAGCAAGATCGCTTCGAGCAAAGAAAGTCAAGCTCAACATCCTGTGCAGGACCCGGACGAACGGGTGCTCAAAATCCGCTACCGCTGCATTATGGTAGCTCACAGTCTTCCCTGTCGGCACTGTAACTAGCTCAGCGAAGATTTTGTCGTAGTCGGTGCGGGCGTCGGGGCGTCGGTGATCGTTGCGGCTGTGGTTCTAGTTGAAGATGTCATTGAACTGCTTCAACGTGATGTTGTAATTGTTGTTGAAGAGTCGGAAGGACACCCTTCCCCGGATCCACGTCTGGTCCGATGGTACCACGTCATTTGGTACGACGCAGATATCAAGAGACGCCATGAACTCGGCCACCAGTTCCTTGTATGTGGGCCATTCGCCGAAAAACGGCTGCCCATCCGAATAACAGTCGATCTCATAAAGGCGATTGGTGTGCCGCGCTTGCCCGGCCAACACATAGGCCAAGTTGGCCTCGAACCCCAGCTCCTGGATCATTCCCCGGTCCACATACCGGGTGGGCTCGAACTTCCGCTTCATAATATCCTCGTAGACCTTCCTCACATCCATGTTGGCATGAATGAGGCGTGGACGAGGGATGGAAGCGGGTGGGGGAGGAACAAACTCCTCGATCTCCATAGGATGAGCGCTTGAGGACGACGCTCTGGCGGTGTGCACCATGGTTGCGAGAAAAGAAGGGATTAGAAGAACAGAGCTTGGTGAAAATGGAGAAGAGAATTCTCCGCTCGATGACGCTTCTCTGCAGTCTTGGAAAGCTCGGGGGAGTTCTCGGCGCAAAGGAAGATACTTGCTCTGAAGGTGTGACGTCAAGTGACGTTGCAAGTCCCCTTAAATAGCTTGATCGGCGCCCCTGTTGGCCCGTCGATACCATCGACGAGGGTCGATGGTATCGACACATCTCGCGGGTATCCGCCTCCCTCGCGAGTATCGACGACTGACGTTTGGTGGATCGAAAAACCCGGATTGCTGACGTGTCGATACCATCGACAGAAGTCGATGGTATCGACGCGGCACCCGGATCACTGACGTGGCTGTTGCGATCGTCGTCGATGTCTGTATGCGGATCGGTGACATGTCCGTCGATACCATCGACAGATGTCGATGGTATCGACTTGCTTTTATTGCGACACCGTCGTTGAGTTGCATTCAACCTGTGATGATGTCGATACCATCGACGAGGCCGTCGATGGTATCGAGCTGACTGAGCAAAATCCGTCTGAATATCTCCAGAGATCTCGATGGTATCGACTGGGGTGTCGATACCATCGACACTTTTATTGCGACCTATCTGGGACCATGTCGATACCATCGGTGGGGGTGTCGATAGTATCGACGCAGTGCGATTTCTGCTGGTGTCAACCTGAACCCATGTCGATACCATCGACGAATGTGTCGATGGTATCGACCCTGCCTGTGCCTGCACATTCAACAAACGGATCAAGGTATCATTTTTAAACTAAAATTCAAACGAAATAAAAGCAATCTATGACTAAAATTAAACTATCCTAGTTTACTGATGGTTGGGTTGCCTCCCAACAAGCGCCCTTCTTTAACGTCTTAGGCTAGACGGTGTGACAATCATCATCTTTTCACCTTGGGAACTGGGCTTAGAGGATCATTTGGTAATTTGAATTCGACTCGATCTCCTCCAATACCCAAGGACAAAGTCCCTCTGCCTAAGGCAGTCACGACATCCGCCGTTGCTTGAAACGGTCTTCCAAGGAGAATTTCACAACTTTGGAGTGGTGGCATATCCATGACGACAAAGTCCACAGGGAATATGAATTTATCCACTTTGACAACAACATCTTCACATACTCCATAGGGTCTCACGGTAGACCCATCTGCCAATTCAATTGTTGCAGCCAACTTCTTTATCTCTTTTAACCCCAACTTTTGAAATGTAGCCAAAGGCATGAGATTTATACTAGCGCCGGAATCACATTGCGCTTTAGAAACATGTTGACCACCTATTGAACACGGAATGTAAAAACATCCTGGGTCCTTTCTCTTCTGTGGTGAACTCCCGTGAATCATAGAGCTCACTGTCTCATTCATCCAATAAATTTCATCATCTTTTATCCGCCTCTTCTTATTGATGATTTCTTTAATGAACCTCCCATAGGCGGGTACTTTCTCAATCATCTCCACTAACGGAACGTTGATGTGGAGTTTTTGGAATATCTCCAGGAATTTTTTAAAGTGACGATGCTCTTTCTTTGACTTAGAATTTACCGGATCCGAAACATCAGCTGCATCAACACGCCTGTGAGGTGGCACATAAGAGCTTTTCGGGGGTACCTCCCCTAAGCTTGCTTCAATCATTCCCTCAGACGTGGGCTTTGGCGAGACATCATCAATAATAGCAGCTTGTTGTGGTTCCTCTCTCGCCTCAGATGTCTCCACATGTGCACAAACAACCTGCACCTGCTCCTCTTGCCTAGACGGAGATACCATACTCACAACTCTCTCTGATTTTCTGAAGAAATGGTTTCCACCCGACAATCTATAGTAAGTGCGTGGATACGGTATCGCCGGTGTTGCATTCACATTGAAAGTCATTTTTCTTTCTTCTACAGCTTCTCGCACCTGAGATTCCTCATTTCTTACCACCGACATGTACTTAACCTGATGATGTGCTTGGGTCACGTTCGCATTCTCAGCTGGTTTCTGTTGATTGGCGTGCTTGATGGCCGCCACTTCATTTGAAATCTGTGCCACAGTGGTCTCTAATGCCCGCATCTGTGCTCCATGGCTTTGCAGCGTCTGCCCAAACTTGGTTAGAATGTCACCTTGAGATTGTAATTGTTTACCAAACATGGACATCATCTCTTAGTTTTGCTGAACCATTTGACTTAGCAATTCAGTGTTCTTTTCCTCGGTTCTTTGTTGTGGTTTGGTATCCGAATCCTGCAGAAAATTATTCGGATCCTTCCATGAAAACTTTTTATCCTTCCTCCATGCATAGTCATTGTTTCTATAGCCCTGTTGTTGCATGAATTTCACTTGGGCCTCCCCATCATCAGATGCATCCTCCTTAGTTAACACCTTCTTGGCTAGAAGATCTAACTTGGCATTCATCTCCCTCACTATTCTGGATTCACTGGCAGCCTTGACATGTTCCACTGCACCTCTGTCGCCCCATGACTGTTTCCTAGCCATGTTTTTCAGTATCTCCCAACATCTTGTATCAGTGTTGTTCAAGAAAAATCCTGAACCGGCCGAGTCCAAATCGCTTCTATCATGCTCGGAGAGAGCAAAGTAGAAGATCTTCACTTGGGTTTCCTTGTCCAGTCCATGGTGTGGACATCTCCTCAACATGACTTGGAATCGCTCCCAAGTCTCAGAATAAGTTTCACCCGCCTGTTGGGTGAAATTGTGGATCTTCCGGATCATATCATTGGTCTTCTCAGGAGGAAAGAACCTCTCGAAGAAAACCTCCACCATGTGATCCCATGATTCAACAAACTCGTCGTCGAGGTTATGAAGCCACTCTCTTGCCACTCCAGCCAAGGAACTCGGGAATAACTTGAGGTAGAGCACATCCTGTGGAAATCGATCTATCTTCACCATATCACAGTTCTCCACGAACTGGCTGATGTGGGCCACTGGATCTTCATTTTTCAATCCGTGAAATGTGTTTGATTTAACCAGGTTAATCAATGTTGGATCGATCTTGTAGGTTGGAATGTTTAGCCCCTGTTTCTTTATAGGCCCCTTTGATGCCGAGGAAGAAGACGCCTTGATCTTCTCCCATATTGTCTGTGCTTCAGCCATTACTTCTTCTTGTTCTTGCTCAGATTCAGAATTTATATCACTTTAGTGTTCCTCCTCATAGTAGTCCTCATCCTCTGGTCCCGCAGATGGAACCTCAGGTGTGTGATTCACGTAGTCTCGACTACGTGTGTGCACCATGCAAAGTACCTGAAATATGGAAATAGGGGTTCAGTACAATGCTTTGAACGAGTCAACACAATTATAGAGAAATAAAGGAATTTTTGAAATTGTTTTAAAATAAATAACAAATGTGGCCTAGAATGGTCGCTCTTAGCACTCAAAGTGCCAATAATTCACCGTATCCCCGGCAACAGCGCCAAAAACTTGACGTGTATTTTACTACGCGCTAAAAACGCAAGTGTACGCGTCGAGTAATATAGGCCTTGTGAGGCCCGAGTCGAACTCAGGGATACGTGAATTATTGGAGACTTCTACTAGCTAATCGCAATCAGCTAGACCGATTAACAAAGTAGGGTTTTGTTGTTCAAATTAAAAGAAAATAAAAATCAAACAAAGAAAACAATCGATTAAAGGTTAATTTAATCAATTAAAAGGGATATCTTTAGGATGGCAGTTTCACCGCGGGTCAACATTGTATTAAGTTTCATATCATTCTTCACACTTCTCTCTCTATCCGGGTAGTGGCCTGAAAACAGAATTACCCACTGTCGTGGTGTAATTCACTACTTAGATTTAGGTTGATTCCACCGTCGTAGTAATCATTCCCCTAAACTAAGTGCATTATAAACGGTCTCTCAGTTCCCACCATTAATTTTACAACTCCTTTGTCAAGGGTTTTATTAATTAATGTAGAATTCGTCTCTTTTCAACCGTTAATCCTTCTATCGAAGTGATTAAGGGCATTAAGTTATTATTATGGTGATCAAGCATAACAATAGAAATGGAGAAAACGAATCTATACCACGGATTTGAAAGGAAAATATGAATTATTGATATAAAAATGTCATACAATGCATTCCCGGGCTACTCCCGGTCCTAAAGATTGAGGGTTTTAGCCTCTCATGTTCATCTCACACAAGTACATGGTAGAAATTGGGGAATTCATAAGAAAAACGGGAAATAAATGGGAAAACCCCTGAACGGAGAAGAACCGGTGGATCCTTGGCGTAGAACACGAGCTTTCCCCGCCTGTTGGTGGTGGAAATCGTCTTTGGCAGCGTCCGAATCACCCGGGATGAGCTTCTCGGCCTCCGTTCTCCTTTTTCTCCTCCTTGGCACTCGTGCAATCCAAAAATGAGATGATCCCCTCGTCTGGGCGGCCGTCATTAGGTATAAATCCCTAATTAGGTCGTCAAATAATAACAGCCGTCCGATCGAGATCAAAACAGATCCAACGCATATCTGCCGGCGTCGATACCATCGACGCGGGTCGATGGTATCGACCCAGCGAATTAGCGGCAGCTTTCCTTTCTTTTATTCTGAGCGCCTGTGGTGATCTCGATACCATCGACTTGGGCGTCGATGGTATCGACTTCCTTTAGCGTCGGTTGTTGTCGTTTAGCAACGCTGTAGCTCTCCATGTGTCGATGGCATCGACTTGGGTCGATGGTATCGACTCTGTGCTGCTCCTCTCGTCTGGCAATCTGTGGCTTGGTCGATGGTATCGACTTCCGTCGATGGTATCGACGGAAGCAGATACTCGTTCTTCCTGAAATTTCACAATAAGACCAAGTAAATCCACACAAATTATGATAATATGATAAATAATGCTCAAAATGGTAAAACAAAGGGGATTTGATATAATATGATGGCAAAGACCAAATTAAGTGAATTATGCAATATTATCCATGAAAATGAGTAATTAAGGCACAAAACTCATATAAAATAGGTCTATCAATGCGACTCAAAATCATCGCATCACGGGTCAACCAGAACAGATATAAAGCAAGAAGAAGACAAATCAGAATGAAATAACTCCATCTGACCTGCCACCACTCATGGGTTGACTATCGCCTTCGGCTGACTCATAGCATAGAATTGAGCTGTTGCTTGCTGTCCACGTCCTCTGCTTCCTTGAGCAGACGATCCTGCCTGCGACGCCTGACCGCATCCTTGCCCTTTGCTACTATTGGGTTGTTGTCGGTCTGACCCTTGTTGATTCTGCCTCAGCTGTTGTGTTACTTCAACATCTTTACTGGGGCAATTTAAAATGAAATGCCATGTCTGTCCACAGATATAGCATGCCCTATCTTCAAACTGTGGCCTAGATGGCCCTGTCACTGCCACTGAAGTTGTACTATGTGCCTTTGATGGTGAAGAAACATAACCTTTTCCCTTACTTGGAGACCACTGCGATGGTGTGCTAGAACCTCTTACCCCAGAAGGTACTGAAAACCTTAGCTTCTTGAAGCCACCAAACCTTTGTCCCTGGAACCGAGCGGGCCTCTTCTTAGACATGGATTCTCTTTTCTCCCTAACTGATCGTTCGATCCTCCAGACGGATTCCATAAACGTGGCAAACCGCTCACGGTTCTCCAACGCATAAGTAGGTGTTGTCATCTCAGCACTCAGGTCTTTCTCAAAACGTCTGATTCACTCGTCATCTGTCACTGCCATGTGAGGACAAAACCTCAACAGGTCCATGAACTTAGTTTCATACTCAGTGATATTCATCGCTCCTTGGCGTAAGCGCTCAAACAGGATGATCTTCTCGTCTAGATATGTCTTTAGAAAGTATTTGTTGATGAACTCTCACCGGAAAACCTCCCAACCGATCACCTCACCAGGTCACTTCTCTTCTTCGATGGTCCACCAATGACCATCACTACCCTTCAGAAGGTAGACAGCGTGCTTGACTTTGTCTGCTTCGGGGATTTCGAGGATCCAAAAAACCTTCTCAAGACTTTTCAGTCACAGATCTGCATCTGATGGATCAGCCATCCCAGCATAGTCCTAAATCCCTGTAGACTCAACAAACCTAAAGCTCTGATACCAAAACTTGTGGCGACACATCCCGCTATCACACAGACAACGAGGTGCCACACGAAAACGTGCGGAAAACACCATAAACCACCTCTTACCAAAAACACAGATTAATTAAAACTGATTTCGGAAAGTGGATAAACTAAGAAACTATTACATCCATATCCTTGTCCTGCAAGAAAACAAGTTATAGAAATATTTACAAGTCTTGATACGTGTTTACAGCTTAGAAGATCAGTTGTCTTGTCATCACATGAGTTCGTCACCTATTTATTTACACATAACGGCCCACATCCGGCCAGCAACAGGATATACAAAGTTTCATCAGCTAAACATGGTGAAACAATGTCCAAATGCCTCCGAGGACCTGAGAGTATAGGGATGACTTCTAAGACTCACTAGTACATAACCGACCTTTAGTGTCGGTTATTTAAGGCCTTTAGTGTCAGTTTCTAAGCGAAACCTATGTGGGCGACGCTAAAAGCCCAGCCGTTACGCGTCGGTTCAAAAACCGACGCCATAACCCTTCGCGCGCCACAGAAAACGTGCCAGCAGGGCACTATAGGCGTCGGTTATTAGATAAGAAACCGATGCCATATACCTTTGCGCCACCGAAAGGGCGCCATCTTGGGCACTATCAGCGTCGGTTGTTAGATAAGAAACCGACGCCATATGCCTTCGCGCCACAGAAGGGAGCCATATTGGGTACTATCAGCATCAGTTATAAGATAACAAACTGACGACATATGCCTTCGCGCCACAGGAAATAGGTGTCGGTTATTTGTATAAAACCGACATTGTAACTATGTGGCGTCGGTTTTATACAAATAACCGACGCCTATTTTTTGTTTTTTTATCTGTCAGTCTGCAGACCTGCTGTATGGCTGGTCGCAGGATGAGAAACCTGTAGTTCAGTTATGAACTGCAGGTTTTACGACATCCATTGATATCAGCCAACAACAGGCCACAAACCTGCAAAATTAACAAGAAAGATATTCACACATTTAGCAATGCAACCTGCAGTTCCATTTGATTTTCACACATTTAGAAACATTCATGTAGCTAGCAATCTGTAGTTCCATTCATTTTCACATTCACATATAGAAACATTCATATAGCAACCAACAGTTTCATTCATTTTCACTCAGATACATGTAGAAACATCCAGACATGTAGAAACATTCACACATATATTATAATTCAGAAATTCATTTACAAAATATCATTCTTTAGTCATTATTCACTATCAACATCCCAATTATATCTTAAATCCCCCACTACTTGTATGGTTGTTGCCTATTCTTCTCTTACTTCATTTAATTCTCCCGTCGTATAGGGAGCATGTACATCTGGTAAGGCATTTCCTGTAGTATGGTCAGTTGTTAACACCTGTAAAGAGAATGATGTATATGTATAATTAATGAGCTCTAAATAAGATTGATATATTTCATATTATCTAATGAGACTATATAATACCTCAGCAATACAATCGATGTCCATTGCGGCATATTTGATAATCATGTGCATAAATCGCATCACGTAGTATCCACATGTCCATCCGTTGTCTTGGGTGGCACACTATAAATTCAAACATACAAAATATCAAAAAATACAACTAATTAAGCATTGTTCACATAAATAATATATACATATATTGCAGTCGGGAACTTACTTTCACGTTCTTCCAAATTATTGGCTGGTTCTTTTTCGTGGGGACCTTTCCTCCAGCCTTTTTGAACTCATCAAAACCCCTACATGTTAATGTAACACAGTACATTGCATAATTAAATAGTAATGTAATAACATATGTTAACAGATATGAAAATAAAATATTTCTCACCGGAATAATGCCATTTTCATTATGTGTCCATATTTTGTATTCAATTTACTCCCCTTAGGATCTAGATAATAGACAGTGAACGTCTCGGGGACAATAACCAGTAACTCCCAATGCATACCACTAGAGGTAAAAAAGTTAAAAATTAATAACTCAAAATCCACAATAAAAATGTAATTTTCTTAAGTCCAAATTATAATAAGCAAAGTAAACTTACTCTACATTGAATGGAGCCATTATCATCGTCTTCTTATTTTGAGCAAAAATTGAAAAAGCCTCACAGCAGTATTGTTGAACTGACGGAGGGTCTTTATCTACTAGACTAATCAAAGATGGAATCAAAAATCCTACATGTTCGAATGCAAAATCTGCACATATCTTGTCTAAGTAGCTGCAAAATATGTATTAATTACGCATGCATTAATAAATAAGAAACTAGATCACCAGATCCTACACAAGGTATATGGATGTATAAAGAAGATCTCACCTTATCCATAGCTCTATCACAGATGAATTTATCCAATCATATCGAAACAACTCCAAAATATCTTGTATAAATAGTTTGCTTTCGTATGATTGACCTGCAACATCTGAATCTATAGAAACAGTTATAGGGCAGTTTATATCATGTTCGCCTAACCATATTGCCATACCCCTATAGTTAGGACCTAACGGGACAGTTAGGTCATGTGGAACCCAACTGGGTAATGTAGGAGGTGGAAGTGGAGGCCTAGATGTTGTGGGTGTCTTCTTTTTAACCTATATATATATATATAATAATTTCATATCAACTGACATCATATACACACACTAATAATTTAACGTAATGTAAATTTACCATACAATTTCAGTAAAGATGACATCTGCTTTTAGCCACAATATCACTCCGCCTAAAGCCTCACCAAGTGTTTCACAATCTGGGTGGGCATATGGCAATGGAAGATCCATCCACTTGGGTAATATATGTACCGAGCTCACACGAATCCAACCAGCTGGTAATGGAGACCCGTGAAACATTTCCCCCGGTAGGGATGGGTAAGCTGACGCCTCTGCAACAACATATTCATTAACTTTTAGACGACATGGCTTCAACCCCTACAAATTTTTGTGTAAAGAATGTTATATACATATATACATATCATCTTGAAAACATATCATATTGAATTAAAAAACTAGTTACTATGTCATAAAAATACTTACAGTGGATGTGATAGGTGGTGGGTCTATCAGATTACTCCCAACCTCTGCAGTAGGAGTAGAGCGGGATGCTATGATAGGTACTGTCTGCTGAGTGGCAGTCTGAGATGCATGCCACTTTTTCAGTGCTTCTTCTAGTTTCCTATCAACTAGCTTATCTACCTATACATGGATAAAAGAAACGTTAGCTTCTAATTATTGAATTCTCTTTTTACAGTAACATTATAAAGAAATAATATGTTACCTCTTCTTGTGAAAGTCCCACTTTTGGGACATGTTTGCGCTGGGATGGCCCAAAAAAGGATTTGATGCCCACACCAGCGCCTGCAGCCCTAACACGTCCAGGATGCTCTGGGTTACCCAGAGCAACTGTCAATTCATCCCTTGTGCCCTCAAGGATGAACTTGCCTTGTTTCCTCAGCTCATGCAGCTCCTGCTAATCGCCAAAACAAAAATTTATAATTAAGTAAACACCACAAATAATCAATATTTGAACGATTGTTGTAAGAGTTATATTTTACCATTTTTGTAGCCGCCTCAGCAGTTGCGGGCTTCCTTATTTATCCCTTCTTATTTTGCCTCCCAGCTATCCAGATATCATGGTGAGGCAGAGGTGTGCTACCTACAGTGGAGGACTCCTGAGTAGCAGTAGACTGAGCAGTAGCCTCAGACTGTAGTCTTTGGCGAATGCCTGCATACCCCTTTGGGCCCATTGTGTGGTCATGCACATTCAGTGCATGCCTTGATATTTGTGCCTCACTGAGGGCCTAGTTAGTATGCACATTAATGATTTGGTTAGTAACAGTAAATGTTAATCTTGAATAGGTGAATACAACATATATTAATGAGATTGGGACTGACGCCTAATACCTTGAATTCATCTGTTTGTCTTGAAGCAACAAACGCGTCCCATTCTTCTTTGTCCAGGAAGTTCCACTGTTCAGTGGTTGTCTTCTTCCTCTTTTCAGCTTCTTTTATGTATTCTCGGGTGAGATTTGTCCTATAGTTCCTTAGGACTCTCCCACAGCGTTGCATCACGCATTTACGATGCATCTTTTCATCCAATTCAAATATACTCTGCAAATTAGAATTTCTATTAACTAGTATCCAAAAAATTAGTAATCTACAAAATAGAATTGCAAATTAATAATAACTCACACATAAATCCTTCCATATTACGTCTTTCTTCTCCTTAGAAACTTTATGCCAAGAATCTATCTTACAACCGCAATGTCTACGAGTAACATACCCAAGATATGAAACCAATGAATTGCAATTCACACCAGATGCATTTCCTACATCATCAAAATCCACAACAAGTTTGGGTCCATTGCCCTTTGTGCTATTAACTTCTTCATCATAGTGATGCCCCTTCTCCTGTCAACTTTTTGGTGTTGCTGATCAAGTGCCTCAAGTGCTTCAGATGGTACATGTGCATCATCAACCTAAAATTTGACAAAATAAACACATTTACAAGATATAACTATAAATGGACATATAGATATAAATATATGATATATTTTTAAAACTTACATTGTGAGGCGGCACATTGATGTCCTCACCCTCACGGTAATCATCAGCACGGTCATCAGGAGAATGCTCAGCCATATGAAAATTCACATTCACATTGTAAAGTTTACATTGTAAAGTAATTCAAATTGTAAAGCTCACATTGTAAAGTTCACATTCACATTGTAAAGTAATTCACATTGTAAAGTTCACATTATAAAGTAATTCACATTGTAAAATTCACATTGTAAAGTTCACATTCACATTGTAAAGTTCACATTATAAAATAATTCACATTGTAAAATTCACATTGTAAAGTTCACATTCACATTGTAAAGTTCACATTCACATTGTAAAGTTCACATTCAGAAAAATAAAACATATAAAAAAACATTGTATAAACATGCCTCTAATATTGCGATTTTTTATCAATTAACAATCCTTCATTGTGATCTCCATGCACATACAAGTCATCATTAGCTTCAATATTTGCTGGTGTTGGCAACCCAACTGAGAATGGACTGGAGTCATCATACTTATCATAGTACTGTTCTTCATCTATAGGATCTTTAATGAACTGTCTTTTACCATGAAGAACAACCGACCATTTATCATTTGTAGGATCATCGATATAAAATACTTGTTTCGCATGTGATGCCAATATGAATGGTTCATCCTTCTCGCCAATCTTTTCAAAGTTCACTAAAGTGAAACCCAATTCATCCACTATAACTCCTTTGGTGTTATCAACCCAATTACATTTGAAGAGCGGAATTCTGAAATCTATGTAGTCAAACTCCCATATGTCTTCAATGACACCGTAATATGACATTTTAGCCTCACGTGGACTCTTATCCTTTGCACTTGCAAAAAACATAGTCGATGCTTGAAGGGTGACCCCACTGTTTTGGATGACACTCTTATCATCTTGGCGCTTTGTGTAATATGTGAATCCATTAATGTCATACCCTTCATAAGACATAACAGTCAATTTTGGTTTAAAGGCGAGGCATTTGATAGTTTCAGTAATATCATCTGGTGTTTGAGATAGTTGATGTAAGACTTTATTTTCAAACCACTTAATAAATGTCTTGTTATGCTCTCTAGCAAGCCACATTGTATTGGCTCGAGGATATTGTCTCTTTATGAAATTGGTATGTTCCTCGATATAAACGTTCACTTCATCCATGTTGTGTAAAATATACAAGTGACCTTGTTCCAACTGCTCACGGCTGATTACTTTCACACGTGATCCCAAAATTCCTTTGCCAAATTGCTCGTCAATATTCTTGTCATTATCAGGAGTGTCATTACCACTGAGAAAGTCATTGCAAAAATCCATAACCTCTCTCGCCACATAACCCTCGATAATACTCCCTTCAGGCCGATAACGGTTTCGAAAATCACTTTTAAAAATGCTCATGTATCGTTCAAAGGGATACATCCAATGCAAGAAAACTGGTCCCAACATTTTCACTTCCCTAGTCAAGTGGACAACAAGATGTACCATGATATCAAAGAACGACAGAGAAAAATACATCTCAAGCTGACATAGGGTAACAACCACTTCTCTTTACAATTTATCGAGAGTATCAGGGTCAATAACTTTGTTGCACAGACTATTGAAAAAGAAACAAAGTCTGGTGATTGCAAACCTTACATGCTTCGGCAATATAGATCTAATTGCCACAGGCAATATTTGTTGCATTAGAGTGTGACAATCATGAGATTTAAGACCTATCAACTTCAGATCTTTCATTGATACCAATCTACGGATGTTGGATGAGTAACCCTGTGGCACCTTAATATTTACCAAACATTCACAAAAAGCTTTCTTCTCCTTTCTAGACAATGTGTAACAAGCGGGAGGTAAGTATGTTCTCCGATTTCCTATTTCACGAAATTCTATTAATTCTGACCTTATTCCCATTTCACGTAGGTCTAGTCTGGATTTTATCCCATCTTTAGTCTTACCTGGTATATTCAACAAAGTACCAATGACACTATCACAGACATTTTTCTCAACGTGCATGACATCGATACAATGCCTGACTGTCAAAGAACTCCAATAAGGAAGATCCCAAAATATTGACTTCTTCTTGAATAAAGATTTGTCACTCCGTGTGGCCATAGTACATTGTGATCTCTTACCAAATTCATTGACAAAGTCTTTTACTCTTTCATAAACAACCTCCCCTGGTATAGGTTTAGGTGCACTCCGTTCCTCATTCAATCCATTGAATGCTTTGCGCTTCCTACGATACGGATGGAATTTTGGAAGAAACCTTCGATGACCGAGATATATAGTCTTACCGCCATGTTTTAGTCTTGTTGAATCAGTGTTCTCTTCACATATAGGACATGCTTTAGCTCCTTTGACACTATATCCAGACAAATTCCCATATGCTGGAAAGTCATTAATAGTGCAAAACAACATAGCATGCAAACGAAATGTCTCTCTTCGTGAAGCATCATAGGTCATCACACCTTCACCCCAGAGTTTCTTTAAGTCATCAATCAGAGGTTCAATATAAACATCGATGTCATTTCCAGGTTGTTTAGGGCCTGATATCAACAATGACAGCATTACATACTTATTTTTCATACACAGCCAGGGAGGAAGATTGTATATAACAAGCATCACTGGCCAAGTGCTATGTTGGCTGCTCAATGTCCCGTACGGATTCATCCTGTCTGTACAAAGCCCAAGTCCTAGATTCCTGACTTCTTCACCAAATTCAGGGTACAATAGATCAATCTTCTTCCACTGTGGGGAATCAGACGCATGTCATAGGATCCCATCATTATTTTTCTTAACATCTGCATGCCACCTCAAATTCTTCGCATCTATCGGATTGGCAAACAAGCGTTGAAACTGTGATATTATAGGTAGATACCACATCACATTGGCAGGAGAACCAGTTTTGGACTCCCCCAAAGTCGTCAATCTATACCGTGATGCACCACATTTTGGACAATCTTTCAAATCCGCATAGTCCTTTTGAAATAATACACAATCATTCGGGCATGCGTGTATCTTCTTGGCATCCATTCCCATTGGGCACAACAATTTCTTTACCTGGTATGTTGAGATTGGCAGCTCGTTTCCTTCAGGAAGCATTTCTTTCAACAAAGACAACAATGACGTGAAGCTTTTATCGCTCCATCTATTGTTAGCTTTCAGCTTATATAATCTCAACACAGCGCTAAGCTTCGTAAACTTAGTACAACCTGTGTATAATGGTATCTCAGCATCATGCACAATGTTTCTAAAAATGGGAGGTGGATCGGTGTGCTCTACCCCACAACTATCCAGCATCGCATCAACGATGTCTACTGGAACTGGTTCATTCACATCTACGTCATCGTAGGCAATTTCTTCTTCCACACAAGCACTGCTATCGACATCCACTGGTTTCGGGTTTGAAATCTCTCCATGCCAGTGCCATTTTGTATAGCCTTGTATAATCCCGTTGCACATGACATGACTTTTGATTTCGTCACCAATGTTGACTTTCAAGTTGTTACCGCAATGCCTACATGGACAGTAGAACCTATCTCCAGGTTGTTTCCTATGTTCCTCGGCAAATCTAATAAACTGGTCAAGACCAAAAATAAACTCTGGGGTGCAGCGATTGCGAATGGACATCCATGATCTATCCATTCTATGATCAAAGAGAAAACAAGTATATATTACAACAAGATTAGGGTCTAGGGTTAACAAATACATGTGATGTCATTATTATATATAATAAATGTGTACCACCTATCCTATTCTTGAACACCTAATCTCACTAGTAAGTGTATAATGTGTATTGGGTTTTCAAGAAAATTTCGGCAGCATTTCCCCGCTGTTCTCCAAGTACATATGTACTTAGAGAACAAACAGGGAAATGCTGCCGAAATTTTCTTGAAAACCCAATACACATTATACACTTACATACTAAGCGAGATTAGGTGTTCAAGAACAGTCCCAAACCGGGGACTATCCAAGATTTACTCCTAATGAGTAAATCTTGGACGGGTTTCTAGGCCAACAAATAATGTGTTGTCATTCTTATACCTAAAATCCTAGTTCTTCAAGTTAGGGTGATTATTGATGTCTTTAAAAGCATGATTGGCAATTTAGGGAAAAGTTCATCATTTACATTCCAAGCATGTAACATGTGTGCATTACAGTTCATCATTAAGCAAGAAGGGTGATTAGGATTCTCACCTAGAACGGGTTTTGATTTTCTATACAATTTTATAAAAAAAAATGCACATGTATGCATATATATACTATACTTTTTGGAACTTTTATACATATCTGAACACCCTAAATAACCATACTAAACACCCAAATACTTTATAACACAACTATAAAACAATGATTATAGCTAAACTATTAAACAATAGACTTGTCACACATAAAACACCCTATACAACTATAAAACAAAAAAGTATTAAGATATGCATGATACAATAACTATTTTGCATCACATTACAGTAGACTTATCATTGATACCTTACTAACTTATTGCTACATTTACATATCATCACTTGATCAAAAATTACAGCAGTACATTTAACCAAAGTATGCATTCTAAAATCTATGTCATGATTAGTTACATGTAATTTACTTGGATATACAGCAGTACCCGATTACTATGTCTTACATACAAAGTATGCATATTAAATTAACTAAGGCTTATCATAGAACATGTATTGTATATAAGTTCAATATATTACAGTCAATAATTATTTTACTTTCAAAAATTACTTAATGTTACAGGCTTGCAGCTCTAATATAAAGAGTGATCAACTAAGGCATTGCCATAGATCAGTGTATATGAGTTATTTATCAAGTTACCAATAAGTAAATAACTTAAAAAAAAATGCCCAGCAGCAGCCTGGGCGTGCATTGGCACCGCCCAAGTAGCCGCCTAAGCGGAGGAAGGAAGGAGGAAGAAGGCAGTACCTGGCCTGGAGCACGGACGGCTGACGAGCAAGGAGCGCCGGCGACCAGAGACCAGAGAGGGAGAGGGCCTTCCGACGAGAACGGCCACCGGTGAGCACAGAGGGCCGACGAGAAGAGAGGGAAAGTGTCGGTGAGCACAGAGAGCACAGAGGGACGCCGGTGAGCACGGAGGGCAGGGAGCAGCGAGTGGCGGTGACGGCAACGGCGGCGGGGAGCAATCGGGGGAAATCGCCAGACCTAGCGCAGAGTCGCAATGAAACAGAGACAATGGGGAGGAAAAGTTCTGTTTGCGGGGCTATTAACTGTACCATAGGCGTCGGTTATTCAAAAAAACCGACAACTAAAACTAACAGTGTCGGTTCTGAACAACAACCGACACTAATACTTAAATATAGTCGTCGGTTTTAACTACAAAAAAACCGACGTCTATATTCATATGCCGATTAAAAAAATCGTTCTCGATTTATGACCAGAGTCGTCGGTTTCTACTTAAAACTGACGCTTAAAGGGTGTGAAAAATTTCCCGCGGACAGCGTGGGAAAACTCATAAGCGTCGGTAGTTGTAGTAAAACCGACGACCAAAATGTGTCTCGCGAATAACCTTTAGTCGTCGGTTTTTTATTTATCAACCGACGCCATATGTCAAATTTTGGAGGTAATTTTTTTCGCTGGAAATTTTGAATTTGGCGGTTAATTTTAGGTGTCGGTTTTTTATTAAGTAACTGACACTTAATAAAAGCGGTACCCGTGTCTGGTCTCCCTTCATAGATTGGATGTCGGTTTATGTTATCAACCGACACTTTAGAGTTTAGGTGTCGGTTTATTTATACAACCGACACCTTGAAAAGTGACTTTATAAGCCATTTCTGTAGTAGTGACTTTACTACAAAACAACCAAAATAGTAGCATGTCCATCTCTTGCCTTCTACTGCCCGTCTTTCTACTCAGCCACAACCCCGCGACCACCACCATGTCTAGCTCGAACACCTAAAAAGGTTGTAAACCAGCGGGGTGAGACACACAGTCCCATCGAGAAACATAACTCCCCGCCGAAACCATAAAATCTCAGAAAGATTAAAGCAATAACAGCAGATAACTGATAAAAGGTACAACAAGAGCAGTCTATATAGCAAATCTATTCATACCATCAAGCCTACCAAGATGTACGGAAGGCATATAACCAAGTATTTCTTTATAGAACATGATTGACAAGATAAGATTTATGAGATCTTACCACATAAGATAAGGAACGTATAAGTAACTGCAATGTATAACAAGATCAACTACACAAGCAAGGCTTCAACCAATGTTCTGTGTTTTTCCTTAAGCAATAAATACTAGTCGGCTGGATTACGTGTTATTATGCCCTGAGGAAGTGAGTTGTACCACTCAAATCCAATCGACGGTTGCAAAACCCAAAACCGGTGCCATACAAGATCAATGGAAGAGCCGGACTCCACGACCTCCCACCTCATGGTCAGTGCACGAGAACCAAAGCAGGACTGCAGTCTCATGCTTAAGCGGCCTCAGCCACAGGGTCAGCTCCATAGGCTACCCTTTCTCTAGCCCACCTCAGTACAGGCCTCAGTGCTAGTATATCTAAGCCACGGGCCAGTTCACCGTGCTCCCTGATCCATGAACGCATTCATGCTCTATCACACTGAACCATGGGCATGTTCACCATGCTTTATATATATCCCGAGTCTGCAACCACAGCTGCACTCGAATCCTCTCCATTTTAGGCTAGGAGAAACCTCGCATATTCAATAATATATGCTCCAGGTTAACCCGCAGGAGAACCCGTTTCACCATCACCAGCTACTGACGATGATGGATCTATGACCAGGGCAAACTACATGATAGATTCATCTATAATTAATTAATGTATTTTAAGCAGATTGTTGGGGCAAACAAGTTGTAATGCATGTATAACATTAAGTTACCTTGTCATCACCACCATCAGCACATCCTGAGATCTGAATCCCTCATCACAAGAAACCACTGCCTCATAAGCCATTCCCATCACTGGGGATAACAATCCCAGATCTCATCACCAAAGGATAACACCTCCACTTAGGCACCTTAGCCATCTCAGGTCCTCAGACCAAAACACATAAGACTAGAGATGCAGGTTATCTCCTCATCAAGAGTGACCATCAAAGTAGTGTTATTCAAACATATATACCTCATAACCCTTTACCTAGCTATGCATCCACATAAGACACTTGCATGGTTAGTATACGCTTTCATAAAGATATCTGAAGCCATCCTGGATTAACAGAAGGCTCATGCTATCAAACATTGATAATTGCATACTATATCATTCATGCCTCGTACCTGTGACCATAGACATAGGTCACATCATCATGCAAAGCATCTCATATACTTCCAAGCTTATCATTACTCATAATGTATATAGATAGGGTTCAAGATGTAATATCATACCATTATGCTACATGTCATGTTTATATAAGTGCGTTCTACTATATGAGCCACCTTACTATTATCAAACATGTCAAAGGTTCATAAACCATAAACCATAACTCTTAACAACAAGGATTTGATCACATGATAAGGCACTATTATATGGGTTTTTAGGTGAGACATGACACTCACTAGAAGTACCGACTACCCTCACAAGAAGTGTGACGGGCAGGGCACCCTTACTAGAAGTGGTATCAGGCAAGGTACTTTCCTCATATCGCCCAAGCACTCCAGCCTCATAGCGGCCAAGCAAACTAGTTACATATCGGCCAAGCACTCAGCAAGGGTGTCGGGCTACCACCTCAGGGTATATCGTGCAACCAATTGTATCGTGTAACCAGGGTATAACGGCCACAAAGCCTAACGTGCAGCTAAATCTATGGGGTGTGTCCTGCAACAAGTGTGTTGTGCACTAGGTGTATCGTGCACTAGGTATGTCGTGCACCCATGTGTCGTGCTAGGGTTATCATAGGTCACCATGTCATGCATCCTCACTAAACCATGGCGCGCAACACAAGACTAGTTTATAGAGCTCCATAACGTTCAAGGTCTGACGGCACCAAGCCACTACCCAAGCTAAGTGTATTGGGCAGGGCACTCAACAAGGTATGACACCCGACACACAAAGGCAAGAACCAAGGTGTGACACCCAACACATCCTCCTCATAATGACCTAGAACTCAAGCTCAAGAGAGGTATCGGGCAACACCATCCCTAGGCCATATCGTGCAAGATGCAACTCAACAAGGTAGTCATCAACCTTAAGCACAAGGGCACCAAACCCTAAATTGATCAAGAAGATCGGCTCACCTCTCAACAACCAAGAGAGAGGGGTTTTGCACAACCTCTATCACAACTCGGGAAACCACTAGGATCAACCTCAACACATGTCTAAAACCACACAAAGCTCACCTTTCAAGTCCATGGTGAGAGGAGGGTGTTGCTCAAGCCACTATAACATAAGCTCACCTCTCAACTTAAACGAGAGAGGGGTATTGCCCATATTACTAGAACTCAAGCTCACTCCTCTAGACCAAGGAGAGAAAAGGAGTGTTGCTCAAAAAGAAAACCCTAAGACATGGTTCGGCCAACTAGGGCACAACTAACCAAGAAACTTAACTAACAACATACATGGTCGATTATAATCATATGAAAACATACAAGAACATAGAAGAAGGTAATATGATTAGGGTTAGGAGTTATATAACCCACCTTAAGCAAGCTCCAAGCTCCTAGCACCAAGCTTCCAAGCCTAAGCGCCACCACAAGAAGAAGAGCAAGGATGTCACACCCCGATCTCGCATTACTCACTAATCACGAGATTAGGGCGCGACGGAGGGATTACACACAAGACAACCCACTTTGAGATTTTAAAATATTTTCAAGACATTAAAAAGATAATCTGATTTATGCTGTAAACTAAATCTAAACAAACTGCGGAAGCATTTTTATTAAACTGACTAGCAATATAAACAGAGTCTACAGCATATTACATTGATCAACATAAAATAAAGTATGAAAGTTATTTTACATCTTTATACACATTCTCTCTCACCCACACCATGTCCCAAATATCGAGGGGAAAGGACTAAGAGACCTCTAACTTCTAACTATATATAGCTTCTACAGATTAAACATTAGGATGAAAGGATCCTTCAGATTCCTGCTGCTGGTGACCTAAAAATGTTTGAGTAGAGGAATGAGCCTACTCGCTCCGTGAATAGAATTTCATTTAGCTATCACTAAACAATTCATCAGGTTTATAAATTGAAATAAAACATAAGTACAGTACTAAGCAGGGCAGTTCTAATAACATAACAGATTTGTAGAATATAATCACATTTCCATGCAATAACAGATAATTTGAACAGATAAATAGATATAAAGAAATAGCACAAAAGTTCGAATACTTTAATTTACTGTGATCCTATATGAGTACCAATTTATATTATTATTATGCCCTAATCATATGCAGTGTACCCTGCATATAAAGATCCGTAGCGAACTACGATCCCACCGTACAAGACTTAGCGACACACCCGGGAAATGCTAAGTCTGACGCCAGCCCTACTCTGCCACAGGACCCCAGGCTCTCCGGCCTGACTCATAGGCTCTACGGCCTCAATGCACTACTCTGAGTGCTCTAGACTCCTCCTCTAACCTAAGTACACAGGCGGAGAGTCTCACGGGGTTACCTCCATGACACAAGCACGGATAATGTTGCAATAACCCCCATTTTCTCCAGTGCCACTGTGACACAAGCACGCGTTGTTGTTGGACACTGCCTCTCTGTCCTCGAGTCTCCATGACACAAGCACGGATAATTTTGCAACACGAGTTTCACCCCTAAGAAGCAGATCTGTCAAAGGGGTTCTACGATGTTAGGGCACCTAAGTCTATTAACTGATTAACATATAACCATATAAACAGGAATATCACATTTCATGCATATTGCACATTCTGAATATTCACTTGAAACACATGTACATCCTTTGTCATCCTTAAACATGATTCAATATCATTTATCCAGTTTCAATGCTAAATATCTACTTTTAAATCAGCAAATACATTGCAACTATAATACAGGAAATTTCATCATTTTCATTAAGCATATCAAGTATTTCAAGTTCCAATGAATCTAACATACTCTATTGTATGTACTACACTATTTAAAAGTTATACTAACTGATACAGAAGTAATTAAGCCTTTAAATTGAGTTAAATAATGATTTCTAAATGAACTACTACTCACCCACTTCGGTGTGTTCGTAACCACCGAAAACATCCACAAACACGCCTAATTCTGCTTTTCTGCAACCTTGCACCCCGTGCAACTGATCTGCACGTCGTACAAACTGGCCGACTTTCTATCCTATTTTTCTGTAACTTTGCATGCCGTGCAAACTGATTTGCACGTCGTGCAACCTGTGTAGAAACGGAAAACTCATTAAAGATGAACTCGATCAAAAACTAAGTCTTGGCTTAAGCTACGGATTCTAGTTCTATCCTCAAAACTGAGCCCCGTGCCAGTCTTACCTTGCTCTATTGTGTGTCAATCGAACTTCGATTCAGACTTGTTTGGATCTGTTACAATAGAACAGTACCCTGCACATACGTACAGGTAGGAGACGACGGCCGTTCTTGGTGCTAGACGCAGCTAGGGCTACGGATCCCTGATATGGACCTCCAGATGAGTTCGACGACATCACTTTGGAGTGCTAGCCCGTGCCCTTGATGCTCCGGGTCGGACCTATTGCTGCAAGCAGCCGTTTCCCATGAACAGGTTGAAGGGGAGCTCGGCTAGGGCTGAATTGAGGTCTATTGGCGGCGGATTCTGATCTAGGTCTGTTGCCGAAGTCGAACACCCCTTTTTCCTAAAGATTTGCACACCCAATCGGCTCCTTGGCCGGCCGCAACAGCTGGCCGTCATCCCCTGCTTTCTGTAGGTCGGCGCCTACTAGGGCGGAGCAAAAGAGGAGAAAGAGTGGAGGAAGAAGAAGAAAGGAAGGTAGTAGAAGGAGGACGGAGGTAGGGGCGCAGCTGAATCAAGCTAGGGTTCCCACAATCACACCCATGATCGCCCTCTCTGGATTCCCAGCCTTGCGCCGCTTTTGCGGCTTCTCCTATTCTATCAGTCGTGTGAGGGAGGAAGCAGATAAGGAAGAAAATGAGAAAAGAAAAGAAATAGCCAAAGTAAATTGGAAAAATTGCACCTAAGTCCAAGAAAACTAAAAATGGCATAAGTATTGCCTCGGAGGTCCAATTTGGATGATTTCTTTTGCATCCACTCAAGCACAAACTCCTCTACCAACTCAAAGCATGAAAACATACTGATTAGACTGTTTCACTAGATCAAAGCTCTAATTGCAACTGTGATTACTTGATTCAACTTAATGAACTAAATAATCAACATTGATATCATTAATTGCCTCAGGTGATTCAAACTCAACTATTGATTCACATATTAACTTATTTTGATTAACCATGATATTTTAAAAAAATACTTAGCACTAATTGAGGTGTTTCACATAATTCGAGGTATTTATTGACTAACCCTGATATGGGTCGTAACAATCTCCCTCCCTTATAAGAATTTCGTCCCGAAATTCCTAAAAGAGAAAAAGAAACTTGTTACACATATCTAACCCAAAACTCCCATGTGGCTTCCCCTAAGTTGTGGTTTCTCCACAAAACCTTCTCTAAAGGTATCTCACGATTTTTGAGTTTCTTGATCCTCTGATCAACCATCTGCACTGATCTTTCAACCTAGGACACATCTGATCTGATTCCAGATCAAACCACAATACATGGTCTTTCTAGAATTGTTATAACAGTATCTCAATTCATGGTAATTACTGATAAATTATCATACTATACATGCAGACAAACTAAAATTCTTAAATAAACAGAATGCACGTCAATTTGGTACTAAAATAAAATCATGCAAATTAAACTGTTAAACATCACTACATCTCATACTGGGAATTGATATCAAAATACTTGATTCATCGTATACCCTATCCTTAGGGTTTCATTTTCCTTATTCATTTATCACATGCCAACACCCTACTCTTAGGGTTATCTCATTCACTAGTCACATGGCAACACCCTACTCTTAGGGTTTCCGTTATCTCATCTGTTTGATTGCAGTTCAAATCACAATACGGTATCATTCTAGAACTGGCAGAGCAGTATATTCAAAATCATTGTATTTACTGAGTAATCTTTATATCATGCATACAGGCAGATTAAAAATTCATAAATATTCCAAACTCAAATCAATTTTGGCACATACATACTGAATTCATGCAATTGAACATCTTATTACACCAATAAGAGTAATTTACTTCACCTATAAGAAACCATCTGTAATATTTATCAATTATCTGAAATTTCTCAAAGAACGTGTACATTAACCCAAATCCTGGTTTGTGCATCACATATCTCAATTAAGAGTTATTTACGTATCATACACAAATATTTAATAGTACTTGAGAATTTCTAATAATATCTCAGAGAAACGTGCAAATTCATGAAAATGTTAAGTCATACCCATTAACATAACATGAAGCGTGCAATTAGGTTTATTTGTATCTTTTAATGCTATCTTACTATCTTGAAATCATGCACCTAATGGTTTACCAAATTTGTATTTCCTGGGTTTATATTCAAATCGAACCATTATCAGTTGTGTATTTCTAAACTCAACATTCTCACTAAGCAAACTCTATAAGACTTAAATGTTCTTCCCAACTTCCACTGAGATGCATAACACATGCTCTCAGCATGTCCTTAAGAGTCTGAATGGTCCTCTCAGACTGACCATCCGTCTGTGGATGAAAAGGTTGTACTGAATCTTAACTTTGTGCCTGAAGCACGATCCAACTGTTTCCACAACCTAGATGTGAACTTAGGATCTCAATATGATATGATTGAAACTGGATTACCAGGCAACCTAACTATTTCATCCATGTATATCATAGTCAAGTTTCGAGACATCAAAGGTTGACTTAATATGAAGAAAGTGAGCAGACTAAATTAGTCTATCCACAATCATTCATATCGAGTCATAACCTCTAGGTGTCTTGGGCAACCCTATCACAAAATCCATTGTGATATGTTCCCATTCCCATTCAGGCATAGAAAAAGATTACAAGGTAGCTATAGATTTCTAGGGTTCAGCCTTAACCTACTGGTACACACTACTTTTAACCACATACTCAGCTACATCCTTTTCACACCAGGTCACCAATACAACTCTTGAGATTCATATATATATATTTTAGTGTTTCCTGAAAGCATAGCATACATCAATACACGCACTTCCATAAGAATCTTTTCTTTCAATTCACTATCTCAAGGTACACACAACATGTCATGCTAATACAACACCTTATCATCTAAAAACTTAAACTCTGGCCTCTTTTCCTCCTATCATGTCATGCATGGTCTGGTTTAACTCACTATCACCCTTTAGTAGTTCCTTGATCTGCTCATAAGAAGTAGGCTTGACTTGCATCTGTACAATCAAACTACTTTGTGCCGTCACTCCTAAGTCTAAGTTCAACTTCCACATTTCTACTAACAGGTCTCTATTGAAACCTGCCATAGAGAATGCATTAGCCGTTGAACTTGACTTTCTTCTGAAAGCATCAGCCACCACATTCTCTTTACCAGGGTGATAATCTATCATCACATCATAAAGATGGTGACGCCATGTCTGAAAAACATGAACTACGTCAGCTATCTTCAGACCATATATCGGATAATACTCCGCATTCTATGCTACTTTCTTATTGTTTACATTTTAGTTTTATGTTTTACTCTTTTCTATAAGTCATTTCATGTTGCTCATGTACCGTTCAGATTATCTACCTCAAAACCCTGGATCACTATCAAAGCCAGTTTACTTTACATAGATCAAATCTCAAGGTCTTATTTTACAGAGATACTAGTATTCAAGGTTAAACCACTAGTGATATCCCTTGAACTATTTCAACTCTAATCATTCTAGGGTTTGGTCCTTATCAGTAACATAGCATTATTGTGTGTGGGTGTGGTCGATCATATAGATCAATTTGAGCTGCTTGGGTCAATAGCATATTAACCCAATACTCAACTTTAATTATACTGGCTGAAAATTCAGTTTTCACAATAGTTTCTGTAATTCGTTTATTAAATAGCTAACAGAAGCTCCAAAAATTCTGGAAATTTTATATTTTATACCTAATGAAGTTTCAGACCTCCAGTAAAAATTTTAGATCATTTCTAATTACCAATAAATAATTAAAAATAAAACAGTGAACTGCTATATTGCAGTCTGCAGCAGATTCGGTCGAGTTGTAAACTCGGCCGACACCCTCACTGTAGAGATAAAAAGTCATCCAAAAATTACGCCAATTTAGTAGAGTGTCTAAAATTGTGTTTTTCAAGCACAGTTAAAATTTGAGATCAATTGGATATATAAATAAAACTATAAAATTCAATTACCACACTGCTATATCAATCTGAAAATGTGATCGGTCGAGTTTGAAACTCGGCCGATAAACAGGTCAGAACATTCTTCAAAAATTCTGATATTTTCCAATATTGTTTACATTTTATATATCCAAATTTGAGCTAAATCAGAGATACACATAAAATACCAAAAATCATTTAGTGAGACATTCTATTTATCAAATTCTGTATTCATATGTCATTAAAACCCTATTTTGGGCCGATTAGGGTCTATGCTTCTCAAACCCTAAATCTCAAGACAAAAGAACATTTAGACTTCTTATCATAGTTAAAACATCCTAGTGTATATACATTCTCACTATGTTACGGATCTAATTCATCCAGAGTCTACTCTTATTTTACTGTTAATAGGAGTCATTAGATCCCAGTAACGCATCCTGCCAGCCGGACCAGGCCGAACCTGTAGTCCTGAAGCCAAGAGCTACTCGAGATTAATCAACCCCTATTAATCATAAACATGTGGAAAGAATATCCACTTAGATCAAACTCATTTAAACATAATTTCGGGTCTACTTTAATACAAAGAAAACAAACACTAAACAATTCACTTCATGACACAACAATATAAAAGAATCATATTTGCTTTACAAACTGAAAATTCTAATTTCATGCATATAAAAGCATTTCTAGTGTTCTTTAAATCAAATAAGCAATAATAGACAAGAGTTGAATCGCATCTTATATGAAATCTCTTATTTCTACATTAATTTCATATCTTATAACCCTAAGATTTCTAGGGTTTCTCTCTAGCCCATTCTTCCTCTGCATACCTGGCCAGGGCATCCAGAGAAGAACAGACAGAGTAGCTTGATACTGGTCAATCTAAGTATTCAGACACCTGGTCAGGGTATCTAAACACTCAGACCTCCCAGAGCTAAAACACATCACTTATTATTCGTCTCACATGTAACTTTATCTTTTGACCCTAATGATTCTTAACGACTCAACTTAAACTCTTTACTTAGTTCTCGTGACCACATCCTTTTCCTGCCATCTATAATAGTATAATAGAACACTTCCTGTTAGAAAATTACAGACAGAAGAAAAACTCTTAAACCTTAATCCTATTGGTCTCTTATCGTCCCCTGACCTTGACTTAGAGTATTCATATACTCAACCTATGCTCTGATACCAAAGATGTCACACCCCGATCTCGCATTACTCACTAATCATGAGATTAGGGCACGACGGAGGTATTACACACAAGCCAACCCACTTTGAGATTTTAAAATATTTTCAAGACATTAAAAAGATAATCTGATTTATGCTGTAAACTAAATCTAAACAAACTGCGGAAGCATTTTTATTAAACTGACTAGCAATATAAACAGAGTCTACAACATATTACATTGATCAACATAAAATAAAGTATGAAAGTTATTTTACATCTTTATACACATTCTCTCTCACCCACACCATGTCCCAAAGATCGAGGGGAAAGGACTAAGAGACCTCTAACTTCTAACTATATATAGCTTCTACAGATTAAACGTTAGGATGAAAGGATCCTTCAGATTCCTGCTGCTGGTGACCTGAAAATGTTTGAGTAGAGGAATGAGCCTACTCGCTCAGTGAATAGAATTTCATTTAGCTATCACTAAATAACTCATCAGGTTTATAAATTGAAATAAAACATAAGTACAGTACTAAGCAGGGCAGTTCTAATAACATAACAGATTTGCAGAATATAATCACATTTCCATGCAATAACAGATAATTTGAATAGATAAACAGATATAAAGAAATAACACAAAAGTTCGAATACTTTAATTTACTGTGATCCTATATGAGTACCAATTTATATTATTATTATGCCCTAATCATATGCAGTGTACCCTGCATATAAAGATCTGTAGCGAACTACGATCCCACCGTACAAGACTTAGCGACACACCCGGGAAATGCTAAGTCTGACGCCAGCCCTGCTCTGCCACAGGACCCCAGGCTCTCCGGCCTGACTCATAGGCTCTACGGCCTCAATGCACTACTCTGAGTGCTCTAGACTCCTCCTCTAACCTGACTACATAGGCGGAGAGTCTCACGGGGTTACCTCCATGACACAAGCACGGATAATGTTGCAATAACCCCCATTTTCTCCAGTGCCACCGTGACACAAGCACGCGTTGTTGTTGGACACTGCCTCTCTGTCCTCGTGTCTCCATGACACAAGCACGGATAATGTTGCAACACGAGTTTCACCCCTAAGAAGCAGATCTGTCAAAGGGGTTCTACGGTGTCAGGGCACCTAAGTCTATTAACTGATTAACATATAACCATATAAACAGGAATATCACATTTCATGCATATTGCACATTCTGAATATTCACTTGAAACACATGTATATCTTTTGTCATCCTTAAACATGATTCAGTATCATTTATCCAGTTTCAATGCTAAACATCTACTTTTAAATCAGCAAATACATTGCAACTATAATACAGGAAATTTCATCATTTTCATTAAGCATATCAAGTATTTCAAGTTCCAATGAATATAACATACTCTATTGTATGTACTACACTGTTTAAAAGTTATACTAACTGATACAGAAGTAATTAAGCCTTTAAATTGAGTTAAATAATGATTTCTAAATGAACTACTACTCACCCACTTCGGTGTGTTCGTAACCACCAAAAACATCCACAAACACGCCTAATTCTGCTTTTCTGCAACCTTGCACCCCGTGCAACTGATCTGCACCCCGTGCAACTGATCTGCACGCCGTGCAAACTGGCCGACTTTCTATCCTATTTTTCTGTAACTTTATACGCCGTGCAAACTGATTTGCACGCCGTGCAACCTGTGCAGAAACGGAAAACTCATTAAAGATGAACTCGATCAAAAACTAAGTCTTGGATTAAGCTACGGATTCTAGTTCTATCCTCAAAACTGAGCCCCGTTCCAGTCTTACCTTGCTCTATTGTGTGTCAATCGAACTTCGATTCGGACTTGCTCGGATCTCTTACAATAGAACAGTACCCTGCACATACGTACAGGTAGGAGACGACGTCCGTTCTTGGTGCTAGACGCAGCTAGGGCTACGGATCCCTGATCTGGACCTCCAGACGAGTTCGACGGCATCACTTTGGAGTGCTAGCCCGCGCCCTTGATGCTTCGGGTCGGACCTGCTGCTGCAAGCAGCCGTTTCCCATGAACAGGTTGAAGGGGAGCTCGGCTAGGGCTGAATTGAGGGCTATTGGCGGCGGATTCTGATCTAGGTCTCTTGGCCGAAGTCGAACACCCCTTTTTCCTAAAGATTTGCACACCCAATCGGCTCCTTGGCCGGCCGCAGTAGCTGGCCGTCAGCCCCTGCTTTCTGTAGGTCGGCGCCTACTAGGGCGGAGCAAAAGAGGAGAAAGAGTGGAGGAAGAAGAAGAAAGGAAGGTAGTAGAAGGAGGACGGAGGTAGGGGCGCAGCTGAATCAAGCTAGGGTTCCCACAATCGCACCCATGATCGCCCTCTCTGGATTCCCAGCCTTGCGCCACTTTTGCGGCTTCTCCTGTTCTATCAGTCGTGTGGGGGAGGAAGTAGATAAGGAAGAAAATGAGAAAAGAAAAGAAATAGCCAAAGTAAATTGGAAAAATTGCACCTAAGTCCAAGAAAACTAAAAATGGCATAAGTATTGCCTCGGAGGTCCAATTTGGATGATTTCTTTTGCATCCACTCAAGCACAAACTCCTCTACCAACTCAAAGCATGAAAACATACTGATTAGACTGTTTCACTAGATCAAAGCTCTAATTGCAACTGTGATTACTTGATTCAATTTAATGAACTAAATAATCAACATTGATATCATTAATTGCCTCAGGTGATTCAAACTCAACTATTGATTCACATATTAACTTATTTTGATTAACCATGATATTTAACAAAAATACTTAGCACTAATTGAGGTGTTTCACGTAATTCGAGGTATTTATTAACTAACCCTGATATGGGTCGTAACAAAGGAACTCTAGGGTTCAGCCACCACTAGAGGAAGAAGAAGAAGACTCCAAGATAAGGATCGACCACCAAGCTTGCAAAGGAAGAGGTGTCGTGCAACCAAAGGAAGAGGGGAACTAAGGAACTAAAGGGATCCTGAGCAAGAGAAAGGGAACACATATATAGGAGAGGATGGAGGAGAAACCAAGGTAAGACAAGGCAAGGTGTCACCCACCTAGGGACACTTGTCCAAGGGCAATGCCACCACTCTATCTTGCCTTAAACACATGTCCAAGGCCATTGCCACATGCAAGAATGAAGCATCAAGTGTCCACTAGTGGTGACACAAACTAGGTCAAAGGGTCAAAGGGGTCCATGGACGACACACCTCCACTCCTTGCCCGACACACCTCCACTCCATGCCCGACACACTTCTCTGGGAGACACACCCAGGCCGACACAACCATGATCGGCACACCCATGGCCGACACAAGGTCCAACAAGGCCAAGCAAGGCACCACAAGGCCCACCAAGGCTCATCCATGCCCAAGGCAACTCAAGCAATGAGCCCAACCCTTCCTCTCAACACTAGAGGAAGGAAGGAGAGGGAGGAACACCTCACAAGGTGACAAACTTGCCCACAAACCCTAGACTTGGGTAGATTGCAAGTAGCAGCTCCAGCTCTCAACAAAGCACAAACAAACCATAATCACCACTAAAGGTAATTAGCAAGCAACTAAACACAGGGTTAAGCAAAGCAAATAGGATAAACCCTAAACGGAGGTCAGGGTCCTTACAGTTAGTATCAACAATTTAACGTTGATATACTCTTCACCTTTACACATATATTTATTATAAACACAAAATGCTCTACTTGTAGCACTATATCCAAGAAATATTGTTGTATAATATTTTGAGTCAAATTTATCGAGAGTCTTTGGTATATAAAGAAAAAGCACAAGCATCCAAAAACATGGAATAAATCTATAGAAGGTATTCTTCCACGTCATAATTCATTGTGGGTTTTCTTAAGGAGAGGATGAGTGAAAAACCAATTTTGCACAAAGAAATAAGCATACTTGGGTTGGGCCCAAAATTGTTTTTGAGTGTCACCCAGGCCCACTGCCCTAGGCTCTAGTAGAGTTTCAAGAATGACAACTAGCCCCATAGACCACCACTAGCCTTAACTGCTCACTTTGTCCTCACTCACACGCAAGCCAGGATCAAGTTCTCGACTGGTCACCTATCCTAGTACTACTTTAAGCTAAACATGCTTAACTATGGAGTTCTTTAGATATGGGTACTTCAAGCTAAGCATGTTTAACTATGGAGTTCTTTAGAGATGGGATCTCAGAAAAGGAGGTGCACCTTGGTGATATAGGTAGTCCAATCATTATTTTTAAGATCTTTTTTTTCTGAGGCCTCAAATCATGGGATGTTACAATCTCCCCCTCTTTGACTCTTCACATCCTCATCAAAGCTTAATATATGGCCTCATAATCTCTTCCTCATTTCAGTGCAGACCCAAAATGTCCCATGGACACCCAACTCCCATCCATGACTACTAGCACAAGGGTAGATCCATCTTGTCTCAGAAGATAGCCCTTTCCAACTTGCCTGGGTCGCACGGCTTAAGACCGGCATGACAGATGCCCAAGTGGAGGTGCACCTTGGTGATATGGGTAGTCCAATCATTCCTTTTAAGATCTTTTTGTCTTAGGCCTCAAATCCTAGGATGTTACAATTTCCCCCACTTACACTCTTGACATCCTCGACAAGGCTCAATATATGGCCTCATAATCTCTTCCCCATTTTAGTGCAGACCCAGAATGGTCCATGGACACCCAACTCCAATCCACGACTACCAGTACAAGGGCAGCTCCATCTCGTCTCAGCAGATAGCCCTTTCCAACTTGCTTGGACCGCACGGCTTAAGACCGGCATGCCACATGCCCATGTGGGCCCCACCTACTGGAAGGGAATTTTCTCTGATACCATTTGTAACACTCGAGACCACTTCCCTAGGCTCTAGTAGAGTTTCAAGAATAACGATTAGCCCCACAGACCCCCACTAGCCTTAATTGCACGCTTTGTCCTCGCTCATGCGCCATCCAGGATCAACTTCCCGACTGGTCACCCATCCTAGTACTACTCCAAGCTGAGCATGCTTAACTATGGAGTTCTTTAGAGATGGGTTCCCAGAAAAGGAGGTGCACCTTGGTGATATGGGTAGTCCAATCATTTCTTTTAAGATCTTTTTTTCTCAGACCTCAAATCCTAGGATGTTGCAAACACTTTGGATAAAAACAATTCAGAAAGAAATTTTGTTTTAACTATGCTTTCGTAAGAAAGATAAAACATAAGACTATCACTCTTTTAAATATAAATAAGTCCATGTAAAGTGTGATTAATCATCAATAAATAGTAAATAGTGCCTATTATTACTATCTTCAAGTGATTGTGTGCATGTTGGTCCAAAAATATCAATATGAGAAGTTCTACAATCTCTTAGTATTACTGATTCTCTGGACTTGAAAGAAAATGTTGTTAAGTTTCCTTGAGTTTAAGGTTTGCATTCTTCATACTATTCAAAATCCAACTTTATAAGACCTTTAACGAAAGTCTTACAATTGATGCATGTTACATTACCATGCTAAAGAGATATATATTTTTTCGCAACATAGCATTTACTAACAACAAGTATAAGAGAAATAACCACAATTGTATACAAGTTTCCAATCATAGTTCCCTTATAAACAACATTGTATGTTAAGGAGATTAGAACTATGAATTCAATATAGGTGAGAAACACAAGATTACCATTGTCACACAATTTTTTAACACTGATTAAATGGTGATGTAGGCCATCCAAAATAAGTACATTCTTGATTCATTGTGAAACACCTACATCACCCTCACCTACCACTTTAAATTTCTTTTAATCCCCAAAATTCACCAGACATCCTTTCTCCTTCTTGAGTGAACTAGTGAGATTCTTCTCCAATCATATGCTTGTAGCATCCACTATCAACAATTCATTTATTACCTATAAAGAAGAAAGACATGTGCCAAATTTGAACTTTTTAGTTTGGGGTTAGCTCGGGAACCCACAAACCATATTTTTCCTGATTTTGTTCTTCTTGTAATGACAAGGAGAATTATAATGACCATTAATTATTATTATATAGAGTGAAATTCATTATTTCCTTGCATGTATATCATTCCTCATGGTAGATTAGATATCACTTTCATTTTGTTCTATTTTATTTGGGCTCCATCATATCCAATTTCATGTCTCCCATTTTTGTTGGATATAATGGTCATGGATTTCATTCAATGTTTCCTTACCCTTAGGAACTTTTTCAAAGATTCTCTAAGTAAATTATTTTCATCAACTAGGGTAGTGAATGTAGTAGACAAGTTAGCAAGATCGTTTTGAGCATGTAATGTTCGGCCCCTCAACAAAGGGATTTAGTCAAGTTAGAGTTATTATCAAGATTAATTCAATAAACTTCATTACAAGTAAAGATAGGTCTAGACTCAAGATCATTCACTCTATCAAGAAACTTTCCATTTTTAGTATTATTAATAACAAGTTCATCACGATAGACTTCATTTTCATCTTAAAGATAATTTATTTTCTTAAGATAAACACCATGTTTTATATCAAAACCATTAAATGTTAGTTTAAAGATAATATCTTTGAGTTCTTCAATACTTCATTTTAATAATTTATCATTATTTAAAGATCCTCTATTCTATCATACACGTCATCAATTATTGTACATAGTCTTTTTTTTCTTTGACGTGCATTTTCTATGAATGATATCAATAAGAGCTTCTTTGATAAGTTCAAAATGATTTACCTTCCTTACCTCATCGCTTTTTCTTGTCATGAGTGACATGTTCCATCCTTCATTGATTAAGATAGAGATTGTAGAAGAGGAGCAAGATGGAGCTAAAGTTGTAGGGCCATTTATTTGTTCTTCTTCTCCTTCTTGTCTCTCTTCTTGTGCCTTAATTCCTTGTATCTATCTTATATATTCATGTTGCTTCTCTTGTGGTGGTTCTTCCAGTCATTTTTCTGTGTTGGTGTTCTATATGATCGACATAAGACTCAACTTGTTAGATATTATGGAGGTTCAGTGAGAACCTTGTTGAATCTCTCTACCATTTCCTTCTCTTCCACTTTGGCTAATAGGATTTCACCTGGTATGGGAAGGTTTTCTTGTCAAGATAGCTAAAATTAAATTCTTAACTCATGCTCAATGGGATTGCTTCACATAAGTTCTATACAGGAAGGTAGTTGGGCCTCACTCTTGTGTCCGAACGAGACCCGGTCAGGAGCCACAGAAGGAAAAGGGATGCGAAGAAAGGTTCATCAAGAAGATTCAAACAGACCTTGAAGGCCATGAATAATCACTATGTTGTTGTTGAAGAGATCAGGTTGTGTGATTCCCACCCTTCTGGTAAAGACTGTAGCACTAGTAGTTGTTTTGTTTTTTCTATTAACAGATTATGAGGTGACGGTGATGCAACAGTCTGGACTTAAGGTCTTGATCTTGGTACCGAAAGCTAGTCCCCGCATATAATCAATTGCGAAGAGACCAAGAAGGGTAAAATGCCTATTGGATTAAGGTAAGAGTGGCAAGAGAATGAACAAAATGAGAGCTAGAGGAATGGGAAGACATTCATCTTGAAATGTCCCTTGTGTCCATGTCCATAGAACCTTTGATTTGAGATGGATGCCTTTCCTGTGTATGTCTTGCTTTTGAAATAGTGAGCATCAAGGTCACCTAGAGAGTAACATTCACTTTAGGAGGAGGATTGATCTTGAACTTGAGCATGCACATGGGCCCATACTTGAGATATCAAGGAAACCTCTTTCTTATTTTTATAGGACTCTTCATTATTCTCTTAATCTCTACTGTTGAGTCTTCACATGATTGGAGATCTCCTAAAATGTTCTCAATGGGAAGGGTGAAGAGATTCATAGTTTCTTCAGTGGAGGTCACCTTCTTTTCCTGCCACTAATGAAGAGAGAAAAGTATCTTTGACAACACCATGTTGATGTCCATGGTTTGGCCTAGGGAATCTAGACCATTGACAATGGTGTTGTGTCTTGAGTACATTTTTGTGATACTCTTTATCTTGGACATGAGCAATTGTCATACGGTTGAGGATCATGTATAGCTTTCTCTCCCTCACCAGCTTGGTCCCTTCATATGTGACCTATATATAGTTCCATATATTTGGAGATTTATCAAAAACAAATATGTAATTTAATTCGATAGGGGTGAGAGTAGAGTAGATGATGCTAATTTATCTAGCAATGAGTTGAAATTTCTTCAATCTTGCTTCATTGCATGTCCCCCTCTCTACTTCAGATTGGGTTCATAGAAAAGCAATAATCCTCCACAAGTCAAAGTTCATTCCTTGGTTATAGAGTCACATCCTAATCTTAAGATAAAGGAAGTTTGTTTCGATTAATAGTGGTGGTCACATGGAGAACCTCCCCTTGTGGTTGATTGAACCTAGCATGTTGACACCCATCTTCTTCTACTTGTAGGAGTAATAGATTCGGGAAGGCCTTGGTCTTATACCACTTCTTAGATCTATGGGATCAAGAGGGTTGTGTGAATTTAAATAGTAAAAATTGAAACAAAACGGGTTAGACATTCAAATTATATCACAATGTAATTGCATATAAGGTAAACAAGAAGGAAAAGAGATATAAATAACCCACAAATGAATATTAATATTTATCATGGTTGCACCTCTAGAGGATGTAGCTCAACTACGTAGGGAGGAAAAATTACAGATTTCAAAACCTTGAGTACTTCCTTATAAAGAATTATAATATTAACTAAGATACTGCCTTTCGGAAATGCAAAGGCTAAACCAGAATTCCTATCAAGGTCAAGGGAGCCAATAATTATACAGAAGATGTTTCCTATCCGACGAACAAGAGTCTTCCTCCTTCACCAAATATTTACCCACTCTTTACAAGGATCTTCACCTTTACCTTTATCCTTCCTTCACCAAGGAAACTTTATTCAAAACATCACTTTTTGAGAGAGATCTAGATAAATGAAGTGGAGAGCTTCACAAATAAAAATTAGTGTTATCTCTTCTTACACCATTGAAATGCACTCTGATGATTGCAGCGAGATGACTAATCTCAAGAGAGATTATGGGATCTTTTAGCGTACAAGCACTCAACTACATCATAGAAGCATTGATTGTAGCCTTTGGATGAAGCTCAAAAAGTCCTACTTATAGTTGAGGGTTCCAACTATAAAATAGTGTAAATTAGTTTAAATTATAGATTTTTTTCAGAGATTTATTGGGTCATCAATAGATATACATTACTTTTTAGTCTCTATTTATCAACTCAATTTCACTTTACATTTGTAGTACCATCAGTCCTTTAGGGGGCCAAAACTCGACCATTTGCATAAGTAGGCAAGTCTTCTAGAAGCCACCAACAAAGATCATAGTGACCATTCTCGGATGATGAATTTGAATGTGTACATGATATATTGTCATTAACTAAGATTCATGACAATTATAATCTTAAAAGATGGCATCAATTGTTTAAGAAATTAAGGTTATCGATCGAGTTGTCTCTATGACAATCTCAGTAGATGAAAGTATTTGGATTGTATGAAACCCTTTAATGAAAAATGAAATATAATTCAATGTAATTAACTATATTATGTTATTAATCTTATGTATAAGTCATAAAATCTTTACAAATTATCTACAACACAATATGAATTGAAATATGTCTATATTCAATTCTTAAATGTTGTGTGTGTATGATTTAAAAGCCGCAATTATAGGGTTTATAATTTGATTGCTTTGTTAATTAAACATCAGATCAATCCCACTGCGAACATGTTTAGATCTGAAATCGAACTGGGGTTTCACGTATCCGGTATGCGTGGAGGACTGCAGGAGGAATCACGCAGGGATGGTCAAATAACCAACACGAAGCAGCAGGAGGGGACAACCTTCGAAAGGAAACCGCAGTGCTTACGGAAGGAAAGGAAAAGGTGATCTCCTTCTGTGACGCCGTTGCCTGTTACGTGTAAAAAAAGAAACAGTTCCACATTGATAGTATAAGATACCAAAGGGCAATAGATAAAGTCCAAGGGCTCTCCATCCAAAAGGTCGATTTTTTGGGCTAGTTCTCCTCTTGGGCTTTACAAATGGTATCAGAGTCTAATCCATTTATGGTCCGATTGGGTACACTTTGGCAGTATAGGCCACTAAAGTGGCTTTGTCATGGGGCCTGGTGGGCTGCCATGGGAGGTGCAGAGTCTGCCTTACGAGCTGGGGTGGGCTGCTTTTGGTGGATCCTATGATTAGGCCCGGCGGGTCTGTAACGTTCGGTTGGGCCGGTGGTCCGCCGAGACGTCGGACCTTAAGTGTGAGGATTTGTTACGTGTAAAAAAAGAAATAGTCTCACATTGATAGTATGAGATACCAAATGGCAATACATAAAGTCCAAGGGACTCTCCACCCAAAATGTCGATCTTTTGGCTGGTTCTTGGTTCTCCTCTTGGGCTTTACATTGCCGGGAAGAACTATAATAATAATAGGGGAGACATGTTCCTGGAAACGTTGTTCCAAGGTAATATGCTGGAAGAAGATGTGATCTTGAGGGAGTCAGATGCCATCCCAGCTATCTCAATTAACCCGGTAGCGGAGGAGGTCGTGACGAGACCATGGAAATATGTCGTGGTAGTGAGACTGCTTGGGGCGGAAATTGGCTGCATTACTCTGCGGGATAAACTGAAGCTAATGTGGAGAATAGTTGCCAGATTTAACATGTACGAGTTAGATCTGGGCCATTTTGTCATTCAGTTATCTTGTAAGCAGGACTATGATAATGCCCTAACTGGTGGTCCGTGGAAAATCTATGGAGTAAACTTGCTGGTTTGGGATTGGTACTCTACATTTAAACCGAGCGAGAAAACACCGGATATTATGGTAACATGGGTGCGCATACTAAATTTACCTCTTCACTTGTATGTTCCGACCATGTTTGGGTACATTGGGCGTTCTCTGGGCAGACTGATAAAGGTTGACACACACACCATGAATCGATCTTGCAGTAAATTCGCTACACTTGCCATAGAGGTGAACACCACCAAGCCGTTCATACCTGCTATAACTATCAACGGGGTGGAATACGAAACTGTTTATGAGGGCTTCTCATGGGCTTGCGCCTGTTGTGGCAAGGAGGGGCACACATCTAAGGATTGTGTTGACAAAGTGAACGTAGAAAAGATCACAGAACACACTGGTGACAACGTCACGGAACAGCAGATCGAGACCCATACAAATTCTGCCGAGTGGCAAACCCAAAGGAGGTGCAATAGTAGAAGAATGTCGTGCAATCAGGAAGAACAACCAGTAGGCTCGGGCCCCTCGAATCGTTTCACAATGCTGGGAGACGATGACACAGCAGATACTCAACCCCAGTTCAATATAGGAGATACATCTGTCGGAGGAGGTCAGAAGGAGAACAGAAGACCCAGCAAGATCTGGAAAAAGAAGCAGGGCGCAAATGCAGGAGACGGCAAGAGGGTACCACCAGGGAACATCATCAACACGCAGGTGGAGAAGAGAATAGAGGCCACCCAAGCAAAGGAAAACCACATAACAGTCAGCCCAAATATGTAGTTGAAATCCTTGATGAAGAAGCTATAACTACCGATATACCAGCTAACACGGGAGACAACTTGATTAGAGAGGTGGAAATATCTTTACCCACACAGATAGCAGACATCAATGAGGCTATTGCTTCTGTACAAATCATAGACAACCGCAGATTAAAAGGCAACTCGGCCAAGATGAAAAGGAAGGGGAGGCCTCGAAACACAACAACTCTGGACAAAATACGCAGGAGTCCGAGGGCAAGAGAGAAGGGAATCGAACCCAACACTAAATACACCCCAGGTCCCGCAGACGCAGTAGAGGACATGGTGATACAAGCAGGTGGAAACAAAGAAAACGAGGAGCCTCTGGCTGTGAATTAATTCAGCCTACCTACCACCCTCAACTACTGTTTTCTTTAATGTGGTTACAAGAAATTATGTGCTGGAATATCAAAGGCATTGCCAGAGTAGAAGCAAGACGAGTTCTTAAAGAGCATCTCAAACAGTATAAACCCAAGGTCTTGGACATCCTTGAACCCTGGATTAGTGGAAGCAAGGCTACTAAAACCATACAGGGACTCGGATTTCATAATTCCTTCCGTGTAGAGGCAAGAGGCTTCGCGGGAGGTATATGGGTGTGTTGGAATGAGGAAGAGTGTAAGGTCGACATTATCAATTATCACAGGCAGTTCATCACTTGCTGTGTCAATAAAAACACTATAGTCACTTTCGTTTATGCCAGCCCTCATGGTAACGTCAGGAGTTTTCTATGGAAACACATCATTCAGATGGGTAATAAATTTTCTAAACCTTGGCTAGCACTCGGAGACTTCAATTCTACTCTCCGATCTGACGAGAAGTCAGGCTCTAAGCACTATAACTATGCAGAAGCCCGTGTATTCCAGGATACGCTTTTAGAAGCAGGTCTGTCGGACTTGGGGTTCTCGGGGCCACGCTTTACTTTTAAACGAGGTAACCTCCAGGAGAGGTTAGACCGAGCAGTAGTAAATGACATGTTTATTAATCAAAGAGCTGGGTTCACGGTGATCCATCTGCCGCGCAATCCGTCTGATCACTGTTCCCTTCTTGTCAAAGCTATATATACCAGGAAGGGCCCGAGCCGGTTCCAAGCTAAAGCAGTGTGGGCACACAATCCAGAATTTAAGGAGTTGATGGCCAGTATCTGGGACAACTTCGCCAATTTCAACAATGCACTAAAGAGGGCGAGGGAACCCATCATTAAGTGGGATAGAAACTACAGCTCTGCGCAGTGAAGGAGAAAGGCTCGCCTGATAAGGAACATAAAGGATCTTGAGGAGGAACTTGCCATCGAATACAATCAGCTCTCGGATGAAATCTATATTAACATATATGCAGGCAGAGCTTAACGAGCTTCTTAAAGAAGAGGATGAAGAATTACAACAGAAAAGTCACCTTAATTGGATAAGGGACGGCGACATCAACTCTAAGTTCTTCAATGCTTATATTAAACAAAGACGCCGGTCCAATACTATTACAAAACTCAAAGACGGGGAGGGCAATTGGATCAGTGAGGAGAAAGAATTACAGAGCATGGTCCGAAACTTCTTCAAGACTCAGTTGTCTGAAACTAACATTGCTGCCAATAACCAGCGAGTGGAGATACCCGGGTACTTCAAGCAGATCACGGCCAATCAGAAGCATCGAATCGCCATGGTGCCATCTGAAAACGAAGTCCATGCCATATTAAAAGACATGAATCCTTACAAAGCTGCTGGACCTGACGGGATCACGGGCTTATTTCTGAATAAAAATTGGGAGACTGTCAAGTTTTCTATTATGAACACAGTAAAGGATGCACTGAAGGGGCACGAGCTCAGTAACAGCCTTTGTAACTCCACGATTATTCTTATTCCAAAGGTACCTACTCCAGAAACATGCGATCAACTTGACCCATATCTCTAAATAATATCTGTCTTAAGCTTACATCCAAGATTGTAGTGGAGAGATTGAAACCGTACATGCCTGACTGGATATCTTGTGCATAAAGTAGCTTTGTACCAGGAAGGAGGATCACTAACAACATTGCTCTAATGCAAGAGGTCATACACAGCATGAAAAGGAAAAAGGGAGTGGAATGCATGGCCATAAAGGTTGACCTTACTAAGGCATATGATAGGCTATCATGGAGCTTCATTCAAGACACATTAGAACGGATGAATATACCAAATCCTATCACTGCATACATAATGAATTCTATCACTACTGGAGTTTGCTCTGTCGTGTGGAATGGTAGTAGTACAGAGGCATTCAAAGCCAGTAGAGGACTATGTCAAGGAGATCCCTTATCCCCCTATCTGTTTGTCCTGTGTATAGAACCATTATCCCAAATGATTGAGAATTTGGTTAGCCAGGGCCAGTAGAAGCCTATTGCTCTTGGAAGATGCGGCATCAAGGTATCACATTTATGCTTCGCGGATGATATGATCCTTTTTAGTAGAGCGTCTGCAACACAAATGAAAACACTCCAGAAGTGCTTCAAAAAGTTTGGCATCGCCTCCGGCCAATCCATTTCGATAAAAAAGACGCACATTTTCTTTGCAGCCAGTGTCCCCAGGAGAGTCAAGAGAGAAGTATGCCACATCAGTGGATTCAAAGAGACAAGGGATCTTGGCCGGTACTTGGGTGTTCCGATTATACACTCGAGAATTACTAAACAGACTTATGTAGGCATATTAGAGAAAGTTGAATCAAAAATTAACAGCTGGGCTGCAAAGAGCCTTTCCCTCGCAGGTCGTTGTTGCCTTATTCGCATGACGTTGTCGGCGATCCCGACATATACTATGCAAACAACCCGGCTACCCAGATCCTTATGTGATAGAATCGATAGAAATATCCGCAGGTTCCTCTGGGGAGGTAATCACAAAGCCCATCCTTGTCTTTAATCACCTGGGAGAAAGTCACCAAATCGAAGAAAGCGGGCAGACTGGGAATTCTCTCTATGCGTGAGTGGAATTCAGCCCTTCTTCTGAAGAACACATGGGATGTCTCAACTAAGAGGAAGACAACATGGTGCAAGTTTATGGCACCCAAATATGACTCTTATGCCGAAGGGAAACCCATTAATGGCTCGATGTTGGCCAGGGAAGCGCTGAGAGGAAAGGAGTTGGTCGAGATGCACTCTTATAAACAACTTCTGAACGGAAGGGAGACGAGCTTCTGGTTCGACAAATGGTATTTCAAAGACACACACCTTGTTGCGGTTTCTATTAGAGAAATTCCAGTAGAACTAGCTGACCTTCAGGTCGCTAGTGCCATTACCGAGAAGGGAACTTGGGACGTGGAGTTTTTAAAGGCTTGGTTACCGAACATACTTGCTGAACAGATTGCAGCATCTGGCACCCCCATAGACCACCAGTGCAGCGACGTAAAGGTATGGGCGAAGTCAGCTCACGGGAAGTTTTCTATGAGCTCGGCCTACAAGCTCCTGAGGACGACGACAAACCTGGTACCTACGTGCAAATGGGAGAAGATATGGAAGGCCAAGGTAGCAGCCAAGATCAAGTTCTTCATATGGACCTTAGTACATGATGACATCCTCACAAATAGCAGACATGTTAAGAGGTGCATCGCCACTGTTGCGAGATGTGAAAGATGTCAGGAAGAGGAGATGAGCTTACATGCCTTGCGGGATTGCAAATACGTCAAGAAAGTTTGGACACAAATCCTACAGAGCACTATGCCACCAAACTTCTTCAACAAAGACCACATGGATTGGCTATGTTGGGGGCTAGACGGTGACACCAATCAACAAATCACTTTCATGATCGCATGTTGGTACTTATGGCAATGTAGAAACATCCATGTCTTTGAGAAGAGAACCAAACCTATTGTGCACATGGTGAACTACATCAAGAAAGAAGTTGAATACTTACGAATGGCGTGGTTGAGCGAAGAAAGAGATGGCATCAGTAACAACCACCCACCTGTAGAGACACATTGGAAGAGACCGAAAGAAGGTGTACTCATAATCAGCGTTGACACTACTATGCTGAGGAGGAAGTCGGCGGCCTCCATGATCATCAGAAACAGCCGAGGATGTTGGATCGAAGGCAACGGATGGACTGCTTCTGTTGAGTCTGCTTTACAAACTGAATTACAGGTGATACAATTTGCTTTGCAGAGAGCGACTGAGCTTAATCTGATACAGGTGGATATTGAGATGGACTGCCGTCAGGCGGCGGAGATGATAAAATAGGACTCAAGCTCCTACCCCAGGTACACTAGATTGGTCCATGCTATACAATGCATGTTGGACAGCAGAACGGGTTGGCGGCTACGATTTGCTCAAAGAAATAGCAATATGGCAACTGATGGGTTGGCCAAGTTTCATCTAAGGAACAGGTTTGGTCACTTTCATTACACCAGACCACCGGAGGAAGTTACTGAGTGGTATAATAAAGATCTCTGTAATGGTAGTAGTACTACCATGTTTAATTCTGCTAGTGTGTCCTGTAATCTATCGTTCAATATTTGCCTGCATGAGGAGAGCGGGATGAATAGATGATCTCCTGACTTTGCTAAAAAAATGATATCAATAGTACTATTGAACACACATGAAAGGAATGGTGTAATCATCATCAAAATATGGACAATGTGATACTATTATGTCAATGCTTTCTTTAACCAAATGTGATGTTTGCGCAGCCTTCAAATTGTATGAGAATATTCATAAAAGAAAATTTCATAGGTTCTTGATGAATCTTTGTCTCAATGAATTTTTTCATGTCATTCCGGAATGGGTGATTATTTTCAAGGAAGCGTCAATCGAATCCTTAACATCGTTTTGTCACAAAATGAACCAATTTAATAAGGTTTCTATATCACAAGAAGGGAATCCAAATCCTTCTTCCCTATTGTGATCCAGCCTCACAATTCATCATATGTAGGATTTATTTCCCATAAGACCGTTGCATGAATACTAAAAATTTTCATTTCATAAATATTGCATACTTTAACACATTGTTCCTGAAACAACTACAATTCTTGGTTGATGGTTCTAATAGATATAAATGTCATTTCAAACCATATGGTGGCTCATAATAAGTACAGACATAATGATATATGCCTCTTTTCAAAGAAGCCAAGATGGAAGACTGAGAGGTGCAAGCAGTACAAGCCAATACTATGTGAAGTACTCACGGACCAAATGGAATAAATCCATGAGTTGCCAAATCCAGTCTAACATTGTGTGGCTCGAACTAAAAATTAGGATACTTCTCATCCATATTGACACATTCTTCCATATCAAAAGAATAAGGAACATGATAATCATCTTCTTTTTCTTTAAATGGCCATAGTATATATTTAGCCACTGAAGGAAACATGCACAGTCTCCCAAGATAAGAGATGAAGGGGAAATAGTACATAACCATAGAATCTACCTTCTTAATCTTGTTCTATTTGTCATTTTTACTCTATCTTGTCTTTATGTTATGAATCATTTTAAAAGAGCATATAATCATTTCTATAAAAACCAATATCAACATGATTAGTAATACTTCTTTCATTATTATTTTTTTCCTAGCAACTCTCATGAAAAAGACAAATATGTGTTGAAAATGCTAAATTTTTTAAGTTCATGAGTATCATGAGAGAGTTTGTTTACCATACAGATGCCTCCTTCAAATACGATAATGGTGGTATAAAGGACAAGTTGGAATATGTATTAGAACCATCATATAGAGGTTGATATGCCTAGCTAAGAAATTTGTAATACCTTTGTTAATTAATATCTATAGGATCCTCATCCATTTAGATTCCATAGTATTCATTGTGTCTCCCATTCCAAACAGATCGCCTAGCATTTGATGCATATTGTCAAATGTAGGTGTAGTTGATCTTTGTGTTGAAGTTGTTGCACTCTTACTATCACAAATACATGATGTGTCCAAACATCATATTCATAGACAAACTCTTTCGCCAACATATAAGAAGCACTGGTATACAACTTTTGATATATCTATATGAAAATATTTTGCAAGGACAAACTAATTGTCCTTGTCTAGTGGTCTTCTGGTGGGTAAGTGCAAATTCAATGAATTTTTGTAGCCATGTATGAAATACATCAATTTGTACTTTATCAACAATATACGTCCAACTTTACTCCAGTACAAAATCCATTTAGTACAACAACAAAATGAGGTTTGATGTAGAAGTAAAGAGTAATGTGATAAACTGTTGATTTTTTTCAAGAAAAAAAGTCCATCACGGAGCAAAAACAACCTATAACATATATGTTTTCACATGAAATCACCCATAAACATAATCTAGGAACTCGATGCCTATCAATAAAGATGATATGGCTATTAAATGGTAAGGACATAAACACAATTATAATATTTCTTGAAAAGAAAATTGTGTGCCTCTCAAGGCTAAGTTGTTTCTCTATTTGTAGGAGAGGCTGACAACTAGCATGTTCCTTTTGGTTTTACCATTATATGGGAAACCCCCACGTCATTAGCTCCTCTAGGCCAATACTATCCACTTGCTTTGGTGGAGTTTCTAATTTCATTAAATGTGAGAAAACAAAAAATAACCTCTCTTAACTATTTTTATTAATTGAAATGTTAATAATATGATTTTATGTTGAGATGGTCATTAATTCAATGTCAAAATGGAAAATGGTCTTAGCAGTTTATTTTATGATTTATTTTTGATATTATAACTTGTTAGCACTAAAAATGGGAAAGAAGTGAAATTATATTTTTATTCAAACTTGAATGCTAACCTTCTCAGTTATAGGGTAAAACTGAGCAGTTGATGACTGAGGTAGGGCAAGGAAAGATAGCAATAAGCAAAATTGGTGTATTACTAGGCATAAAGAAATCAGCATCGAGGGAAGAAGCAAACAAGTAGGGTTTAACATGGAACCTCCGGGTGGATGTCAATGGGGAAGAAACATACCATAAGTTGTGTGTGTGCATCCATGGGCTAGCGATAGGGAAGTGGAAAATGATTACAATCATATTTGAGTGTGAGGCAGAGGAAAACAAGTCAACCAACTATGGGGGCAAAAGTGCATGAGGCATACGAGTAGTTAAATGTGTAGGTCATGTTCTTTTTTACTAGCAAGTTGGTTTACCTTTCTTCACATTGGCATATCAGGAAACTATTGGCGATATGGTGAGATTGGTGTGAAGAGGATGGGAAGGAATTAGAAGTGCATAAAAAAGATGGACTCTTAAGAATTTTGAAGGCTTATTGGTTCTTAAATTTATATTGTAAGGATTCATACTTTAATAAAAAATGACAATCTACTTAAATTTCAACTGAAGGATTTGTCTCCATTTATAAAGATTAATCAACAACAACTAGTTATATATTAGTCTCACAACATTTTGCATGAAACATCATAACTATGCCATCTTCACCAAATATAATCTCGTTCTCAAATATTTCCCTAAGAACAATTTCACAATATATATCAATATAAATATTATTCTAATCTGATATCCCACATGTGTCACCGTTATTATTTCACAATGATATCATACAATCAAAAAAATACAAAAAAAATCCTTGTATAGTAACAATTCTTTGTTACTCATCATAACCCAGTTAAGGTCTTAATATAGATGACGTGACTTATCTTATATAGACTAAAACATATATAGAGTGATTTCAATAGACAATCTGTCTAGACAAATAGTTATGATATAAGACTGCATTCTTCTGTATGATGTTCAAAAACATTGAACTTCATTTGTTCTAATCCAATAAAGTTATATTCATATAACTACATTCCATTGATGAGTTTAAATATTTCTTATTAGTTAAATCATAATAGCATTAGGGTTGGATTTTCTATTGCATATGCATACTCCCTTGACGTATTTATTAGTTTTGCCTCCCTACTTATTTACTTCTTCATCTCTCAATTACTTTTGAAGTTTCAAGGTTATGCTTTTGATTTTCTTGATTTTGAATTATATTTCTCAATTAACTAATTTAGTAATATAAAATAGTTCTATTCCCTTAAATATAATATCCCATTACATCATGTAAAATATATTTAACACTTATCTAGGATTATTCCAAATACTAATAACATCTTATTATTTCCACTTCTATAACCCTTTTCCCTCCTCTGACATAGGTACTTATCTTTCTTGTAATTTTACCTCTAATGATATTTTGGCAACTAAACAAATAATTTTGATTTTTCAATAAATTTATTTAGTTAAGAAGTAAAGTAGGATGATTTTACTTCTACCCAAATTTTAATAACTATTTCTTCTCAACTTGTTCATATGTGATTTATGGGAAAAGACTTGCATCTGTGTTGGATTTTTACTTAGCGTTTTAATACATCATAAATGAGGCATTGGGTTTAGGCCATCTTAATTAAACTTCTTACCTTCAAACTAAGGAATAGTAACCAATATGGACTACCTCTTTCCATTTACTTGGTCTAATTCAAAACTAGGCCCCACCTCTCATTTTTATTTGAATAGTGAATTTATAGTTATCTTGAAATCACTTTTATCCTTGACATCTATACACATTATCATGTTCACCTTGAAACTCATTAGCCTTATTAAAATATATTAAATAATCTTTTGAAGCTATCCATAACACCTACAAACCCTAATCCATATTTCCATTCAATTAATTTATTATAATTGTAATAATTTAGTTCCACCGATGTGAGTTGATTCTTAAACATTAATCAACATATGGTAAAATTGTCAAAAAAAAGGCTCACAAAAAGTTCTAGAAAGAAAAAAAGTTAGAAATCATAAGGAACTGAGTGGTAAAGTTAAAAAAAACCATTTTTGATGGATTTAAACCAATATTTTTGTAAGCACTCAATTTAGATAATTTTTGTCAAACAAATTGATTCAAGAAATTTTCACATGAAGCTAGGTGTATCATTTATAAATTTCCTTTGAATATGAAATCATTATAGATACACAGAAATATAAAATTTCATTTAATAATTAACTCAAATCATTAGGTATCCAATCCAAGATAATTTGCAAAAATTTACCGATAAAACAAAAATCAACTTAAAACAATGCACTTAGTTTCAATTTAGTATAGCAAGAAACAAACATGTTTGAATATCTAAAAGGGGATTTAACCACTCACCTTACATTGTGCATGTAAAATTATACTCCAAGATTTTGCATCTTAGAAATCTACCTAAACTTCTGTCGATCATCTTTCTTTTGCATTCTTCTCCTATCAAGAAACCTTCAGAGAAGCAATTATGGAAAAGAATGATGGAAGGGACTTATATCATATCTTTTTTATCCAATCATAGAGATGTTTTTCTTCAGACCTAAGATAATAAATAAACAAAGAAAACCTAATGGAGCATGAAGAACTTAACTTCCCACCTACAACAACAGATAACACTAATGCATATTGTTCAACATGATTCTACACTCAAATTCTAACTCTTCTTTTATACCTAAACAAATAGATATTTGTTTGGAAAATGAAGAAATGAGCTTCTTTAATTCCAATTTTCATTTATAGTATTAAATATCTTATTTCACTGCTTATTAACTTTCACCCTTCTTTTTTATTTTCTATCATTTTTGGTGGGCTCATTTTTGCTCTAGTAAATCAAATGACATGCCATTGTTTTGCAAAATTGGGTCCATGATTAGGTGATTGCTCTTTTGGAAAATTATCCAGACCAATTTGTCCAATTCAAGGTTGGTCATTTAGACCAAGTATGAATATACGTCAAAGTAGTTATATAGTTTTTGACTTTTGCGCATTTAGCAGACAATATGTATCTTAACGGCAAAAAATGGAACGGTTCTAACTCTTTATATTTTAAACTTATGATTGTGCATCACCTTGTTAGGTTTGTATATCATTCTTAGTTAGTTCATAATTCATTTAGATAAAAAAAAATAACCCATATACCTCAAAACCCAAACTCAAGAAACTAGTGTTTTTGCTTTAACCCCTTGTAACTAAGATACCAACAAAATTAATTCAATGTCATAATTTATGTTGTAGGGTTTAATTCAAAAAAATTAAAGGAGTCATGCTTAGTATCTAATTAGTATTTAATATATAAAATATAGAGATTAAGGAATCTTAAAAATACCAAAGAAAATTGAACACCCTAGACCTTATCATGGGCAACATGAACTTTTTTATTTATTCATAAGTTGGTGTTGCAATTCAAGCTAGTCAGGACATCAAACAAAGTAATTCATTTGAGTAGAGATACTAACAATTGATATTTAGATTTATATAATTTTCTTATAATATGTTGGTTGATACATTGTCTATAGTAATTGATAACAATCTCATCTATAGATGTTAATAACTATATTGTCGATTTATTTTCACATTTTTAAGCACCACCAATTTTAATGCTCTCAAATATGAAGTTTAAATCATGAACTAATTTAGCCTGAAATATATTTTTTGATGTAGTCAGGGCATTACGGGAGTTTTGCAATTTACTTCTATTGTTATAGTGGAAATTGACAGCCAACTGGGTTAGAAATCGCTATAACTAGATACAAAGGTTCCTAACAAATTTAAATCCATTGTCAGCATGTGCAAGAGACTGATGAAGAAGAAAGCTAACATTGAGGTGTGATTCAGGAGTAGAAGAACTAATATAGTGGCAGATAAGCGGCACAATGGGTGTCTAAACAAGACAATGCAATGCATTGGTGGAGCTCATGGCCTCGCTTCCTGTTTGAGGACCATAGATCGAAAGGAGGCACACAATCTTGTGAAGACATTGTCTCTAATATATCTACACTAAGAAGGCATGTGGAATAACCATCTCTTAGAATCACAAAAAAATAACATAGCCATAGTAATTGATAAATCTCTATATGATTTGACAATTATGTGAATGGATCTTATTGACATGTTTGCCAAGAATATTCAATGCTAGTTAATGAAATATCATTACCATGTCATATGCATAGTTAGATTGTTATTTTGTTGATAGATAATTGTTCAATATGTAGTAATCAATTTTCTATAAAATGCAAAGATTAAAACTGCAAAATATAATCTTTGGTTTTACATATATTTAATATTTTATTTACTAATGATACATTTTCTATATTGGGAAAGGGATTCTAACTGATCATTAGAACTTTTGTCATTTATATGTTTTGATATTTTTAGGTATAATCTTATATATCATAAAGACAAGTTAGGGAAGATGTAAATAGTTTTAATATAGAATAGAAATGTATATCTACTCTCACTTTCATAGGTTGAAATTATAGATAGATGCTACATATAATAAATAGATGCTACATATATGGATAATGTATTATGAATATGTTTGATTTGATGTTTTCTAGAGATATACTCTTCTCTAATTATGTTTTTCAAGGATTTCAAAGAAAGAAATTGATATAATTTTCAGTCTTTAAATATCACTTACTATGGATGGGTAATTGGAAAGGGTTTGTTTTTCAACAAGTTGGTTCTGAATCAAAATCAATTAGTATGTTGTCTTATGTTTTGTCTTTTGTAAAATAAACCATGATTGAGTTCTTTATATGTTTTGATAAACATGGGTTGAAATAGGATAATGGGGTCATTAACCGAAACACAATCCTAGGTTTGGGTAGAGCACCACCCCATCTCCTACATTACAATCTCAAACTCGAGGTTTTGAAATTGTCTTTATGTATTCCGGATTTTATGTTATCTTATTGTTTGTCTTTTGTACAATAAAGCATGATTTAGTTTTATAAATGTTTGGGTAAAGTTAGGTTAAAATTGGATAATGGGGTTTTTACCCCCAACACAACCATAGTTTTGGGTATAGCTCCACTTCTCATCTCCTAGATTGGGGTCTCCAACTCAAATTTTAAATTTGTCTTTATATAAATCGAATTTTATGTTGTATTATTGTTTTTCTTTTTTATAATAAAGCATGATTGAGTTCTTTATATGTTTAGATAAACCAGGGTTGAAATTGGATAATGGGGTTGTTACCCCAAACACAATCCTAGTTTGAGGTATTGTTGCAACCCACCACACTAAATAAGATTACTCAAAATGAAACATACGATCAACTCCTAAACAACCACATAATTAAAAAGTAGGTAAATGAAAATTGAATATAACATTACCATCATGTTTAGAAATATTCACATAAAGGCCCAACAAGATACATGTCATAACATACCACATCAGGTATTTACATATATTTCCAATGGCATACGCCACAATCTATATACAAAAGAGATGTTCCACATATACATGCCATTTACAAACACAAGAAAACTGCCAAAAATCGAGTCAATGTAAACATATCATCTACAATACATCCTCTGCCTGGACCTAAGTATATAGGGATAACTATAGAACTCTACTAACAAATAGCCAACCTTCATGTCTTACTGCTCTCCAAGTTGTTCTTCTTCACCACCATGGACCTGACGATGTTGTTGATGATCACCTAAAAATATATGGTGACCCACGAGGTGAGACCAACATCCCAATGAGAAATATGACTCTCAACCAACAACTATTGATTACAACAAGTTATATTATTAAACAATAAAGCATATCAAACCAACTATGCAGGGTTTGCAGATTAAGCAAGTTATATTGATAAGAATAGCAACATGCATGACCAACAAGTATATGAATGGACAAGTAAAATTATCATCTACTAAATATTTAATTTCTCTTAGCACATTACATAGCAACTAAGAAGTATAAGAAAAAAGGCAAGGGTTAACATTCAATGTGAAGCGTTATTAACCCTAAACGGATATACTACACAGTAGTATTACATATTTTATTAAGCTAGCCTTAATTCACCTACATGGACTTAACTATTAAGTAAAACCCTAATCATGTAATTCCCTATGCCATATTTCCATTGAGTGTCAGGATTTGTGGGATGGAAAAATGAGTATTCCTTTAATGTATGCTCGAAGTCGTATACTGTCACTACTACAGAAATAGCATTCAGTGTCGCTTTTCTGGGCGTCGGTTGTTAAGGAACACGGATGCCTTATATTAAAGGCGTCGGTTATTTAGAAGAACCGACGTCTATATTCAAAGACCAGCCAAACACGGGTACCGCTTTGTATACAGCGTCGGTTGTTTATACAAAACCGACGCATCATGTCATCCAATTTTCGAGCAAAAAAAATAATGTCACTTTCGGCGTCGAGTCTGTAGTTAAAACACCGACGCTTATGTGCGATGGAAATTTGCGCGAAAAGTGTCCTTTTCCACGTCAGTCGTCCTTTAATCACCGACGCTGAATGTGGTTCCCGCCAAACATTTTCACGAAAATATCGTCCAAATGGACGTCGGATGTTGCGAACGACCTACGGTAAAGATGTTTAGGCGTCGGTTGTTGTAAACAACCGACGCTATTGGGGAACTTCATAACCTTCGATTGCCCGACTCTTCCCCTTTCTTATGTTTCATTGCTACCCTATTTCCCTATTGCGGCGATTTCTCCGGCGATTTCTCTGCTGCTGGTACTAGTTTTTCTCCGGTGCTTCTCTCCGGTGCCCCATCTCCGGCGTCCCCTCTCCGGCGCCCCTCTCCGACGCGTTTCTTCTCTGGCACCCCTGCTGCCCGCCCTGCTGCTCCAACCGCCTGCGCCGCCGCCACGCCTAACAACCGGCGCCGCCGCAACGCCTGACAACCGGCGCCGCCGCAACGCCTGGTGCCCACCTGCCTGCCACGCCTGAGAACCGGCGTCGTCGTACCCCCTTCTCCTTCTCCTCCGCCTGGCCGCTGCCTGCCTGCCGCCGCCTGGCCGCCTGCCTGCCTGCTGCGGCTGACGCTCCTGCTCGTCGGAGTCACTGCCGCTGGTTCTGGAGCTCGTCGGCCGCCACCCACGTACTCAACCAGCTCGACCTCACCCTACTCTTCTTGCCCAGGTACCTGCAGACCTACCCAGGCGCGAAATTGGTTCTTTATGTGCTGACCTAATCTGTTGCCTAATCTGCTTGCACGAAATTGGCTCCCTACTCTGCTTGCTTAATGTGCCTAATCTGCTTTAAGTGGTCCTAATATCATAACATGATAGTTTTATTATATGATTTGTGGCACTTTAGGGTGTATATACATGCAAATTATATAAGTGATAGATGTTGGATGTTTGTCAAGGTTTCTTGAAGATTGAATAAGTGATAGATGCTGGATGTTTATTTATTTCATCTATCCATGTTGCCTATAGTTTATAACATTGCATTGTGAATTATTGCATGTTTGAAACTATGAAATTCTTGATTTATTAGATGATATTCAAGAAAACCCTAGTTTGATGAGCATGTTGTTAATCATGTTAATTATGATTCTTCTATATATTCTGATGTCATTATATAATTATGTGATCCCAACATATTAAATTTAATTAGAATGATTTCATGAATTATAGGGTTTATATAAGAATGACAACACATGTATTTGTTGGCCTAGAAACCCGTCCAAGATTTACTCAGTAGGAGTAAATCTTGGATAGTCCCCAGTTTGGGACTGTTCTTGAACACCTAATCTCACTTAGGATGTAAGTGTATAATGTGTATTGGGTTTTCGAGAAAATTTCGGTAGCATTTCCCCGTTTGTTCTCTAAGTACATATGTACTTAGAGAACAACAGGGAAATGCTGCCGAAATTTTCTTGAAAACCAAATACACATTATACACTTACATCCTAAGTGAGATTAGGTGTTCAAGGATGGGATAGGCGGTACACATTTATTATATATAAGATTGACATCAAATGTGTTTGTTGGCCTAGAAACCCGTCCAAGATTGACTAATATATACTTGTTTCCTAATATATACTTGTTTAAAAGGTTAACTGATGTTATACAACTTTTTCTGAAAATATATAACATCGTTATATGTACTTACACTTTGTTAATACTAATATTGTGCAGTCTCTGTCTTCCCATAACAATGACTATGAATTGGGCCTCTATGTCAATGTTAACGTTCCCTATTGAAGAACAATTGGACATCATCCTAGATGATCGTTCCTTAAACCAATTGGTCATACCCAAACATTGGCGTTTTCTAAAAGGAAGACACTACATGCCTGGTAAAGTGACCCTAACTTTTGGAAATTATTCACATGTAATCGAGGTTGAGTATGATTTGGCGGGAAATCTTGTATCAAAATCCGGTTGGCGTGATTGGATTGGAGAGCTGCATGTGGTCCGTTGGAATAGGCTTTTTCTCCGTCCAGTTGGCGATAATTCCATCAAAGTTTGGATAACCAACAGCAACTGCGAGACCCCCGATCATCTTCTGTGGTATGAGCGCACGGCGTCGCATATCAGCTCAGACAAATCTGAATCTGAGGCCCCTATCAGTTCAGATTCGTCTAAATACAGTGAGGAGCTTCGTGACACAGCTTCATCATCAAAAAGAAGTTACTGATGCATGCGGGACCATGTTGGTGTAGTATTTAGTTGTCTATCTATCTAGACTTGTCTGTAGTAATAGTTTTTTTAATTATGCGCATGTTTAGGGGTACACCAACCCCTTTGTTTAGTTATTGTTATAACTAAAGTGTGTGTTCCCATGAATGGAACTGTAAGTTGCTACATGAATGCTTATAACTGAAGTGTGTGTTCCCATGAATGTTCCCATTTACATGATTACACTACTATTTTCTCATATTGTCTTGCCTCAAAAAAAAAATTCTTTTATTGTTTAGTCTATTTTAATACAACATACTTGCTTATATCTTTCTTAATGATGAACTGTAATACGACATACTTTCTTATATACTTGTTTCCTAATATATACTTGCTTTCCTAATATATACTTGCTTTCTCTGATCATAGAATGGATAGATCATGGATGTCCATTCGTAATCGTTGCACCCCAGAGTTTATATCTGGTCTTGATCAGTTTATTAGATTTGCCGAGGAACATAGGAAAAAACCTACAGATAGGTTCTACTGTCCATGTAGGCATTGCGGTAACAACTTGAAACTCAACACTGGTGAGGAAATCAAAAGTCATGTCATGTGCAACGGGATTGTACAAGGCTATACAGAATGGCACTGGCATGGAGAGATTTCAAAATCGAATCCAGTAGATGTCAATAGCAGTGCTTGGGTGGAAGAAGAAATTGCCTCCGATGACGTAAATGTGAACGAACCAGTTCCAGCAGACATTGTTGATGCGATGCTGGATAGTTGTAGGGTAGAGCACACCGATCCACCTCCTATCTTTACAAACATTGTGCATGATGTTGAGATACCGTTATACACAGGCTGTGCTAAGTTTACGAAGCTTAGCGCTGTGCTGAGATTGTATAAGTTGAAAGCTAACAATAGATGGAGCGACAAAAGCTTCACTGAATTGTTGACTTTGTTGAAAGAAATTCTTCCTGAAGGAAACGAGCTGCCAATCTCAACATACCAGGTAAAGAAAATGTTGTGCCCAATGGGAATGGAGGCCAAAAAGATACACGCATGCCCGAATGATTGTGTATTATTTCAAAAGGACTATGTAGATTTGAAAGATTGTCCAAAATGTGGTGCGTCACGATATAAATTGACGACTTCGGGGGAGTCCAAAACTGGTTCTCCTTCCAAGGTGTTGTGGTATCTACCTATAACATCACGGTTTCAACGCTTGTTTGCAAATCCGAAAGATGCGAAGAATTTGAGGTGGCATGCAGATGTTAAGAAAAATAATGATGGGATCCTACGACATGCGTCTGATTCCCCACAGTGGAAGAAGATTGATGTATTGTTCCCTGAATTTGGTGAAGAAGTCAGGAATCTAAGACTTGGGCTTTGTACAGACGGGATGAATCCATACGGGACATTGAGCAGCCAACATAGCACTTGGCCAGTCATGCTTGTTATATACAATCTTCCTCCCTGGCTGTGTATGAAAAATAAGTACGTTATGTTGTCATTGTTGATATCGGGCCCTAAACAACCCGGAAATGATATCGATGTTTATCTTGAACCTTTGATTGATGACTTAAAGAAACTTTGGGCTGAAGGTGTGATGACCTATGATGCTTCTGCAAGAGAGACATTTCGTTTGCATGCTATGTTGTTTTGCACTATTAATGACTTTCCGGCATATGGGAATTTGTCTGGATATAGTGTCAAAGGAGCTAAAGCGTGTCCTATATGTGAAGAAAACACTGATTCAATAAGACTAAAATATGGCGGCAAGACTGTATATCTTGGTCATCGAAGGTTTCTTTCAAAATTCCATCCGTATCGTAGGAAGCGCAAAGCATTCAATGGATGGAATGATGAACGGAGTGCACCTAAACCTATACCAGGGGATGTTGTTTATGAAAGAGTAAAAGACATTGTCAATGAATTTGGTAAGAAATCACAATGTAGTATGGCCACACGGAGTGACAATTCTTCATTCAAAAAGAAGTCAATATTTTGGGATCTTCCTTATTGGAGTTCTTTGTCAGTTAGGCATTGTATCGATGTAATGCACGTTGAGAAAAATGTCTGTGATAGCATCATTGGTACTCTATTAAATATACCAGGTAAGACTAAAGATGGGATAAAATCCAGACTGGACCTACGTGAAATGGGAATAAGGTCAGAATTAACAGAATTACGTGAAATGGGTAATAAAAGAACATACTTACCTCCCGCTTGTTACACGTTGTCTAGAAAGGAGAAGAAAACTTTTTGTGAATGCTTGGTAAATGTTAAGGTGCCACATGGTTACTCATCCAACATCTGTAGATTGGTATCAATGAAAGATCTGAAGTTGATAGGTCTTAAATCTCATGATTGTCACACTCTAATGCAACAAATATTGCCCGTGGCAATTCGATCTATATTGCCGAAGCATGTAAGGTGTGCAATTACCAGACTTTGTTTCTTTTTCAACAGTCTATGCAGCAAAGTTATTGACCCTGATACTCTCGATAATTTGCAAAGAGAAGTGGTTGTTACCCTATGTCAGCTTGAGATGTATTTCCCTCCTTCGTTCTTTGATATCATGGTACATCTTGTTGTCCACTTGACTAGGGAAGTGAAAATCTTGGGACCGGTTTTCTTGCATTGGATGTATCCCTTTGAACGATACATGAGCATTTTTAAAGGTGATGTTCGAAACTGTTATCGTCCTGAAGGGAGTATTATTGAAGGTTATGTGGCGAGAGAGGTTATGGATTTCTGCAATGACTTTCTCAGTGGTAAAGACACTCCTGATAATGACAAGAATATTGAGGAGGGCAAAGGAATTTTGGGATCACGGGTGAAAGTAATCAGCCGTGAGCAGTTGGAACAAGCTCACTTGTATATTTTACATAATATGGACGAAGTGAGTGTTTATATCGAGGAACATACCAATTTCATAAAGAGACAACATCCTCGAGCAAGTTCAATGTGGCTTGCTAGAGAGCATAATAAGACTTTTACTAAGTGGTTTGAAGATAAAGTCTTACATCAACTATCTCAAACACCAAATGATATTACAGAAACTATCAAATGTCTCGCCTTTAAACCAAAACCGAATGTTATGTCTTATGAAGGGTTTGACATTAATGGATTCACATATTACACAAAGCGCCAAGATGATAAGAGTGTCGTCCAAAATAGTGGGGTCACTCTTCAAGCGTCAACTATGTACTTTGCAAGTGCAAAGGATAAGAGTCCACGTGAAGCTAAAATGTCATATTACGGTGTCATTGAAGACATTTGGGAGTTTGACTACATAGATTTCAATATTCCGCTCTTTAAATGTAATTGGGTTGATAACACCAAAGGAGTTATAGTGGATGAATTGGGTTTCACTTTGGTGAACTTTGAAATGATTGGCGAGAAGGTTGAACCATTCATATTGGCATCACAGGCAAAACAAATATTCTATATCGATGATCCTGCAAATGATAAATGGTCGGTTGTTCTTCATGGTAAAAGACAGTTCATTGAAGATCCTATAGATGAAGAAGAGTACTATGATAAGTATGATGACTCCAGTCCATTCTCAGTTGGGTTGCCAACTCCACAAAATATTGAAGCTAATGATGACTTATATGTGCGCGGAGATCACAATGAAAGATTGTTAATTGATAAAAGATCACAATTTTAGAGACATGTATGTTTATACAAATGGTAAATGTTTTCCTTTTTCTAATTTATACAAATGCTAAATGTTTTCCTTTTTCTAGTTGATACAAATGCTAAATGTTTGCCTTTTTATGACATTTTCAGATGGCTGACCATGATGAGAATGATGTTCATGATGAGCATGAAGTCCATGATGAGCATGTTGTCCATGACGAGCATGGCGATGATACCAATGTAAGTTCTAAAAACATATCCTGTATTTCTATAAAATTCATTATCTTCTAGTTATGTCATATATCCTATATTTCTATATTGGCCTAATTCAGTGTGTTTATTTTTGTCAAATTTTAGGTTGATGATGCACATGTACCCACTGAAGCACTGGAGCAACTTGATGCGCGGAGAGGACATTCCAACTCGAGATATCGTCTACCGTTTCCTCCTCCTCCGCAGTAATATCCCCATCTCTAAATGTTTCTCGTAGGATTCTGAACCCCTCCCTTCCCTCTACTACATCGAAGCCATGCCGCAGTTGAACCCTTTCGCCGAGCCCTACCCGGCCAAGCAGGCGTCGCCTGAAGCACCACCGTCATCGTCATCTCCACCTCCATCGCAACTTGCTGTGCTAGTCCTGACAGTTTATCACCCCACATGCCTTCCTCCTCAGTTCGTGCCGCTAGACGACCACACAATGGATCCAAGAGGATTGCAGGCGTTCGCCAAAGACTATAGGCTGAGTTAACTCAATAGTTAACTCAGCCTATAGTCTTTGGCGAACGCCTGCATATCCTCTTCGATCCATTGTGTGGTTGTCTAGCGGCATGAACTGGGGAGGAAGGCATGTGGGGCCATAAACTGTTAGATATAATTGGGATGTTGATAGTGATGATGAATGATACTTTGTAAATGAATGTTTCTGAATGTTAAAACATGTATTTGAATGATTCTATATGTGTGAACGTGACAATTGAATTGATGTCTGAATGTATCTACTTGTGTGAATATTTTTATGTTAATTTTACAGGTTTGTGGCCTGTTTGTAGGCTGATATCAATGGATGTCGTAAACCTGCAGTTCAGAAAACTGAACTGCAGGTTCTCATCCTGCTGACCAGCCACAGCAGGCCTGCAAACAGATTTATAAAAAAAAAATAGATATAGGCGTCGGTTATTTACAGATAACCGTCAGCACAGACTTACAGCGTCGGTTTTTTGTTGAACACCGACGCCAAAAGTGTTCGCGCTACAAGAAATGGGAGTCATCTAGGACACTTTTCTGTGTCGGTTTTTTAGTATATAACCGACGCAGAAAGCGTCCTAGATGACGCTGTTTTCTGTGGCGCGAACCCTTTTGGCGTCAGTGTTTTATAATAAACCGACGCCTTTATATTAAATAGGCGTCGGTTTTTTAACCGACGCTGAAGTGTCCAACCTTTTAGCGGCGCCCACATAGGCGTCGTTCAGAAACCGACGCCAAAGGGGGTTAAACAACCGACACTAAAAGGCACTTCTGTAGTAGTGTGTTGAGTATATGCATGTTTTTGAGGATGGTTGCGGTCATACCTCGACATAAGAATGAATGCAGTCATATCTTAGATATTCATATATAAGATGTGATTGAGGACAACTGTAGTTGTACCTTGGATGTTTGTGTTTTGAATACCCTGGTTCACTAGTGTCATGACCTATATACAAACGACAGACTAGGCTATTTTGTAGCTTGACTTTATATGTCGTTGTGGCTGACTCATACTGAGGGAAGATGAGATCATAGGAGTTTGTCTCTCCTAGATCTTGTATGATGTTGATTTTGACTTAGAAGTGATCAATTAGAGTCTAAGTGGTGAACCTCAAACTCCTCATGCATCAATCAAGTTACATACAAACCCTAAAAGAGTTCTACAAAAAACATGGTGGATTGCAACTTCAAACAAAATAAAACATATAAAACATAAAGCTGATCACATCATTACATGGAACTATTTCTTTACCATACATGAGACCAACACAACATCACACTATCACAGGATACAAGTTCTTATCACAAAACCATGTCTGAGGTCATAAGACCATTCACATTGTTCCATGTAAGAACATCAACATCTTTCCATGCCTCATTAGAGCCCATCATTCCATCACCATACATGTGATTTATAAGTTCAAAATAACACTATATTTAAAACTATGATGTTCATGTGACAACAAATTGAGATTACAACAACATAGAGAGAAAAAATACGTTCATCATCATACTAATCACTCAAGATAGCTAAGCATGATGATCATTTACTTTAGTTAGGCTTAGGTTCAATAGGATAAGAGAATTAGGGTTTCTAAAATAGAAATTAAAGGTAAACCCTAAGTCTAACATCTCCATCAAGCATGAAAGCATAAAGTCAAACCCAACTATTGACTATAGGATCAAGAAATTCCATCGACCAACTAGGTTAGGGAAACACAACGGCCATATGGGTTAGAGGAACCTTATTGACCATTAGGGTTAGGTGCCTTAGCGACCACTATGGTTCAATGTGGCATCCAACTCATAAAAACAAGATTAACTAATGTGGAAGTGTATCATTCGCAGAGGATTACTGAAAATCACTAAAAATTAAAACCATTTACAAAGAGATCCATTCTTAGGAAAAATCTTTAAACAAGAACCAAAGTATTATAATTACATACTGGCCCACATTGTACATTCCATGTACCATCTCTTCTCGAGGAATATATATATACAACACTTTAATTTGATAAAAGCACGAGTAACAAAATTCTCGAGGCATTCAAACCAAAATCTCAGATCGATTATAAAAACACTATCTACTGACTACTAGGACCTGAGAGTACAGAGAAGACACATAGGACTTTATATATACAAAGCTTGACAGCCAGTATCCCCACCTGGGATATCATTGTTTCCTTGTTGTTGTTGCTGCTGCACTTCTCCTACTATAGAGTTTCTACCTCTTTGTCTGCGTCTACCTAAAAATGTTGGATCCCACGGGGGTGAGACAATTTGTTAATTGCCCTAGCGCGAGATATAACTCTCTGTCGAAAAAATTATTACTGCAGTTTAATAGCAACAAACTGAACAGTGGAATCATATATTTTAATAGCAGATAAATCAATATCTATGCAAATTAGAGCAACATTCCTATTCAAGTATTTCAACTATAACTTGATAAAGCAGCATGTCTCTTATTCAATATGGATTTAAAGAACATAAGTAACATTTATGTATCAGGGACATGCTAAGCAAGATAACATCAACCAGTGGTTCTCGTATTTCAATCTTATGCAAATACGCTACACGGCTGATTACGTTTTACAAACATACTTAAGCTCTGAGGAGATGAGGTATACCGCTCATACTCCAACCGACCATTGCGAAGTCGAAATCGGTACCATACAAGGTCAATGGAAGAGTCGGCTTCCAAGACCTCCCACATCCCGATCAGTGCGGGACCACATGCAGGACATCTTGAGTATCTGCTACATAGCTTGCCAGGGTATAATGGCATCTTCGCTATAGAGATATAGCGGTGGATGCACTCTCTTCGCAATCGAGAGATTTCATGTTTACCTCCATCGATCTGGCATTTACATCATTGAGAGATTCATGATACATCCATTCCGGAACATATAATGAAAGATTGAGAGGTTTAATGTTTACCTTCCATCAATTCCTCCATTAGGGTGTATGGATATTTTCACCCATTGACCCCCGCATATTCAAAAATATGCGCTCTCCAGGAGATCCCATAGGAAACCTATTTCACCATCACCAACTACTGATGATGATGGATCTATGGTCAGAGCACTACGTGAATAGCTTTCACTTGATTAATTAAGTACATTATCATATTCTTTTAGCATCAGCCAAGTTTTCAATCATATCTTATTATAACAAATGCTACAAAGAAACATTTACTTTTTTCATCAGTTACATCTTAGTCTTTATAAGACATTGGGATCTCAGTCCCTCATTTCAATACTGGGAATACTCTTCTCTTCACAAACTCAATGCCATAACCATATGGTTCTGGGTATTCAAACCCGTAGCTCATCACTGAACATTGTTACCACTCTTTCAGGTAACTATCACCTTCAGGTCATCTGACCAAGGTAAACATGACACTTGCTACACAAGCATCTCTTATGCACTTGAGGCCCATTAACTCTCTTGTTACCTCTTACTAGGCAACAAGGAATATTATGGCACACAAGGCCCAATAAATAATTTCAATAAATAAAACATCATAGCTCATACCTGGTTATGTTCATCATCTCATGATTCCTGCATGGTTAGTACAGATGATAATAGATATATTAATCATATTTCAATTCCATGCTATTCAAGGGTAACACCACTATTCCCTTACCAGGGTTAGGGTTTCCCATTTTATGTCAATCAGGGTTACTCATTCCCTTTGCACAATTAGGACCAATGATTTATCATTTCATTGTCCAAGGTTAGAGTTTCATGCTATATAATATAACCCAGAATTAGGGTTTCACATACCTTCACCCTATTTTAGAATTAGGGTTTACCATTCACATCACATCAGGGATTATCATATACTAACACCCAATTTAGGGTTAGGTTTTACTATTCCTCCTAATTAGGGTTTTATATTCCATTACCCACAATTAGGGTTTACTATTCATCCTAATTACGGTTTATCATCAGGATACCCTGAATTAGGGTTACTCATGTCGTTACCCTAAATTCATGCCACATCATCCTCCTAGTTTAGGGTTTCACTCAAACTTTCCCTAAATTAGGGTTTGAGTTCATTAATCAACACAATTAGGGTTTTATGATCTCTTTATCAAGGATCATACCCTAATTGTATATCACATTTATTTTGAATGTGTTAGGCTTAATTACTACATGATTATCATTCATGCATGAATCTTTCTCTCTCTCATCCTACTCAGGATGTTCACTACTCAATTCTTGATTAGATTGAGCTTACTCTTTATTCGAATACATGCATTGATGGTTAGCATGATGTATTGAATTATTACATCATTATGCATCAATGATTAATCCCACTAAGGGTATCAATCATCTAAGTACATTAGGTATCCAAATGGTTTAATCCATTGAACCTTTAATTACATGAGGGTTCCGAATGAATTGACCAATTGAACCTTCAATTACATTAGATGATCAATTGGATTAACCATATTGGATCTTCAATTACATGAGGTATCCAAATGGATTAACCATGTCGAACCTCAAAAAGATTTGATTACTTAGACCATAAACGATCTTAGTTCTAAGAATTCAATTGGTAGAAAACCATTTGGACAAATTACCCTTGAAACCGATTGGACAAGAAAGGTGTTGAAACCGATTGAACTTTGGGTCTCCAAATGGTTTGAGACCGTTTGGACTCAAAAGGTCTTAAGACTGTTTGGTCCAAATCCTCTCAAAACCGAATGGACCAAAAAGTTCTTTCAACACTTCAACAATTCATGGTTTCAATAGATGAACTAATTATCAATTGAATCCTTGATTTCTTCATCAATTGAACTATTTAATCATACTTCAATTGGACCATTAATTAGGGTTTTGAACCCAATTGATCTAGGATTTCTACTCAAGAACCTTCAATTAGGGCTTTGAAATCGAGGAACCATCAATGATCAACATTGTGGAATAGATTCAATTGAAATTAATAAATCATCATCAAAATTTTGATATTACCTGACCTCAAATGGTCTTGAGGTCGTTTAGATGACCTCCAAACGGTCTTGATACCGTTTTCCCCATACTATCCGTGTAATTTGTGAAATTCCATTAGGGTTTAGATCATTGGATTGATCATCAAATCAGCTATTGATTGCATTTCAATTTGGTATCTCTGGACCTTCAATTACTCAACCATACTTAACCCTAGACCTCCAAACGGTCTTGGTTGACATCCAAATGGTCTTGAGACTATTTGGGTGACCTCCAAATGGTCTTGAGACCATTTGGGTTAATCAACCCCAAATCTAAATCAACCAATTCGAATTTCAGCACTTAACCCGATTAGGGTTTGGTAATTGATGAACCTTCAACTAATGAACCCTTTGGAATTATTCAATTAAATTTAATGGGTCATCAACCATCAAAATTAGTGTCAAATCTCCAAATGGTCAACTGTGGTCAACCCTCCCAAACGGTTTGAAAACGTTTGGCTTCTAACGGTTTAATAAACTATTTGATTTCAAATGGTTTTGTTGAAACCGAATGAACAACTTGTTGAAACCGATTGGAATAGAATTTATTTGGGAAAAGTGCCCAAGATGATGTAATCATCATCTACCTTCGTCCATGTAGTTCATATTGCTGCTGATTTCATAAAACTATCAATTACAACAAGCAACCAATCAAGAAGAAGAAGGAATCAATATATTTGCAAGATTGATAATTGAATAACAATGTAATGGGTTCAAGTTATATAACCCACCTCCAAATGAGCTTAAAATCACCAAGATCATGTCAAAAATGGTGGATGAAACTCCTTTCACTATCCCAAGGCTCGTCCTCAAGATTTGAGTGAAAAGGAATGGTTAGAATTGAAGATGGGATCGAGATAAGAAGAAATCATGCATTAATTTTCGATTTCCACCATGGAAATAAGGTGAAAGGAAGTCAAGAAGCTTACCAACAGGTTGGGGGTCGTCCTCCTGGTCCTTAAAAGCTTCCTTGGTCGTTTTTAAAGTAAAGAGGAGAAGTGGATTCGAAATTACCCTTTCATTATATGGATAAATGAGCTTATATGCATTTTTATTAAAAATTCATTTAAGAGAGAGAAAGTAGGAATTATCTCCCCCATTTCCTTGCCACTTGCCCCCTTCTCTTACTTAGATACGAGTCTATCCTCATTGCCTATTATTCCTCTCAATTATCCACAATGTAAAGAAAAGCAAATTAAGCACCTTAACCCTTATAATATTAATTTCCATAAGTTAGTGGATATTTCTTTTTCTTATAATAATGTGAGTGGAGTCTTCACCTCCTTAGGATATTTCGTTGCCTTTGCAAGGAATAAGGATGTTCACACTTGAGAAAATTCAACCATATCGTTTTTGGTTGAAGGCCCTTCAATTATTTTATTTATTTTTTTGCATTAAATTGAATTAGGGTTTCAATTATGCTTAAATCTTGATTATTTTAATATCAAGATTCTCTCTCCTTCAATGTGATACAAATGAGATGACCCTCTCATTTTATTTGCTCTACATGATGCCAAGAAATATTAGGGACTATTTTGAAGTGGTAAATTGCATATTGAACCCTGGGTTTTGGGTAAATTGCACATTACACCAAAACTAGGTTTTAATGCACAAACATTGCTTAATCAGCTCTTTCTTGGTACTCAGGCTTTCACTAGCCATACCTATGCATCATCTTCATTATTATGATTCTCCAACACACGAGGAACATATTATCATGCAACATTTGCAAATTAACCCCTCAACTTGGGTAAATTGCACTTTAGTCCATAACAATCAAAACATTATTTTCAACATCGTTCCAAAAAGGACTAAAATTGAAATATAAGTTCCTCTTGAGCCTTAATTAATTTTCAAAAGATAAGAGCAAGTATTTTAATCATCTCTTTTAAGAAAAACATCTAGGTTAAATCTTAACCCAGGTCAGGGATGTTACAAATTATCCACCCCTTACAAGGATTTCGTCCCCGAAATCATCAACAAAAACATCAAGAGAAAAGAGAATGATACTTCTTCCTCATCTCTTCCTCTAGCTACCATGTAGCTTCTTCAACGCCACGATGATGCCAGAGAACTTTCACAAGACTATATCTTTCTTTTTTAGCTTTTTGATTCTCCTATCAAGAATCAACACAGGTCCTTCAACATATGATATATCATCATTTAGTTCTACCTCCATAGGTTGCAGAACTAATTCATGTCAGGATGACACTTTCTCAACATGGAGATGTGAAACACTGGGTGCAATGTATGCAACTCAGGTGGTAACTCCAGCTTATAGGCTACCTTTCCCATCTTTTCAATTATCAGATAAGGCCCCATAAATCTAGGAGCTAACTTCCCCTTCTTTCCGAATCTCAGAATACCTTTCCAAGGTGAGACCTTGAGGTATACTCTATATCCAACTTGGAATTCTAAGGGTCTATGACGCTTATCAGCGTAAGATTTCTATCTATCCTGAGCAGCTTTCAACTGTTGTTGTATTACTTTAATCTTCTCAGTTGTTTGTTGTACTAGCTCAGGACCCAAAAGTTGATATTCTCCTATTTCATGACAACATAAAGGATATCTACAACGTCTACCATACAATGCCTCATATGGTGCCATATCAATATTGTGTTGATAGCTATTATTATAAGAAAATTCTATCAAGCTTAGGTGTAGATCCCAACTTCCTACAAACTGAAGGACACATGCCCTAAGAAAGTCTTCCAAGGTTTGTATGGTCCTCTCAGATTGTCCATATGTCTGTGGGTGAAAGGATGTACTAAACTGTAATTGTGTACCCAAAGCTTTATGGAGTCGCTCTCAAAAATGACTTGTGAACTGGGGACCTCTATCAGATACAATAGTAGCTGGAACCCCGTGTAAACACACTATTTCATCTATGTATATCTGTGCAATCTTCTCAGCAGTGTAGGTTGTTTTGACAGGAATGAAATGTGTTGTCTTAGTCAACCTATCAACTATCACCCATAAGGAATCATGACTTTTGGTTGTTCTTGGCAAACCAACCACAAAGTCTATGGTTACATGGTCCCATTTCCACTGCGGTATAGGTAGAGGCTGCATTGTTCCTACGGGCTTCTGATGTTCAACTTTAACTTGCTGACACACTGGACACCACATAATAAACTCAGCAACATCTTTCTTCAAACCAGGACACCAATACATATCTTTCAAGTTATGATACATCTTGGTGCTCCCTGGATGCATAACATACATCGAAGAATGAGCTTCTTCCAGAACTAACTTCCTTAAGTCATTGGCAATAAGTACTACCATCCTACCATGGTAACAGACTACCTGATCCTATGAATCATGGAAACCATCTCCTTTTTCACTACCATACTCTGACCTGATTTGTTGAACTACAATATCAGCTTGTTGTGCTTCTTTAATCTGCTACCTCAGAGTAGGTTTCACTTGCATCTCAGCTAACAACCCGGCTAACAATGATACCTTAAGTTGTACATTGTTTTGCCTCAAGGAGATAAGCATATCTCTCTTAGAGCACACTAAGGAGTTCAACTGTGCGTTGTTTAAGGCTGGTGTTGCTAATTTTCTACTTAGTGCATCAACAACCACATTGGCTTTCCCTGGATGATAATCAATTGTATAATTGTAGTCCTTGATTAACTCCATCAAGTGGTGTTGCCTCATGTTTAGCTCATGCTGGGAAAAGATATATTTTAAATTCTTACAGTCTATGAAAATTTGGAATGTCTCCCCATAGAGATAATGTCTCCAGATCTTCAAGGCATGGACCATAGCAGCTAACTCTAGATCGTGTGTTGGATAATTCTCCTCATGTTTCTTGAGTTGTCGAGAAGCAAAAGAAATCACTTGTTTATCCTGCATCAACACACATCCTTGTCCATTCTTAGATGAATCACAGAATACTATGTACCCCTTTCCCTACTCAAGTAGCACTAACACAGGTGCACTGGTTAACCTTTCTTTTAGCAACTGGAAAGAATGCTAACACTTGTCATTCCAGACAAAAGGAACCTCCTTCCTGGTCAACTTGGTTAGGGGTAAAGCTATTGAACTGAAGTTCTTAATGAACCTCCTGTAATAGCCTGCCAGTCCTAGGAAACTGTGTATCTCCATCAGTGTCTTTGGTTGTTCCCATTGTAGGATAGATTCTACCTTATTAGGATCAACATGGATACCTGAGGCAGATATAACTTGTCCTAGAAAAGAAACTTCTGGTAACCATAACTCGCATTTGCTAAACTTAGCATACAACTTATGCTTTCTTAGCAAAGTCAAATCCTGACGGAGGTGCTGCTCATGCTGTTGAGCATCTCTACTATATATCAAGATATTATCTATGAAGACTACTACACACTGATCAAGAAAAGGCTGGAAGATTCTATTCATGAGTTCCATGAATGCAGCTAGTGCATTAGTTAGTCCAAACGACATAACTATGAACTCATAGTGACCATACCTTGTCCTAAAGGTAGACTTAGGTATATCACTCTCCTTAATACGCAATTGATGGTATCCCGACCTCAGTTCTATCTTAGAAAAGATAGTTGCACCACACAACTGATCAAACAGGTCATCTATCCTTGGCAGAGGATACTTGTTCTTTATAGTTACTTTATTCAACTGTCTATAGTCGATGCACAATCACATAGACCCATCTTTCTTCTTTACAAAGAGGATCGGAGCACCCCATGGAGAAGTACTCGGTCAGATAAAACCCTTCTCAAGCAACTCCTATAATTGTTTCTTGAGCTCTGCCATGTCAACAGGTGCCATTCTATACGGCGTTTGTGTTATGGGTTGCGTGCTCGGGATTAGATTAATCTCAAAATCAATCTCTCGGGGTGGTGGAACTCCTAGAAGTTCTTTAGGAAATACATCTTCAAATTCCCTGACTATCAGAACTTCAGAAGGATGAGGGCTCTCTATTGTGGTATCTACCACATGAGCCAAGAATGTAAAGCATCCCTATCTCATCAACTTCTCAGCTACCATAGATGACACCAAACAAGTTGGAAGAATCTTTCTGTCTCCCTAAAAGATCCATGGGTCACCATTGTCTGTGAACACAGCCTGCTTGGAACCACAATCCAAGACAACCTTATACTTCTCTAAGGTGTCCATTCCTAGGATTATTTCAAAACCCTGCATCTCAAGTGGTATAAGATCCACTTGAATGCGATGTTTAGAAAAAGAAAGAGTGCAGGGAGAACACACCTCCCGCAACACTGTAGATCCCAGCAAAGGGTTTTCTAACATCAAACTATCTACTCTATGACTGACAGTCATGTTGCAGTCATGAGTCACTTCTCGAGTGATAAAGGAATGTGTAGCACTCAGATCAATTAACATAGATATGAAGTAGGATGAAGACATATCACAATAAAATAGTTCCATCTGACATGTCACAACCTGAGGGTTGACTACTGCTTCAGGTTGGTTCATTGCATAGAACCTCATTGTTGCCTGTTGTTGACCCTGTGCTTCGTTGTTGGGTGCTGACGATCCAGCTTGGGACGCTTGTCCACGTCCTCTAGCATTATTTCTGAATGTTCGCCTCTGTGAGCCTTGGTGACTCTGCCTCTGGGGTTGAGTTACAGTTCTGACCTTCTCAGGACAATCTCTCTTCAAGTGTCCTGACCTCCCACACTAGAAGCAGTTGTAACTTCCCAGACTCTGCCTGGGTGGTCATGTCACTGATGTTGATGTTGTACTAGGGGCTCTACTTGGAGGAAAACTACGGCCCCTACCCCTACTTGACGTCCACTACGTCGGGGTATTAAACCTTGGTGGTGGTGGAGGTGTAGAGAATCTCAGCTTCTTGAAGCTCTCAGACCATTGTCCTTGAAACTAAGGATACACTTTCCTATTACTGGTCTGTCACTTTTCAATCACAGACCTCTCTATCCGCCTAACAGATTCCACAAAAGTGGCAAATCTCTCCATGTTCTCCAGAGCAGACACAAGAGTGGTCAATTCATCGTTCAACCCCCTCTCGAAATGTGGAATCCTCTCTTCATCAGTAGCTGCCATGTGTGGACAGAACCGCAAAAGTTCCGTGAACCTAGCTTCATATTTGCTAATGTTCATATGTCCTTGCCTCAACCTCTCAAATTGAGAGATCTTCTCATCTAGATACGTCTTGGGAAAGTATCTAGCGACAAATTCACATCGGAATTCATCCCATCTGACTTCAACACCTGGTCTTTTACCTTCTTCGATGGTCCACCAATGACCAACACTCCCCTTCAGAAGGTATACAACATGCCCCACCTTCTCTACTTCAGGGATGTTAAGGATTCTAAAAGCTTTCTCCAGCTCCGTCAACCACAAATCTGCATCAGTTGGGTCAGCTGTACCAACATAGTCTGTGGCTCCCACCCTACGAAGCTGTTCAAAGGTCTTGCCAGCTCCATGTCCTTCATTGTGGGGTAGTGCCCTCGGTGTAGGTGGTGGCATCCTATCTGCCATATGCGTCATAGTCGCCATAAACTGCCCAAATAGGGTATGGAAAGTTGGGTTCTCTAATGCAGCTTGATCAAGTTGAAGAATCTCAAGTACAGGTTCCTCCCTAGATTGATCCCTTGCACCTCCTCTCGGTGCAGCAACGCTGCTCTCAGTAGCATGTTCGTCATGTGACCTAGACATCTTCAAGTTCTTCTTCTCCTATATGAGTAGAAGACACTATCAGATAAACTGGAAGACACTAGAACAGACTCAACAACCTTTATCCTATGTCTTTGTAGACTCAGCAAACCTAGAGCTCTGATACCACTTTACTTGTGGCATCCAACTCATAAAAACAAGATTAACTAATTGAGAAGCGTATCATTCGCAGTGAATTACTGAAAAGAACTAAAAATGAAAACCATTTACAAAGAGATCCATTCTTAGGAAAACTCTTTAAATAAGAACCAAAGTATTATAATTACATACTAGTCCACATTGTACATTCCATGTACCATCTCTTCTCGAGGAATATATATATACATCACTTTCCTTTGATAAAAGCACAAGTAACAAAATTCTTGAGGCATTCAAACCAAAATCTCAGATCGATTATAAAAACACTATCTACTGACTCCTAGGACCTGAGAGTACAGATACGGCACATAGGACTTTATATATACAAAGCTTGACAGCCAGTATCCCCACCTGGGATATCACTGTTGTCCCTGTTGTTGTTGTTGCTGCTCTTCCTCTGCTACAGAGTTTTTGTCTCTTTGTCTGCGTCTACCTAAAAATGATGGATCCCATGGGGGTTAGACAATTTGTTAATTTCCCCAGCGAGAGATATAACTCTCAGCCGAAAACATTATTATTGCAGTTTAATATCAACAAACTAAATAGTGGAATCATATATTTTAATAGTAGATAAATCATTATCTATGCAGATTAGAGCAAAATTCCTATTCAAGTATTTCAGTTATAACTTGATAAAGCAGCATGTCTCTTATTCAATATGGATTTAAAGAACATAAGTAACATTTATGTATCAGGGACATGCTAAGCAAGATAACATCAACCAGTGGTTCTCGTATTTCAATCTTATGCAAATACGCTACACGGCTGATTACATTTTACAAACATACTTAAGATCTGAGGAGATGAGGTATACCGCTCATACTCCAACCGACCATTGCTAAGTCAAAATCGATACCATACAAGGTCAATGGAAGAGCCAACTTCCAAGACCTCCCACATCCCGTTCAGTGTGGGACCACATGCAGAACATCTTGTGTCTCTACTACATAGCTTGCCATGGTATAATGGCATCTTCGCTTTAGAACTACAGTGGCGGCTGCACTCTCTTTGCAATCGAGAGATTTCATGTTTACCTCCATCGATCCATTATTAACATCATCGGGAGATTCGTGATACATCCATCTTGGCACATACAATGAAGGATTGAGAGGTTTAATGTTTACCTTCCATCAATTCCTCCATTAGGACATACGGATGTTTTCACCCATTGACCCCCGCATATTCAGGAGATCCCATAGGAAACATGTTTCACCATCACCAACTACTGACGATGATGGATCTATGGTCAGAGCACTACATGAATAGCTTTCACTTGATTAATTAAGTACATTATCATATTCTTTTCGCATCAGCCATGTTTTCAAACATAACTTATTATAACAAATGTTAGAAAGAGACATGTACTATTTTCATCAGTTACTTCTCAGTCTTTATAAGACATTGGGATATCAGTCCCTCATTTCAATACTGGTAATACTCTTCCCTTCACAAACTCAATGTCATAATCATATGGTTCTGGGTATTCAAACCCTTAGCTCATCACTAAGCATTGTTACCACTCTTTCAGGTAACTATCACCTTCAGGTCATCTGACAAAGGTAAACATGACACTTGCTACACAAGCATCTCTTATGCACTTGAGGCCCATTAACTCTCTTGTTACCTCTTACTAGGTAACAAGGCATATTATGGCACACAAGGACCAATAAATAATTTCAATAAATAAAACATCATAGCTCATACCCGGCTATGTTCATCATCTCATGATTCATGCATGGTTAGTACAGATGATAACAGATATATTAATCATATTTCAATTCCATGCTATTCAAGGGTAACACCACTATTCCCTTACCAGGGTTAGGGTTTCCCATTTCATGTCAATCAGGGTTACTCATTCCCTTTGCATAATTAGGACCAATGATTTATCATTTCATTGTACAAGGCTAGAGTTTCATGCTATATAATATAACCCAGAATTAGGGTTTCACATACCTTCACCCTATTTTATAATTAGGGTTTACCATCCACATCACATCAGGGATTATCATATACTAACACCCAATTTAAGGTTAGGTTTAACTATTCCTCCCAATTAGGGTTTTATATTCCATTACCCACAATTAGGGTTTACTATTCATCCTAATTAGGGTTTATCATCAGGATACCCTGAATTAGGGTTACTCATGTCATTACCCTAAATTCATGTCACATCATCCTCCTAGTTTAGGGTTTCACTCAAACTTTCCCTAAATTAGGGTTTGAGTTCATTAATCAACTCAATTAGGGTTTTATGATTTCTTTATCAAGGATCATACCCTAATTGTATATCACATTTATTTTGAATGTGTTAGGCTTAATTACTACATGATTATCATTCATGTATGAATCTTTCTCTCTCTCATCCTACTCAGGATGTTCACTACTCAATTCTTGATTAGATTGAGCTTACTCTTTATTCGAATACATGCATTGATGGTTAACATGATGTATTGAATTATTACATCATTATGCATCAATGATTAATCCCACTAAGGGTATCAATCATCTAAGTACATTAGGTCTCCAAATGGTTTAATCAATTGAACCTTTAATTACATGAGGGTTCTGAATGAATTGACCAATTGAACCTTCAATTACATTAGATGATCAATTGGATTAACCATATTGGATCTTCAATTACATGAGGTATCCAAATGGATTAACCATTTTGAACCTCAAAAAGATTTGATTACTTAGATCCTAAATGATCTTAGTTCTAAGAATTCAATTAGTAGAAAACCATTTGGGCTAATTGCCCTTGAAACCGATTGGACAAGAAAGGTGTTGAAACCGATTGAACTTTGGGTCTCCAAATGGTTTGAGACCATTTGGACTCAAACGGTCTTAAGACCATTTGGTCCAAACCCTCTCAAAACCAAATGGACCAAAAAGTTCTTTCAAAACTTAAACAATTCATGGTTTCAATAGATGAACCGGTTATCAATTGAATCCTTGATTTCTTCATCAATTGAACTATTGAATCATCCTTCAATTGGACCATTAATTAGGATTTTGAACCCAATTTATCTAGGATTTCTACTCAAGAACCTTCAATTAGGGCTTTGAAATTGAGGAACCATCAATTATCAACATTGTGGAATAGATTCAATTGAAATTAATAAATCATCATCAAAATTTTGATATGAACTGACCTCAAACGGTCTTGAGGTCATTTGGATGACCTCCAAACGGTCTTTAGACTGTTTTCCCCATCCTATCCTTAGAATTTGTGAAATTCCATTAGGGTTTAGATCATTGGATTGATCATCAAATCAGCTATTAATTGCATTTCAATTTGGTATCTCTGGACCTTCAATTACTCAACCATAGTTAACCCTAGACCTCAAAATGGTCTTGGTTGACCTACAATCGGTCTTGAGACCGTTTGGGTGACCTCCACATGGTCTTGAGACCGTTTGGGTTAATCAACCCAAAAATATAAATTAACCAATTGGAATTTCAGCACTTAACCCGATTAGGGTTTGGTAATTGATGAACCTTCAACTAATGAACCCTTTAGAATTAGTCAATTAAATTTAATGGGTCATCAACCATCAACATTAGCATCAAATATCCAAATGGTCAACTATGGTCAACCCTCCCAAATGGTTTGAAACCGTTTGGCTTCTAACGGTTTAATGAAACCGTTTGATTTCAAACGGTTTTGTTAAAACTGAATGAACAACTTGTTGAAATCGATTGGAATAGAATTTCTTTGGGAAAAGTGCCCAATATGATGTCATAATCATATACCTTCGTCCATGTAGTTCATATTTCTTCTTATTTCATAAAATTATCAATTACAACAAGCAACCGATCAAGAAGAAGAAGGAATCAATATATTTGCAAGATTGATAATTGAATAACAATGTAATTGGTTCAAGTTATATAACCCACCTCCAAATGAGCTTAAAAGCTCCACGATCACGTCAACAATGGTGGATGCAACTCCTTTCACTATCCCAAGGCTTGTCATCAAATTTTGAGTGAAAAGGAATGGTTGGAATTGAAGATGGGATCGAGATAAGAAGAAATCATGCATTAATTTTCGATTTCCACCATGGAAATAAGGTGAAAGGAAGTCAAGAAGCTTACCAACAGGTTGGGGGTCGCCCTCGTGGTCCTTCAAAGCTTCCTTGGTCGTTTTTCAAGCAAAGAGGAGAAGTGGATTCGAAAATGCCCTTTCATTCTATTGATAAATGAGCTTATATGCGTTTTTATTAAAAATTCATTTAAGAGAGAGAAAGTAGGAATTATCTCCCCCATTTCCTTGCCACTTTCCCCCTTCTCTTCATTATATATGAGGCTATCCTCCTTTCCTCTGATTCCTATCAATTATCCACGATTTAAAGAAAAGCAAATTAAGCACCTTAACCCTTATAATATTAATATCCATAAGTTAGTGGATATTTATTTTTCTTATAATAATGTGAGTAGAGTCTTCACCTCCTTAGGATATTTCGTTGCCTCTTCAGAGCATAAGGATGTTCACACTTGATCAAATTCAACCATCTCATTTTTGGTTGAAGGCCCTTCAATTATTTTATTTATTTATTTGCATTAAATTGAATTAAGGTTTCAATTATGCTTAAATCTTGATTATTTTAATATCAAGATTCTCTCTCCTTCAAAGTGATACAAATGAGATGCCCCTCTCATTTTATTTGCTCTACTTGATGCCAAGAAATATTAGGTACTATTTTGAAGTGGTAAATTGCATATTGAACCCTGGGATTTTGGGTAAATTGCACATTACACCAAAACTAGGTTTTAATGCACAAACATTGCTTAATCAGCTCTTTCTTGGTACTCAGGCTTTCACTAGCCATACCTCTAGATCATCTTCATTCTTATGATGCTTAAACACACTAGGAACATATTATCATACAACATTTGCAAATTAACCCCTCAACTTGGGTAAATTGCACTTTAGTCCATAACAATCAAATTATTGTTTTCAACATTGTTCCAAAAAGGACTAAAATTGAAATATAAGTTCCTCTTGAGCCTTAATTAATTTTCAAAAGATAAGAGCAAGCATTTTAATCATCTTTCTTAAGCAAAACATCTTGGTTAAAGCTTAACCAAGGTCAGGGATGTTACATTCAAGGTCATAGCGACCAACATGGATCAGGAATTTCATTGACCACTGCAGACCAGGAAAGTCATCGACCACTAAAGTTTGTTAAACATAGCGACCAATCATGATTCAGAACTTTCATCAAATGCTAAGGTCAGAGAACATGGCGACCACTATAGTTAGGTAACATTGGCGACCAAGGTGGGTTCAATCTTGGAAACCACTAAGCTCAAACTTATCAAATATGGGATGGTGAAATCTTGGCGACCATGAAGCATTCCAAAATCTTAGTGACCATATATGAACCAAAATAGATTAGTTACCACCAAAAATCCAAAGGGAAATCAAGTTGCATCACTAGAAAGAATATCAATTCATAACCCTATTTAGCAACCACCATGAGAGAGAGCAAAAATGATCATTTCAGAGAACAAAACCCAACATTTCCAAAAGAATGCAAGGGTCAGAACTTCCATCACCAAAGAAAATAATCCATAATGGTTTAGGGTTCATCCAAGAATAGTTATCTACTCAAAATCATCATGTAAACACAAACCGTAGGTAAAGGAAATTATCTTTCTACTTATAACCACGTTTTAGGTTGAGATTATGCACATGCAAGGTAGTTGTAAGCAATAATCATGGATAAAGTTATATGACTCACCTTGGAGATTGATGTAGAAACTCCAAATAACAAAGAAGCTTTAAGGAGAGAGGGTAGAAAACCCTAGTTTGAGAACTCCTCACGGCCAAGCTAGCTTCCCTTCCAAAAAAAGAGAGCAAACCCTAGGTCAAGGAAGCAAAGAAAGAGATGTTCTTCAAGATCTAACTCAAGACCTACCGTGGAACACCATGTGTTCGGCCAAAAAGAGAAAGAGAGAGGGTAGGGAAACAATGAAAATTAAGGTATAGAGAGAGATCTCACTTACCAAGACCAAGAAGAAGAGAAAGGAAGATCTACAATCACAAGGAAAGAGTAGATCTAAACCCTAGATCAACATGCAAGGTAGATCAGTCTTCTTGTTCAACCTTGAGCTCCTCCTTCTCCAACATGAAAGAGGGGACGAGCTCCAAGCACAAGGAAGAATAGAGAGGAAACTAGGTGTGTAAAGAGGTTATTTACATGCAAAGAGAGAGTTTTATATAGCATATGGTTGGAGAGAGAGAAAGGAGGTTAGGTGTCATGCTAAGCATGTCTTGTGTCCAAGAGATCTCAACAACACAAGCATCACACTCATGCATGCAACTAGGGTGACCTCACCAAGAAAAGTCATCGACCAAGGTGGTCAAAAATACATAGTGACCACTAACATCTTACTGACCAAGAAGCGTCAGAAAATATAGTGACCACTATCACTAGAAAAGTTGGCGACCAATAGAGTCAGGATCTGCATCGACCGCCAACCATAGGTATGTTGGAGACCAAGATGAGTGGAAAACCTCATCGACCATCAACACTCAAGGCCATATAAAAACTTGGTGATCATAAAAACTAGGGATCAACATCAAAGGTCAATGCCACAAACTGAAACACGAGGTCATCTGAGTATCTCTTAATTAATTTTAGACTTTAAACTAATATAAATTTTATTTCTTAAATTATTCTATGAGGTATGCAAAAAAAACATATGTTCCATCATATAATAAGATTTGCTATTTAGTGGTTTTATAGTTTGTGTCAAGGTGAGTTAACACAAAAGATTCAACATGTTGTCACATCAGGATTCATACATGTAGAATCCTAAGCCCATGTTTGGTTAGAGATCATAATTATGAAGTATGGGTTGGGTTAAGTTGATATATCCGGATTAGTTGTCAAGATTTAGTCCTATTTGTGTTTGACATCTCAACCCACTTCATGCACTAATTAGATTGGTTGGCTTCATAACTTGTGTTTTTTCAGTTTGAGATATAAAACAAAATAACACAAAAGACAAAGTCAATTTCTGACTGGAATTTAAAATCTTGTTGAGAGCACGACTTACTAGGTTTTTATTAGGGGACTATGGAATCCAAAATGATCTTCGTGTGTCCAGCACCTGCCAACCAAAACAAGACTAGAACTTGTTTGGGTTAGTCGTGATTAGTGCCTATGTTGAACAAAAAGACAACACCTGGTCCAAATCCCAAACCAATCCTCACCAACATATAAAAATAAAATGATAGTTTTTTACTTGTTTGAACAACATATTGTTCTATCTATGGGCATATATATCACATATTCATAGTTTTTTTAGCTTGTTGTTGTCCATCACCCGAGTGGTAATTTTCACAAATCAAAATGACAATCACAGCTGTCATCTATCATTAACGGCAGTACTACATCTTTTCGCTAATCAATGATTTTTTTGGACGAAGCAACTGTTGTAATGGTATGTTGCCCTTCTATTAGGTGAGTAAGTAGGGGTTTATCCCCTTGTTGATTTATCATCTTTCAACATCATCTCAACTGATATCATGAACTTTTGAAATAGCCAAGTGGAAAATTACCACCTACATGTTGTGGAAGCTCCAAAAAAATCTTGTTATTATTGAAATACTTGTATATCTGGCATATGCTATTTGAGTGAACCCTAGTGGAGGGAGTGGTGCTCATAAGTCTCCAGATTGTCTACGTAGACTAAGGATTTTCTTCCCGGTGTGCGTTGGTATGGCATGCAGGCCCAGAGGCAAGAGCAGTTACTTAGCCTCGGTTCACTTTCTTGGGTTGAGACACATCCATGGGTTAGCCTCAGTTATACTGCCAGATGTCTATCAAAATAATTTTGTAAACCTATTGCTTAACTTTCCTTATATATTTATGTAAAACATACATATATTAGAATTGATTGATAACTTTTGATTTGTGTGTGTTTCCTTTCTCTTTTATCATGTTCTTACTCTTGTTTCTCAATTGGGGTACATACCATACTTTGTTGAATCATATCTTTCTCTTTTTCATGTATAAATTATATAACTTCAAGCGAGGAGGTAGACTACTCAACTGCAACAACAACTTAGAGCATACTGCCAAGTCTTCATCATGGACATGGATAGGTATTCCTCTGTGCTAACTTATATTATTAGGTGTATATATCATGTATAGGGTATATGTGCAACTTTTTTTAAACCCTATACTCTTTTGGTTTGTAGGGCTATATGAACGAACAAGTTTGTCGGGCTTGACTTGTGGTTGAAGATATATCTTTTTGTTTCTGATAAATACTCTTTTGTTATCTAGTGATCTATAAGGACACAGACTCTACATTTTTGTGTGAATATAGGGATATCATTTAATATTAAGTAAGGATCACTTGATCATGGGCCCCTAAATACAAGATCCTTGTGATCTGGGCATCACAATCAAACATTGACTTAAGGCATCCATGAGCAAACTGTAATCTCAACACAAAATGTCACCACTCAAACCAAGGTGAAACAATGTGCCACAAACCATAACTATAAACAACATGATGAAAAAGGGTGAGCCACAACAAGCATGTGAAAAATTGTAAGAAAATCCTAGGGTAAATTGCAACTAGGTCCAAAACAAGCACATATATGCATAATTAGCTCAAACAATATCCATACAGAACCAAACTTGAAACTTAATCTTGTCACATGATATCAAAGCACGCATTAGGGTTAGGTTAAGGTTTTTAGCATCTAATTATGATAATAAAGCATGTTCACCATAAACCAAGCTTTGATGCCTTAAAACCGTAAGCCCCTAACAAGGATTTTACCCCCAAACTCCTACGTGAACAAAGATGGGTACTTCCTACGCATGTCATCCTCTAACTCCCATGTGGCTTCCTCCACACTGTGGTGATGCCACAAAACCTTCACTAAGACTATATCTGTATTTTTCATCTTCTTCACCGTCCTATCCAAGATCAACTTAGGACCCTCAACATACAACACATCCTCCTTCAACTCAACCTCCACCGGCTACAGCGTCAGCTCTGTATCGAGGTGACACTTCCTCGACATGGAGAAATGAAAGACATTATACAACTTGTACAACTCTAGATGTAACTCCAACTTGTATGCCACCTTTCCAACACATGCCACAATAGGGTAAGGTCTCATAAACCTAGGAGCCAACTTAACCTTCTTACCAAACCTCAACATACCTTTCCAAAGAGAAGCATTGAGATACATACGATCTTTAACTTGGAACTCAAGTAGTCTGGTGTAGTTATCAGCATAAAAATTTTGTCTGTCTTAGTCTACCTTCAACTGTTATTGTAGCACCTTGATCTTCTCTGTAGTATGTTGCATAAATCAGGACCCAAAAGTTGATACTCACCTATCTCATACCAACAAAGAGGGGACGGACAACGCCTTCCATACAAAGCTTCATATGGTGTCATGTCTATGCTCCTCTAGTAATTGTTGTTATAGGAAAACTCTATCTAACTTAGATGCACGTCCCAACTACCAAGAAACTACAAAACACATGCTCTCAATAGATCTTCAAATGTCTTAATGGTCCTCTCTAATTGACCATCTATCTGAGGGTGGAAAGTTGTGCTAAACCTCATTTGTTTCCCCATAGTTGTATACAAATGTTCTTAAAACCTTCTTGTGAACTATGGACCTCTTTTAGATACTATGGTAACTGGAATTCCATGCAAACAAACTATCTTGTCAACATATATTTGTGACAACTTTTCTGTTGTATATGTTGCCTTGACTGGCAAGAAGTGAGCTGACTTGGTCAACCTGTCAACTATCACCTAAATAGAATCTTGACCTTTGTCTATCCTAGGAAGACCAACCACAAAGTCCATAGTAATATGATCCCATTTCCACTACGGTATCGATAAAGGTTGTGAAATCCCTAATTCTTGACATGTTTACAAATTGTACATTTAGCAACGAACTCTGCCACATCACGCTTTAGACTAGACCACCAACACATATCCTTCACATTATGCTACATCTTGGTACTTCCAGGATGCATCACATACATTAAGGAATGAGCTTCCTCAAGGACCATCTTACTCATACCCTCAACATCTGGAACCACCATCTTATTATGAAAGCAAATTGTACCATCCTATGACTCATGAAAATCAATATACTTCTTACGGCCAAATTCTGCACTGGTATTCTATATCATGGTATCATTTCTCTTTGCATCTTTTATCTACTGCATCAATGTAGGCTTCACCTGTAACTATGCAACAAGCCATCCAATAGAGAAACCTCCAACTGTACATTCATCTGGAGAAGTGATACCAACATGTCCTGCTTATGGAACACCATAGAGTACAATGATTCCTTTTGTGCCTCATGTTCAGCTCCTACTTGGAGAAGATATACTAAAGGTTCTTGTGGTTGGTGAAGATTTGACACTTCTCTTCATACAGATAGTGTTTGCAAATCTTCAAGGCATGGACCACAACTACAATCTCTAGATCATGCATTGGGTAGTTTTCCTCATGTTTTTTAAACTGTCATGAGGCAAAAGAAATCGCATTCTTGTCCTACATCAGCACGTATCCCAAGCCATTATTCAAAGCATCACCAAATATGATCTAACATTTCCCTTACTCTAGTAGTACTAACACTGATGCACTGGTCAACTTATCCTTCAAAAACTGGAAAGATCAGTGGCACTTATCATCCCAGGAAAAAGGGACACCCTTCCTGGTCAACTTGGTTTGTGGTAACGCTAAAGCACTAAAATTCTTAATGAATCTCATGTAGTAACCTACCAAGCCTAGGAAACTTCCAACTCCTTTCGATGTCTTGGGATTTTCCCACACTAGTACTGACTATATCTTCCTCTAGTACACACAAAAACCTTTAGAAAATATGATGTGACCAAGAAAAAAATACTTTTGTCAAGCTTAAGTCACACATACTGAACTTGGCATACAACACGTGTTACCTCAACAATGTCAATACCTATATCATGTTGTTGACTATCCATTGATTATATCAGAATGTAATCAACAAACACCACCACAAAATAAACTAGGTACAGTCTGAACACCATGTTCATTAGATCCATAAAAGTTTTCGGTGCATTGGTTAACCCAAATGGCATAACCACAAACTCAAACTGACCAAGTCTGTAAAGTAGTATTGGGTATGTCATCTTCCTTGATCCTCATCTGGTGATATCCTGACCTCAGATCTATCTTTGAGAACACAGTGTCACCTCTCAACTGGTCAAACAGACCGTCAATCCTCGGTAATGGATGCTTTTTCTTCACGGTGACCTTGTTGAGCTATCAATAATCTATACATAACCTCATGAACCATCCTTCTTCTTCACAAACAACATGGGAGCACCCCAAGGGGAAGTGCTCGCTCTAATAAAACCCTTATCCAACAACTCTTACAACTGCCTTTTCAACTCATGCATCTCTACTGGTTCCATGTTGTAGAGTGATTGCACTATAGGTTGTGTTCCAGGAATAAACTTGATCTCAAAATCAATCTCTCTAGCATGGGGAACACTAGGAAACTCTTTAGGAAAGACATCCTCAAACTCTCAAACCACTGGCACCTCATGGATACTAGGAATCCTCACCTTGGTATCCAAAAATTGTGCCAAGAAGGCCTTGCACCCTTTTCTCACCAACCTCTCTGATGTCAAGTTGGCACCAAGCACATAAGAAGATCTTCCTATCTCTTTAGAAAATGCAAGAAACATCTCTGCGATAGAACATTGCCATCATAGGACTACAATCCAAAACAACCTTATACTTATTCAAGGTATGCATCCCTAGGATAACATTAGATCCATGCATATCAAGTGGTACAAGGTCCAAATGATGTGTCCTGAGAAAGAAAGAATGCAAGATGGATATCTATGGAACCCATTAAAGGGGTTTCTATTCGAAGGCTATCAGATATTCTACAATTAGGATGATAACAACTACTTATCACCTCTCTAACAACAAAAGAGTGTGTCACACTTGAATCAATCAAAATAGATACAAAAGAGAATGCAAATAAGTCAGATTGAAAAAGTTTCATCTGACCTGCCATGACCTATGCATTGACCACTCCCTCCAACTAACTCATATCATAGAATATATTAGTCGCCTATTGTCATCCACATCCTTTGTTAGCTGGTCCAAATGATCCCACCTGTGATGCCTGACTGTGTCCTCTACACCACTATTGTTGAATTGTTGTTGTTGCGAACCTCGATGACTCTGCCTCAGATATTGTGTTACTTCCTCATCCTTCATAGGACAAGCCCTGGTTATCCACACTTGTGACAATTACTCAAATCATATTGTGGCCTAGACGACCATGTCACTAACATAGACTACGTACTACATGCTCCTACTAGTGGAAAACTATGACCTTTACCCTTGCTTGGGGAACACTATGATGGCACTATTGATTTTGGCTCAGAGAAATCTGACCCATGTTGTCACTGAGGTGACAAAAACCTTGGCTTCTTAAAGTCGCCATATGAGTGCCCCTGAGGAAGAGTTGGACTCTTGTTAGCATTAGCTTCACGCTTCTCAATAGTAGACCTCTCAATCCACCTCACTGACTCCACAAGGGTAGATAATATCTCCATGTTCTCTAAAGCAGTTGTTGTCATAGACAACTCCATAATCAAGTCCTTCTCAAACTTGTGGATCCTATCTGTATCCACCATTGACCTATGAGGAAAGAACCTCAAGAGCTCCATAAACTTCACTTATACTCGTTGATGGTCATGGAACCTTGACGTATTTTCTCAAATAGGGCTATCTTCTCATCCATTTATGTCTCTAGAAAGTATCAACTCACAAACTCTCATTAAAACTCCACCCGACGAACCACATCTCCAGGTATCTTCTCCTACTCTATGGCCCACCAGTGGCCAGCACTACCATTCAAAAGATATACAACACATTTGACCCTACCCGCCTCTGGGATATTGGGGATCTTGAATGACTTCTCAAGATTTGTCAACCACATGGATGTATCTACTGGATCTGCTATACCCACATTCTCGATTTCTCTAACACATCTCAGCCTCTCTAACTTCTTCCCAAAACCCTAGAATTCCACATTAGGGACAACTACCCTTTCTTGTGGTATGGGTGCTCTATCCTCGATATGCATAATCCTGGCCATAAGCTATCAAAGGGAGGATTTTCCAAGGCTACAAAGTCAAAATGAGGCATCGAGGGCTTCTCTAGTCCCAACTTAGGAACTCTCTCATCACGTGCTTGCGTCCTAGCACCACCTCCTGGCACGATGTAGCTATTCTTAGCATGTTCTTCTCATTCTCCAAACATATCTACATAAGCATAAGCTATAATTAGATATGTTGGATTATGTACAAACAAACACAAACTAATGTCATATCTCCCTATACGTTGATGCCCTGACATGCAACAAACGAGATTACTCAAAACCAACATGAAAAACTAAACTAAACATCGAGGTTAAAACCAATTTCAACAAACCATAGGAGTCACATCATATTGCACATGAGTCCAAAAAAGCCACATGTATTGCATATCACCTGCCTAAAACATTATACAAAGTATTGTTCATTGGTTTTTAGGCCACATTCCGTTACACATGATAACATGTTCATATACATATATGTCACCTCTATACAACAATGGGAATAAAGCCAAAACATAATCGATACATACAACAAAAACATCCCTAAGGACTTGAGTGTATAGGGACGACACATAGGACTCTACTTTTATACACAAGTAGCATATCTAACCTTTTAGCAACTATTGGTCCTATTACTTCTCAGCACCAGCGGCACGATCTCTACTTCCTCATGCTCGGCCACCTAAAAGTTGCGGAAACATGTGGGGTGAGACCAAACGTCCCAGTTAGAGATATGCCAAAGATGTGGCACCCAATTGGTGAAAGTACTGATGTAAGACCGAAAGGTCGCAGGTTCGAAACCCCCCGGCCACGAGATGAATGAATGGCCAATTTTTTAAAAAAATAGAGATATAACTATATGCCAATGTCTATTCAAAGCACATATAATCTAAGAAGCAGGTAGATACTAAGCAGGTTGAGCATATTCAGGTAAGTGATATGAAATCAACAGATAAAGAAAATCAAGCAAGACTAGGTAGTTACCGTTGAACTGTAGATCAAGTTATATTCTAAAAAGGAATATGAAGAACATGTATAGCAGTTGACTTCTCTTACCTTCTATACTTAAAGAAATCAGTAAAAAGATAAGGAAACGGGCTCAGCCAATGTTATTCGTGTTTAACCCTAAGAAAGATACTCTACACGGTTGAGTTACATCTTTTATTATTTCCCTGAGGATTTGATTTGTACCACCCAAATCCAACCAACCAATGCTAAGTCAAAACTGGTACCATACAAGGTCTTTGGAAGAGTCAGAATCCATGACCTCTCCACACCTCTTGGTCAGCACAAGAGAAAAAACTACAGAGACATATCAGTCAAATATAAAAGGTGACATATAGTCATCCAAAGGATTGAATAACGCATGGTCATCCATATATATAACACCTAGCCCACCTTGGTACAGGTAACAGTGCTAGAAGAATAGGATCACACATGGCCATTCTTAAAAGAAGGATTCTCTCACACATAGCCATCCATATCACAAGGAGATCATCTCACACATGGTCATTCACACAACCTATAATTATGGATGCAAGGAGATACCTCAAGTCCCCCTCCACATTAAAATGTATGTGTTTTGAGTTATACTCATTTCAGTGATCCAACAATTAAAGATGACACTAGAAAGGATCTATGGTATAGGGCACCTACATGATTAGGGTTCCACATAATTTGTTAGACAATTGAGTAGATTTTAGCATCAATCAAGTTACAACATATAAAACCAAAACAAACTCTATAAGAATAAGGGCATCGTACAACTTTAGAAGATATAAAACATATAAGGTGTGAACTTGTCACACAATCACCACATGCTTCATGTAGCATTACAATACACAAGGCAACCACCAAAGTCACATCACAATGCAACATAGATCCCTCTTTCACAACACTAGAGGTTAGCACCTCACAAAAGGCACTAAGACATCACAATGTCATAGAACCAAATCACATAAACCTTACATGTACATCACCACATTATGCGTCAATAATTTTCATAATAACAAACATGTATCATATTATCACCACCATAGCATACACAAGCCATGGCATACTCATCACTTGCAAGGTTAGGGATTTATATAAAGGAGAAAGAAAACATCATAACATAATAGCCACTCCATCGAAGATAAGTAAACATATCACATTGTCCATAATTAGGGTTAGGGTTCCCATTCATAGTCGGTTAGGGTTTTAGAGTTGTGTCCAACCACCAGACCCTAGGTACATAACTTCCCAATTTCTTGGAGCATATTAGGGTTATAGAACATGATTAGGGTTGATTAAGCAACCACCCAAACAACACTATACATGGCTCATGTACATGTGTTGATTATGTGTGTTCCAAGTATATGTCTTAACCATCCATCATATACATGTCACAACCACCACCCATATGGGCCGCGACCATGCACACATCAAGGTGTCTCAACCATCTACAACCATGGTGTCACAACCCCAAGAACAAATACATGTATCTACTCAAACAAGGGTTGTCTCGACCTAAAAAACTAGACCATGTCATTGTTGGTATATGTATACCCTTAGAGCCATCCCAAGCGATTGCATGGAGTCAGATATTAATTAATTAATTAATGTGATTATTTGGTTAATTAATGAATTCCGGAATATTCTAATTAATCCACGAGCGTTTTAATTAATGCAACGTTTCTATTTACCGATGGGTTTAGGAAACCCTATTTCCCTTCGTATCCTGTTTAAAGGAGGATTGAAGGTTGATATCTATATAAGACATCGAGAGACGCTTTTAGTTTATGCTCACACACGTAAACCCTAGTCATCATCGTCCTTAGGAGAGAAAGGAGAGAAACGTGCCGCTAGCACGTCGCCGCAGAAACACGACTCCATCCCACCGGCTTGGGAAGCACGACATGGAGTTCTGTATGTCCGTGTGGACGAAGTAGAGACGTAGACGCCTGCGTTCGGAGGACGTCGACGACCACCTGTACGCGCTACGAGCGGCGTACATCACTGCCGTAAAGGACCGCCGCTAGATCAACCTGCGACAGCGAACGAGAGAGAAGTTCCATCCGTGTAGGTCAGCAGTGTTGCACCATCGTGCAATGGGACATCGCCGGACTTGCTCCGCGATAAGGTATATCCCGCAAACACTCTTTCCAAATACGTTGTTGTCGACGAGATCCTGTTTCGGGTTGCGTGGATTTTATTGCTTCCTCCACGCATGTTTTCTCCACAAAACCCAACAGTGGTATCAGAGCAGCGTCGATCTACGGTGTATTTGTATTCGTTTCGATATGATCGAATCGCTGTATACTGTTTTTATGTTGCATACGATGCGAATTAAACCTGCTAATGTGCAAATCTAAACCTAATTCCACATACGCCGCAGGCTTCTGTTTTTGACGTTTTGGATGGGGTCAACTATGGAAAATATTGATTTTCCTAAGTGCACGGAAGTAAAATTCCGTAGACCTTTCAGGGGCTCTTCCCCTGAGACATCCTCAAACTATCATAGGAAAATATTGATCCCCGCACAGGGGCGCTGCCCCTGTGTACCCCGCATTATCTGCGTGGGAGACAAAAATTTATTTAATGGGGAATGTCCCGCATTAAAAGTACTGCAATTTCAGTATGTATATACGTATATGTAGATATACCTATGATAGCATACACGTCGCCTTTAATATTTGTTTTATGTGGTGAGTGCATGCACGGTTATGGCCTAATATCCCCTTTTGTGAATGTTGTGAATGAATGTGGATGTCAATCCTGTGGATATGTTTGTTTGTGAATTCTATGGATGTATAATGGTTACATATGGATCCTTTGTATAAAGTATTCAGCTTGCATGCCGAGCCTCATCTCTTATTTCAAAGTGTAATTAATTCTTTCCTTTTATATTTGTACTCACATGATGTAATAGAGATAGGATTAGTTTTAGTTTTTGTAAACTTGGTGTAAGGAGGCCACTTGAAGATCCAACTCCAACGAGTGTCCATGGAGAAGCACCATGAAGATCTAATTCCAAGAAGCAACCTGAAGATCCAACTCCAAGGAGCATCCATGGAGAAGAAACAAGAAGATCCCATTCCAAGAAGCAACTTGAAGTTCCAACCTCACGAAGCTTCCATGAAGTTGTTCATTGTAATGTTGATCATTACAGGCTTACAGGTTGATTCACAGGTGTTGCATGAGATGCATAAGACCATAGGTGGACCGTAATCCTTTATTGCTCCAAAGGATTACAATAGTATGGCCATAACCGATGTATTTGTGTTTATGATTGCATGTCTATCGTTTGTGGTTGTGGATATAGTAGTATATGATACGTACTATAAGTATGTGGTGTTTGGATATGTATATGTATTAATAAAACCCCTCAATTAATAATATTAAGTTTAAGTTGCCTTCCATAAAGCAACACACATGAAAAGCTTGATCGACTATGTGTGGGCACGCCTCCGCGTGGTACACTGTCTATCTCGTGGAAGTGTGATGGTGGGTGTGTGGGTCTGCCTCCGCAGGGTGCACACTCATCGTGTTGGCTTATGGGTTGGACTTAACTAGGGAAACTTGATAGGATCAAGTACCTAGAGGCACACAGATGCATCATGGCAAGGAGTTGTGCATGATCATCTATCCAAGAGTTGCATATGATGCAATTGGCAAAGTTGCCTACCTTAGTATTTGGTCTTTGACGTCGGCGTTGGCTGGGCATTGATCCAATTATTTTGGGTCTTGGCTCACTAGAAGGTTGTGCGTTGCAATCTTCCGAGTTGATAGTGAGGGCTATCAATTTGAATAAAATAGTGGGAGTATAATTAATTAAAGGCCTAATTAATCTCATTTATCAAATCTTTACAAGTCAAAATGTTTTGGACTAAATGCAAATTTTTCTTTTGTAGCAATCAAATGGAAACCAACACTCACACTTTATCGTTGCGATCGGTCCTTGAGAAGGAAAAACTTACCGGAACCAACTTTCAAAACTGGTTTAGGACGCTGAGAATTGTTCTCACACATGAGTGTAAGCTCTATGTCCTTGAAACACCAGAGCCAGAGGAGCCCGCCGTAAATGCGCCCAAGGCTGAAAAGGATGCTTACAGGTAGCACCTTGATGATGTCGTGGATGTCAAGTGCCTAATGTTGTGCTCAATGAACTATGAGTTGTAAGAGAAACATGAGAACATGAATGTCATGGAGATGGTAACACATCTCAAGAACATGTATCAACATCAAGCAAGAAAGGAGAGATATGATGTCTCAAAGGCTTTGTTCTAAAGCAAGATGAAAGAGGGAGACTCAGTTGGCACCCATATACTCACCTTGATTGGGTACGTGGAAAGCCTATCCAAGCTGGGATTTCCCCTAGGTCAAGAGTTGGCCACTGATGTGATTCTACAATTGTTTCCTGAATCATATAATCATTTTGTCATGAACTACAACATGAACAATTTTGACAAGCCGTTGTCAGAATTGTTAGGCATGTTGAGGACAGCTGAAGCACAGATGAAGAAAGACAAGCCCAAGTTTGTGATGGTGATCAGCAAGGCAAAGGGAAAGTCAAAAGGAAAAGGCAAGGCTAAGAAAAGTTCTAAAGTCGGGCAGAAGCCAAAGTCATCCGCGCTCAAAGCTAAAGGTGGGATCTCCAAAGAAGGCATTTGTCACCATTGTCACCAACCTGGACATTGGAAAAGAATTGTCCTCTCTACCTGGAGGAACTGAGGAAGAAGAAGAAGGGGATAGAGACCTCCACTTTAGGTATATATGTTATTGAGATAAACTTAAATACGTATTCATCATGGGTACTGGATACCGAATGTGGATCTCACATATGGTCTAATATGCACGATCTGCTAAGAAGTAAGCCTTTACGAAAGGGCCAAGTTGAGCTGCAGGTTGCTAATGGAGCAAGAGTTGCTGCCACCGCAGTTGGAGTTATTAGTTTATCTTTGCCTACGGGCCTTGTAATAGAATTAGAGAATTGCTACTATGTACCTGTCATTAATAGAAATATTATTTATGTATCTTGTATGGACAAGAGTGGATTTGAATTTCACATTAAGAATGGAATTATTTCTATATCTAAAGATGAGATCTTTTATGGCAATGCCCCTATGTCTTATGGTATCTACTTGTTAGAACTTGAGACTAGCATATATAACGTAAATACTAAAAGGTTAAAACTTGACAACTCAAACAAAAGATTCTTATGGCATTGTCGTCTTGGGCACATAAACAAGAAGCGCATATCTAGACTCCATAAGGATGGTTATCTAGACTCTTTTGATTTTGAATCATTAGAGACATGTGAGACATGTTTATTAGGGAAGATGACTAAGACTTCATTCACTGGACACAGTGAGAGAGCCAGTGATATACTAGGGCTCATACATACTGATGTATGTGGACCTTTTAGATCAAATGCTAGAGGAGGCTATCAATACTTCATTACCTTCACTAATGACCTCAATAGGTATGACTATGTATATCTTATGAAAAACAAGTCATAAACTCTTGAAATGTTCAAGACTTTCATGAATGAAGTAGAGAAGCAACTTGGTAAGAGTATTAAAGCACTCCGTTCAGATCAAGGTGGTGAATACTTAAGCCAAGAGTTTGAAGACCTTCAGAGAGACCGTGGTATTGTATCACAATGGACTCCACCTGGTACACCACAACATAATGGTGTGTCAGAAAGAAGGAATCATACATTATTAGACATGGTACGATCAATGATGAGTTCAGCCAAACTTCCAATATCATTCTGGGGATATGATCTTGAAACTGCAGCGTTTACACTTAACCGTGGACCTTCCAAATTGGTTCAAAAGACACCATATGAGATATGGAATGGGAATCATCCCAATTTGTCTATGTTAAAGATTTGGGGATGTGAAGCTTATGTTAGGAAACAATTTCCTGAAAAGCTTGGACCCAAATCGGAAAAATGCTATTTTGTTGGATACCCCAAGGAAACTCAGGGATACTACTTCTACACACCAACTGACAACAAAGTGTTTGTTGCTAGGACTGCTGTATTTCTTGAAAAGGAATTTATTTCCAAAGGAATTAGTGGGAGGAATGTAGATTTCGAAGAAGTTTGAGACCAACAAGAAAGCAGAGAACCTGAGGAGGTACATAAGGAACATGAAGACTCATAAGTTGTTGTGGAATTTCAAGTTCCAAATGTAACACATGAACCTCGTAGGTCTAGTAGGACATGACTTGAGCCTGAGAGATTTGGATTTCTCGTGACTCAAGACAGTGACGAATTGGGCATAGAAGATGAGCCAACTTCCTATCTAGAAGCTACTAAGGGACCAGAATCTTAGAAATGGCTCAAAGCCATGAGATCTGAGATGGAATCCATGTACACCAACAAGGTATGGACCTTGGTGGATCCACCCGAAGGGGTAAAACCCATAGGGTGCAAGTGGGTCTTCAAGGAGAAGACTGACATGGATGGAAATGTTCAAACCTATAAAGGTAGATTGGTTGCGAAAGGATTCCGTCAAATTCAAGGTGTTGATTATGACGAGACCTTCTCACCAATTGCCATGGTTAAATCCATCAGGATCATGCTTGCCATTGCAGCTTATCATGACTATGAGATTTGGCAGATGGATGTTAAAACAACATTCCTTAATGGGAATTTACTCGAGGATGTGTACATGACACAACCTAAGGGTTTTATTGATCCAAAGGAAGCCAATAAAGTCTGTAAGCTACAAAGGTCAATATATAGATTGAAGCAAGCATCTCAGAGCTGGAATATACGTTTTGATGAAGTAGTCAAAAAGCTTGGCTTTAGTCAAAATGAAGATGAACCTTGTGTTTACAAAAGGGTTAGTGGGAGCACAGTCGTATTTCTCATATTGTATGTGGATGACATACTATTGATGGGAAATGACATCCCTACTCTTCAGACAGTAAAAGGTTGGCTAGGGAAGACTTTCTCTATGAAGGATTTAGGTGAAGCATCCTATATACTAGGGATCAAGATTTATAGAGATAGATCTAGAAGGCTTCTAGGCCTAAGCCAGAGCACATACATTGACAAGGTGCTAAAGAGGTTTAGCATGGAGGGTTCTAAGAGATGTAACTTGCCCATGTCCCATGGGGTTACAATCTCTAAAGCCCAGTGTCCTAGTTCATGTGATGAACGGGCACGCATGAGTAAGATTCCATATGCATCAGCAATTGGATCTATCATGTATGCAATGTTATGTACTCGTCCTGATGTGTCGTATGCTTTGAGCATGATGAGCCGGTATCAGTTAGATCCAGGTGAATGTCATTGGATAGCCGTAAAGAACATCCTAATGTACTTGAGAAGGACTAAGGATCAATTCTTGGTATACGGTGGTGAGGAAGAGCTCGTGGTAAAGGGTTACACCGATGCTAGCTTCCAAACTGACAAAGATGACTACAGATCACAATCTGGATTTGTGTTTTGCCTGAACAACAGAGCTGTGAGATGGAAGAGTTCCAAGCAAGAGATGGTTGTAGATTCTACAACAGAGGCTGAATATATTGCCGCATCTAATGCTATAAAGGAAGCTGTGTGGATCAAGAAGTTCATTTCTGAACTTGGAGTGGTTCCAAGCGCTGGTGATGCAATTGAGTTGTTTTGCGACAACAATGGAGCAATTGCACAGGATAAAGAACCAAGATCACACCAACATTCCAAACATATTCTACGGCAATTCCATCTCATACGAGAGATCGTACAATGAGGAGATGTGAAGATTTGTAGAGTACCTATAGAAAGCAATGTGGATGACCCGCTCACAAAAGCACTTTCATAGCAGAAACATGACGGGCATGTTCGATCACTTGGATTGATATTCATGAGTGATTGGGTATAAGTGCAAGCAGGAATCTGTTGGTATGTATGCCCATAGAGACTATCATTCGATGATTGTAATGGGATACTATGTAAATGATTTGTAATACTACATTGATCATATCAATAAAGGCAAGTTTCCAATCTATATGTTTGTGTTTTATATTGTGAGGTGACCATAAAACTTATAGATGTCTATAGAATAATATAATCAATGACATATGTCTTCGGGTTGATGACCTGAATAGTGAGATCATATGTATGCTAAGAGTATGTATTCTTGTTTTGTCCCTAATCGGTTGTTATTGTGGAAATATCCATAGACATCAATAACACATAAGATTAGAATGTATGTTGGTTGATGGAAGAATATCATTATCCATGATATGGAGATATCAAACCAAATACATAGATACTTGTTAGAGAATAGTGTATCAGATAGACTCACCTTGAGAGTGACACATGGATACCATGATTGGTAGTTAGAGTCACATCTCATAATGATGGTGGTGATTGTGGTTCTTAGACCTGAAGTCACTACACTTATCACATGTCGTTCAGTGTACTTTGACATCATCCACCGTGGTCCTGAATAAGGATTGCCATAAAGATGGTGCTTGGGTGCACTGTGACACATGGGGATGATTGTGAGTGATGTACATGGAATTTGTCCTTCCTATGGGAGTTTGATATTCTGGCCACTTGATAAGCGAGACTGAGAAATGCATGGCCATGCTGATGTGAGTCAATATGTGATATTGAGCTTACATATATCTCAGACAGTCTGCTCTAGTTCAAGGAACATGGATTGAACATTGAAAAGGATAACAATTTCATGACTCGAGTTCAATCTGGATATCAGCGACAAAGGAATTGTACAATCACTGTAACACCAGTCATGAATGATAGGTCAAGTTGTTCTCCAACTTCTCCTATTACTTGGGTAGCAATGAAGTCTTGCTAGATACCAATCATTGCTTGTGAAATCATAATATCATTATGGATATCACTGCCAACATAATTTGGAGCCTACCAGGTCACACACATAGGATGTGTTGGAATAGGAGTATAATTGTGGATTTGATTAGAATTGCTCCGAATCACATTGACTACTAAAATGTTTATGTAATGGATTAGAATAATATTGGAGTGACCGACTCTAAGTGCAAGTGGGAGTCTATTGGTATATGTATGCCCGTAGAGCCATCCCAAGCGATTGCATGGAGTCGGATATTAATTAATCAATTAATGGGATTATTTGGTTAATTAATGAATTCCAGAATATTATAATTAATCCATGAGTGTTTTAATTAACGCAACGTTTCTGTTTACCGATGGGTTTAGGAAACCCTATTTCCCTTTGTATCCTATTTAAAGGAGGATTGACGGTCGATATCTATATAAGATATCGAGAGACTCTTTTAGTTTACGCTTACGCATGTAAACCCTAGTCGTCATCGTCCTTAGGAGAGAAAGGAGAGAAACGCGCCGCTAGCATGCCGCCGTAGAAACACGACTCCTTCCCGCCAGCTTGGGAAGCATGACGTGGAGTTACGTCTGTCTGCGTGGATGAAGTAGATACGTAGACGCCTTGACGCCTACGTTCGGAGGACGTCGAGGACCACCTATACACGCTATGAGCGGCGTACATCACTACCGTAAAGGAGCACCACTGGATCAACCTGCGACAGTGAACGAGAGAGAAGTTCCGTCCGTGTAGGTCAGCAGTGTTGAACCGTCATGCAACGGGACATCGCCGGACTTTCTCCACGATAAGGTATATCCCGCAAACACTCTTTCCAAATACGTTGTTGTCGACAAGATCCTGTTTCGGTTTGCGTGGATTTTATTGCTTCCGCCGCACATGTTTTCTCCACAAAAGCCAACAGTCGCAACCTCAAGCATCAAGGACATATCGCGGCCTTCAACCTATTAGGGCCATGTTGTGGTCGCGACACTAGGTCATCCATCTCGACCAAACCAAACCAAAGGAAACCAGATTGACCAAGAAACCCATGGGTCATGACCATCAAGGAGGTAGATGTCTAGTCCAAAACACTGAGCAAAATGATGTGACAACCTCCACCAAAATATGGTGTAGCAACCACATAGGTCAAGCCACCATCAAAGCAAGAGGAAAACACCAAGACTTAGGTTAACCATGGTCAAGATAGAAGATTATCTCATCTAAACTAGGAGATAACATAAAAAAACCACCATCATCTAGGAGGAAAATTGTTCACCCAAAACGGTCACCAAAAACCTTAAAACATGGATCATGAAGCCACCATGAAAGAACCTCATTCAAGAGAGATAAAGCCATATTTAACACATCCAAAATAGAACCCAAAATCCAAGATACATCAAGGTACATGAGCATCATGCATTCAACTAAAACAAAGGTCAAAAGGTAGAAGAACACCACCATTATACAACAATCACTAAAATCGAGTTCCATCAATTAGGGTTTCTGATTCCAAGCTAACCAAGAATGCTAACCACCATCAAAAAAGTTCTAAAGCATGATATCATCCACTAGAACAATAGGGGTACGTTTTAAAGAGATAAAATAGCAACATACATGAATGAAAAGTGCAAATAATAGAGATGGTTGATTGTTATATCACCCGCCTTAAGGAAGGTCACTCAAATGAGTGCAAGCTTCAAGAACACGATCACCAAGGGGGAAAGAAGCTCCACCAAATCTCCACACTCGGATACAAAGCTTCTCAAGAAGAAGAATACATCATGGTCAAGGATAGCACAAGAGAAAGGGCAAGAAAGAACCCTAGTACGATCCAAAGAAGAAGGATAAAAGAGAGGAGAAATTCCCTCTCACTTGGGTGTCGCCTTGTCAAAACATGATCTATTACCCTTGTGATGAGGAGTTTTCTCTGAAGAACGGCCACCATGTCAAAACATGGTCTAAGGCTGAGAAAAAGGGAAGACGATGGGGTAGGAGATTCAAGGAAATGCCAAAAAATAAAGGCATATACTTACCAAGGTTGAAGATGAGCAAGAGTCAACACATGCAAGGGATATCCACCACCAAGAACTCCAAGATCAGTCCTCCAAGCTCTTCAAGGCTCCATGGACAAACAAGAGAAGGTGAGGAAGGAAGAGGGCCAAAATTTTCACTTGCATGTAGAGAAAAGGGGTTATATACTAAAGGATGGAGAACTAGGGTGACGGATGAGGTGTCAACAAGATAGGGCTCCAAAGGAACTAATAAGCAACCATTTAAAACACACATGCAAGAGATGGTGATAAAAATTATGTTGGGTCTCAACCACATGGGTCGCCCAAAATACATGGTCGAGATCACAATCATCCCATGGTCGAGACAAACCTCAAAAATACAACATGGTCACGACAAGAGGGTCACCAACAAGCTAGGTTGAGACATCCCACAAGAAGACAAATGTCTCGACCCAAGACACACACAACCACCTTTGTAAAGACAAAACCATGCAAGGGAGGTGTCTCGACCACAAAACCCCCTCAAGACACCCTCTCAAGGTTGAGACAAGGGTCACCACCCTCAACAAGGTACACATAGCCAAGGAACATCAAACCCTAGAAACCCTAATCGTCTCCTTGTGATGTCATCACTCAACTAAAGATCAAACAAATGCCCAAAAGAACCACACTCTCTCTCATGCAGCCTAGAGAGGGAAGGAACACTCTAGAGGTGGTAAATTTTAAGATAACCCTCACAAATGGGTAATTTGCAATTTAGCCCTAAATAGGCACAAAAAGCACAACCATCATCTGAACAAGCTCAAACTAGAAACTAAAGCTCTCCAAAATCTCTAAGATCATCTCAAAGGATTTTATCAAGGTTAGTAAGCACTAACTTAAGCAAACAAATAGGGTTAACCCAAAACACATGTCATGGGACTTTTAAGCCATAAACCCCTAACAAGGATTTTCCCCCCGACATCCTAAGTGAAGAGAGACAAATACTTCCTCCACATCTCTTCCTCAAGCTCCCACATGGCTTCCTCAATGGCACGGTGATGCCGAATAACCTTCACCAACATTGTGTCCTTCTTCTTCAGCTTCTTCACTCTTCTATTAAGGATCAACCCAGGTCCTTCCACATATGACATATCCTCATTAAGCTCAACTTCAACTAGATACAAAACTAACTTTGTATCAGGGTGGCACTTCCTCAGCATGATAACATGAAACATTAGATGCAACATGTGCAACTCAGGTGGTAACTCCAACTTATATGCCACCTTCCCCACACATGCCACCACAGGGTAAGGTCCCGTAAACCTGGGAGCCAATTTACCCTTCCTCCCAAACCTCAAAACACCCTTCCAATGAGAAACCTTGAGATATACTCTTTCTCCCACCTGGAAATCCAACGATCTATGATGGTTGTCTACATATGACTTCTGTCTGTCTTGTGTTGTTGTCAATTGTTCTTGAATCACTTTGATCTACTTTTTCGCCTATTGCACAAGTTCAAGACTAAGAAGTTGGTATTCACCGATTCCATACCAACACAACGGAGATCCACAACGTCTCCCATGCAACGCTTTATAAGGTTCCATGTTGATGCTTCATTGATAATTGTTATTATAAGGAAACTCTATCAAACTGGGGTTGATGTCCCAAATACCCATAAACTACAAGACACAAGCTCTCAATAGATCCTCTAAAGTTTGTATCATCCTATCAGACTACCCATCTATCTGTGGGTGAAAGGCAGTACTAAACCTTAACTGCATACCCAAAATTGTGTGCAAGCACTCCTCAAAGAGGATCATAAACTGAGGACCTCTATCTGACATGATGGTAGCTAGAACACCATGCAAATGCACTATCTCATCAGCATATATTTGAGTGAGTTTCTCCATTGTATACATTGTCTTCACATGAAGGAAATGTGATGACTTGGTCAACCTATCAACGATCACCCAAATGGAATCATGACCTTTGGTTGTCCTAGGCAGACTAACCACAAAGTCCATCATCACGTGATCCCATTTCCACAATGATGTAGGAAATGGTTGCAATGTCCCTATAGGCTTTTGATGTTCCACCTTAACTTGCTGACACACAACACACTTGGCCACAAACTTAGCCACATCAAGTGTCAAATCATTCCACCAATATAGATCTTTGAGGTTATGGTATATCTTGGTGCTACATGGGTGCTTAACATACATTGAAGAGTGAGAATCTTTGAAAACCATCTTCCTCAAGTTATCAACACCAAGAACCATGACTCTATTGTGGTAACACACGGTCTCATTATCAACCTCGTGGAAGCCATCACGCTTCTTGTTGCTGAACTTTTATCTTATCTTCTATATCACATGATCAACTTGTTGTGCCTCTTTAATCGGTTGCCCAATGTGGGCTTCACTTGAAGTTGTGCCAACAACCCAGCTAGCAACGAAACCTCTAGCTTCATATTCATCTAACACTAGGGATGTAAATGGGTACGGGTAGACCCACGGACCCACAAATCTGGACCCTTAAAAGACCCATCACGGGTCTAATTTTTTATACCCACATACCCTTGGACCCGTATACCCTTAGACCCACATATAAGTGGGTCCAATAATGGGTATGATTGGACCCAGACCCGTGTACCCGCTATACATAAGTAACTACTAAAATAATATGTTATATATATATCATACTTTACTAGTCTAACTAATATAATTATTGAGATTATATCCTACTCTAAGGTTGAGACTAGTCATATAATTAAGAATTAACTATTCTAGTTATAATAATGCACATCATATCTAAACTTAACATCAAAATGTCTACTAATTTACATTACTTTCTACATAAATTAAACGTTACGATCATGACTACAAATATGTAAACAATTACTCAATTAATGTTATTGTATAGAATATAGCATTGTCTAATATAACTATGACATGTTAATATACTATATGATGACAATATCTTGTTGTGTTAAATATATATAACATAGTAATTTCTCTTACATAAACAATATGATGTTTTATAGAACCTCTTACCCCCATACCTTCACCGCAGACCCACTATTATTACGGGTACGAGTATGGTGCGGGTCCAAGTTTTGTATTATGCGGGTCTAGAACTGGAATCGGACCCACTAAATTAGATGGGTATGGATATGCATATGGCCAGACCCGCACCGTTTACACCCCTATCTGACGCAAGGAGACCAACATGTCTCTATTATGACACACCAAGGAATAGATCAAATCCATGCATGTCAAGCAATATGAGATCCACTTGAATGTTATGTCCTGGAAAAGAAAGGACACATGAAGGACACACCTCCCATAACTCTATGGAACCAACCAACAAAGTTTCTAAATGAATCCTATCATGTCTATGTCTAACTGGCAAAGAGCTACTAGAAATCACTTCACGAGTGATAAAAGAGTGGGTCGCACCCAAATCAACCAAAATAGATATAAAGCAAGAAGAAGACAAATCGAAATAAAATAACTCCATCTGACATGTCACTACTCACGGGTTGATCACTCCTTTCGAATGACTCATGGCATAGAATCTACTCATCGTCTAATGACATCCCCATCCTCTACTATCATGTCCTGAAGAACCAACCTGTGATGCATGTCTACATTGTCGTCCTCCTTCAGTGTTGTAGTGTTGTCTCTACGAGCCTTGCTAACTCTTCCTTGGCTACTGGGTCAACTCATCATCCTTAATGGAACAAAACTACTTGGTATGACCGACCTAACCACACTTGTGGCATGTTCTATTCTCATATCATGGCCTCGACGGCCCTATCATTGATACTGACACTACATTGGGGGATCCTACTGGTGGAAACTACGGCTTCTGCCTTTACTAGGTGACCATTGAATCTATGCATTGGACCTCTGTTGAGATGGCAGTGTAGAAAAGCTAGGCTTCTCAAAGCCTCCAGACGACTGCCCCTGATATTGTACATGCCTCTTCTTGGCATTCTATTCCAGCTTCTCAACCATAGACTGTTCAATCGTCTTGATAGATTCCAAAAATGTCACAAACTTCTCACAATTATCAAGTGCTACCACAGCTATCATCAGCTCACCGTTCAGACTCTTCTCAAAACATTTGTTCCTCTCCTCATCTCTTGCCTACATGTGAGGATAATGTTGGCTAAATTGACATTAGCATAATCCCTTTTGTTTTGATAATGACAAACATTTCATTCTTGTGGTTTTAACGTGCTATTTGAGTATTTCAGGAACAAGCATATAAGGTGGTGGATAACAAAGACTTGGAAGAAACAATTTGATAAAATCACTTTATTTTCATGATTGTAATCAAATGTAAATGCTTGTACAAGTATATAATGTACAAGTAATTAGATATCATGTAAAATCAAGCGTTTAGATCTTCCCTATCCACTCACAACACTTAGATAGGCCATTCCCCAAGATAGTATCAAAATTGCACATTGATACACACACTTAGTAAATGAATACATTGAGTCAGTAATATTCTCGGTCGACAAATCGTCGATCGAGAAAATATCGGTCGACAAATCTTCGATCGAGAAACTCTCGGTCGACAAAATCTTCGATCGAGAATAGACCCTAGTAGCTGTTAGACCCAGCAGACAAAGTGGTTGGGAGTTGGAAATGAACGTTATAAACACATGCTCTAGGAGGTCCCTCGGTCGACAAATCTTCGACCGAGAAGGACTCTCGGTCGACAAATTGTCGATCGAGAAAAGTTTTGTCTGCACTTTTCAAGGTCAATTAATTAGCCGTTGCAAATGCAATTAGTGGACACATAACGGCTAGTTGAGCACTAAGAACCCCCTAGAAAGTGTCTAGAATGTCCTTAAGCACTTGTAGGTCATTCCTATAAATAGGACATGCCTTAGGACACCTAAACACACCCAAGCTACACATGTGCTACACTTGAGATTGAATACTCATTGGCAATCTGTTTCGAGCAATAGAGCAATTCCTACATTGGCTATTCATTCCCATTGCTCCAACTTCGTGTCCTATAGGCTAGTATCTCCTATCCACAACACTTACACTTCTACATACATTGGTTAGGAGATCAAAACGCTTGATATAGGAAATCAAGCCTTGAGCTACAAGTGGTATTGTAATTTCTGTTTTCTTTCTTGTTCCTTTGTATCTTTTGTATTCTCCTTGCTACTCCTAGGGTTGGAGGCTGTGAATTGGAGAAGGTTCTTCTCAGAGGAGAAGGTGGACTTCAAGCTACTTCAAGAAGGCTATCGCAACGGGAAGCTACTTCAAGAAGGTTATTGCAACGGGAAGCTACTTCAGGAGGAAGGCTGCTTCAAGGTTGGTGCAATTACTTCTAGGTGAAGGCTGCTTCAAGGTTGGTGTGATTACTTCGAGGTGAAGGCTGCTTGAAGGGTTTAGGGAGAGAATTGTAATTTTATGTAAAGTCCTTGCGAGGTAATAAAATTAAATTCTTTCCAAATCCCGGTTGGGTAAGCAACCGGGTAGTGGACTGACTGCCTTAGTATTTGCTAAGGTAGGAACCACTCTAAATCCTTGTCCCCTTGTCCAATATTTTTGTGATTGGTTGTTTGAGTTAAATAATTGTTTAAAATTGTTTAAAACTCTATTCACCCCCCCTCTAGTAGTTTTCAATTTCATAAAATTATATATCTTGTTCTTAAAGGAATTCTCTAGACAAATTAGGGGTTAACATCCCGTGCATTTGGCTAGAGAAATTTTTATGTACTCTAAGATTAAAGAATTCTCATTTCATTTTTAGGGCTTAACATCCCTTGTAAAATGGATGAGAAATCAATACACAAATGCCGTGAACCTAAAAGGAACTCATATCATTTCAAGGCTTAACATACATTGCAAATGAGTGAGAAATAAATTATGGCTAAATTTAACAATCATTGTTTTGCTTTAATCCCTTGTTTTCTAATTGAATATCTCTTTAAGGGGGATCATAGCATTAAATTAAGGGGGAGAAATAAAATCTATTATATTGGATATCTTTTTGAAATGACAAAGGGGGAGAAATAATATAAAAACATAAAATAAAAATATGAGTTTCATAATATCTCGGCCAACGTCCACTTGCAAAACAAGAATGGCTACAAAAGGTAATCTTCAGGTATGAAACTCACATGATTTATATTTCTTTATTTTATATTTAGGAAATGTTTGTCATCTTCAAAAAGGGGGAGATTGTTGGCTAAATTGACATTAGCATAATCCCTTTTGTTTTGATAATGACAAACATTTCATTCTTGTGGTTTTAACGTGCTATTTGAGTATTTCAGGAACAAGCATATAAGGTGGTGGATAACAAAGACTTGGAAGAAACAATTTGATAAAATCGCTTTATTTTCATGATTGTAATCAAATGTAAATGCTTGTACAAGTATATAATGTACAAGTAATTAGATATCATGTAAAATCAAGCGTTTAGATCTTCTCTATCCACTCACAACACTTAGATAGGCCATTCCCCAAGATAGTATCACAATTGCACATTGATACACACACTTAGTAAATGAATACATTGAGTCAGTAATATTCTCGGTCGACAAATCGTCGATCGAGAAAATATCGGTCGACAAATCTTCGATCGAGAAACTCTCGGTCGACAAAATCTTCGATCGAGAATAGACCCTAGTAGCCGTTAGACCCAGCAGACAAAGTGGTTGGGAGTTGGAAATGAACGTTGTAAACACATGCTCCAGGAGGTCCCTCGGTCGACAAATCTTCGACCGAGAAGGACTCTCGGTCGACAAATTGTCGATCGAGAAAAGTTCTGTCTGCACTTTTCAAGGTCAATTAATTAGCCGTTGCAAATGCAATTAGTGGAAACATAACGGCTAGTTGAGCACTAAGAACCCCCTAGAAAGTGTCTAGAATGTCCTTAAGCACTTGTAGGTCATTCCTATAAATAGGACATGCCTTAGGATACCTAAACACACCCAAGCTACACATGTGCTACACTTGAGATTGAATACTCATTGGCAATCTGTTTCGAGCAATAGAGCAATTCCTACATTGGCTATTCATTCCCATTGCTCCAACTTCGTGTCCTATAGGCTAGTATCTCCTATCCACAACACTTACACTTCTACATACATTGGTTAGGAGATCAAAACGCTTGATATAGGAAATCAAGCCTTGAGCTACAAGTGGTATTGTAATTTCTGTTTTCTTTCTTGTTCCTTTGTATCTTTTGTATTCTCCTTGCTACTCCTAGGGTTGGAGGCTGCGAATTGGAGAAGGTTCTTCTCAGAGGAGAAGGTGGACTTCAAGCTACTTCAAGAAGGCTATCGCAACGGGAAGCTACTTCAAGAAGGTTATTGCAACGGGAAGCTACTTCAGGAGGAAGGCTGCTTCAAGGTTGGTGCAATTACTTCTAGGTGAAGGCTGCTTCAAGGTTGGTGCGATTACTTCGAGGTGAAGGCTGCTTGAAGGGTTTAGGGAGAGAATTGTAATTTTATGTAAAGTCCTTGCGAGGTAAAAAAATTAAATTCTTTCCAAATCTCGGTTGGGTAAGCAACCGGGTAGTGGACTGACTGCCTTAGTATTTGCTAAGGTAGGAACCACTCTAAATCCTTGTCCCCTTGTCCAATATTTTTTTGATTGGTTGTTTGAGTTAAATAATTGTTTAAAACTCTATTCACCCCCCCTATAGGATAAAACCCCATCAACTCCATGAATCTTTCCTGATATTCATCGATCATCATGGGTCCTTACCTGATATTCTCAAACTAAGAGATCTTCTCATCTAGATAGGTATGTAGAAATTACCTACTGACATACTCTCATATGAACTCCTCCCAACTGATCTCAACACTTGGTTGGTTCTCTTCCTCAATGTCCCACCAATGGCTAACACTTCCCTTCAGAAGGTACACTGCGTGCTTCACCTTATCAGCCTCGAGGATGATAAGGATCTTGAAAGCCGTCTCCAACTCTGTCAACCAAAGATCCACATCTGCTTGATCCACTGTACCAATATACTCCACAGCTGCAACTCGCCTCAACCTCTCAAAGGTCTTACCAGTACCCTAGGATTCGACATTGGGGACTGTTGCTCTCACTTGAGGAGTGGTCATTTTGTCCTTCATATGTGTAATTGTGGCCATACACTACCCAAACATAGACTGATAAGTAGGGTTTTCTAGCATAGTCATGTCAAACTGGGGCACTTCAGGCACCCTCCCATCAACAACCTACCTCCTGCACCTCCACCTAGTACAGCAACACTACTCTCAACAATGTATTATTTGTGTTCTTCAACCATCTTTTCAACTCTTCTTCTTCTTTTGCATAAGTAGAAGTGACCATAAGATAATTTGGAGGACACTAGAACAGACACAACCCTAGTCATGTGCCCCTGTACACTCAACGAACCTAAAGCTCTGATACCAACCTTAAACTGTGACGCCCTAACGCGCCACAAATGAAATTAGTCAAAAACAAACTATGGAACTAAACTAAACATCCAAGTTACCATGAAACATAGGAAATTAAAACTAATTTCAACAAACCATAGGAGTCACAACATATTACACATGAGTCTAAAAAAGCCACCGGTATTGCATATCACTTGCCCAAAACATTATACAAAATATTATTCACTAGCTCTCAAGGCACATCATGTTACACATGATAACTTGTTCATATACATATATGTCATCTATATACATTAAGGGTCATAAAGATAAAACATCCCCTAGGTTTTGAGTGTACAGGGATGACATATAGGACTCTACTTCTATACACAAGTAGCATATCCAACCTTTCAGTAACTACTGGTACTCTTGCTACTCAGCACCATAGGCATGATCCCTACTTCATTGTGGTCGACCACCTAAAAGATGTGGAAACCCATAGGGTGAGGCCAAACAACCCAATGAGAGATATTACTCCCTGCCAACATCTATTACAAGCACAGATAAGCTAAGCATCATGTACATACTAAGTAGGTTGAGCAGATTCGGCTATATGATATGAAATCAACAGATAAAGCAAATCAAGCAAGATCGGACAGTTACAGCTGATAAGTATATCAAGTTTTATTCTGAAAGGAATATGAAGAACATGTACAACAATTAACTTCTCCAACCATCTTATAATTTATGAAATCAGTAAAAACATAAGACAAAGGGCTAAACCAATGTTATACTGTTTGACCCTAAGCAAGATACAATACACATATGAGTTATATCTTTCATTATTGCCCCGAATAATTGAATCATACCACCCAAATCAATCCAACCCCTACTAAGTCAAAATCAGTACCATACAAGGTCTATGGAAGAGCCGAAAGCCATGACCTCTCCACACCTCTTGGTTAGCATAAGAGAAAACACCACAGAGACATATCAGTTGTAACATCCCTGACATGGGTTATGCCTTGACCCTAGAAGTTTTGCTTAAGTAAGTCATTTAGATTCTTATATTTATCTTTTGAAAAGTAATTTAGACTAAAGTAGAGCTTATGTTTCAATTTTGGTCCTATTTGAATAATGTTGAAACAATATTTTACCTATTTTGAACTAAAGTGCAATTTACCCAATTTAAGGGGCTTCCTTGCAAATGTTACATGATAAATGTTCCTCAAGTGTTATAGCATAATAAGAATGAGAATGATGCTGAGGTATGTCTTCCACAAGCCTAATTTCCAAGAAGGAGCTTATTTGAGTAATGGATGTGTATTGAATGCTAGTTTTGGTGTAATTTGCAATTTACCCAAAATCTAGGGTTGAATATGTAAAATACCACTTCAAGAGTGTCCCTATTGTTTCTTGGTATCATTTAGAGAAAATAAAAAGAATGGTGTGTCTTGTTTGAACTACTTTTGAGGAGAGATAATCTTGATAATAAAATAATTAAGATTTAAGCATAATTGAAACCCTAATTTATTTTGTAGCAAACATAAATATATTAATTGAAGTGCCCATCAACTAAAAAGGTTGTGGTTGAAATCCTATAGTGGGATGACGTCCAAATTCTTTGATTGGCACCGAAATATCTTAAGTAGGTGAAGAAATCCACTCACATTAATTAATTAAAAAGTAATGTCAACTAAAAATGGATAATAGTATTATAATGATTAAGGAGCTTAAGTGGTTGCTTTTAATTCAAGGATAATTGAGAGGATATTGAGGAAAAAGGAAGATGGCTTCGAAGGCAAGGAAGGTAGGGGGCATGTGGCAAGAAAGTGGATGAATTTTTCTCCTACTTTCTCTCTCCTAGAAAATCAACTATATGTACTCGATTTTCTCCTTACTTAAAAGGCTATTTTTGCAAACCACTTTCTTTCCATGCTTTGGACGACGACCAAGGAGCTTAGAAGCATGAGGAAAACGTTCCCCAAGCTGAAGGTAAGCTCCATGATCATCTTCAACCTTGGATTGATGATTGAAATCGGATTTCAACATTCATTTTCTTCTCTCTTCCATCCAATGCTCAACATTGGCTATCTTTTGCATCCAAAGAGTTGGAAACGAACCTTGGATAGTTTAAGGAGATTCTTTCACCATTATAGATGAGAATCTTGAAGCTTTGAATCTACTTTGAAGGTGGGTTATATAACTTGAACCCATCAATGTTATTATTGATTTCAATTTATCATCATATGCTGATCTTTTATTTTCTTCTTGAATAATTGATGAATTCATCATATATATGATAGTATAATTTGGAGGTCTGAAGCTTGATGATGATGACATCATCTTAGCACACAACTCAAGAATATGAAAAACAAACGGTTTCAATTTTTGTTGGTCAAACGGTTTCAAACTGTTAGAGACCAAACAGATTCAAACCGTTTGGTGACCAAATAGTTTCAAAACTGTTAGAGGTCAAACGGTTTCAAACCGTTAGAGACCAAACAGTTTCAATGGATTCAAGGATCAATTGGTCTCATGACCTAATAACTCCAAACAATCAAACTCAATTGATTTCATTACCCTAGCTTATTTGGTTTCAAAACCCTAGATCAATTGATGTCAAAACCCTAATTTTAGGTTCAAACGGTTTCAACTCTGATTATACCAAACGGTCTTAAACCATTTGAGGATCAAATGGTCTAAAATAGTTTAGGGTTAATCGATCTTCAAACCGTTTGAGGGTCTTGGGTTGAAACGGTTTCAAAACCGTTTGATGAGCAAAAGGTTCAAGTCTGTTTAAGGTCTAACGGTCTTCAAGACCGTTTGAAGATCAAGTGACCTCAAGACCATTTGAAGGTATAAACGGTCTCAAACCATTTGGAGGTTTTGGACCAAACTGTTTGAAGGTCTAATCGGTCTCAAACCATTTGGAGGTCTTGGACCAGACCGTTTGAAGGTCTAAACAGTCTCAAACCATTTGAATGTTTTGGACCAGACCGTTTGAAGGTCTAAACGGTCTCAAACCATTTGGAGGTTTTGGACGTAACCGTTTGAAGGTCTAAACGGTCTCAAACCATTTGGAGGTGTTGGACTAGACTGTTTGAAGGTCTAAACGGTCTCAAACCATTTGAAAGTTTAGGGCCAAACCGTTTGAAGATTCAAATGGTTCAAACTGTTTGAAGGTTTAATTGGTCCAAATCATTTGAAGGTTCAATTGTTTCAAACCATGTAAGTACTAATAACCCTTAAGTGGTTGAAGAGTATTTAAAAGTTGATTTCAATGGAAGTACCTCTAAAAAGAACTTAGGTGATTAGTATAGTCAGAGTGATTATCACTTGATGCCTATGAAAGTAATAAATTCAGTACACTATGATAAGCATAGTTGCATGTACTTTAGTAAGAGGTTAAGTCAACCTAATAAGGTATGATGATGATGTGTGTTCCTAAGTACATGGAACAATGATAAGTATGATTTAATACTTAAATAATGATATGTGCTCCAAGATATGTGGAAGCATTGACTCAGGGTTTGGATTAATGAGGTAATCATAAAATCCTAATTAATGGAGGATGGAAACCCTAATCAATAAGGAAAATTACAATACATAAGTTTAATTGAATACTTATGAAGGTATTATGTAATTCTAGACATGTGGAACATTGAGTTATGTTTTGGATATTAATTGTAATATCAATGCATTCTCCAAGATGCATGGAGTTTTGAATTAATACTTGATCTTTGATAATGTGATCCTGAAATCCTAATATAGGGTGATGTTATGTGAAACCCTAATATAGGGTGATGTTATGTGAAACCATAATATAGGTCGATATTATGTGAAACCCTAATATAGGGTGATGTTATGTGAAACCCTAATATAGGGCGATGTTATGTGAAACCCTAATATAGGGTGATGATATGTGAAACCCTAATATAGGGTGATGATATGTGAAACCCTAATATAGGGTGATGTTATGTGAAACCCTAATATAGGGTGATGGTATGAGAAACTCTAATTAATAAAGATGGGAAGCCCTAACCCTAATGAGGGAATAGTGGTGTTATCTTGTATTGCATAATGTTGATATGTAATTGATGTGGTTGTTATCAAGCATACTAACCATGCAGGTATCATGAGATGATAAGCATAACCAAGTATGAGGAATGATGTTAATGGGCCTTGTGAGCCATTATTTTATTTGTTGCCTAGTGAAAGGTGGCAAGAAGTTTAATATGCCTGGTGAACTATGTGAGATGCTTGTGTAACAAGTATCATGAATACCTTGGTCAGATGACCTGGAGGTAATAGTTACCTGATAGTGGTAACCATGTTCAGTGATGAACTAAGGGTTTGAATAACCAGATCCAGTAAACATGATGATGGTATTATTGAGGGATGTGAATTCCCAATAATGAGATGAGGGATTGAGATCCCAATGTTCTATAAAGTTTTGAAAAGCACTTGATAAAAAATTTATATGTTTCTTTGTAGCATTTGTCATAATAATTCCTGTTTGAAATCTTGATTGATGCTAAAAGAATATGGTAATGTACTTAATAATCAAGTGAAATTTAATCATGTAGAGCCCTGGCCATAGATCCATCATCGTCAGTAGCTGGTGATGGTGAAACAGATTCTCCTACAGGTTAATCCGGAGTGTATATTGTTGAATATGTGGGGTTTCTCCTAGCCGAAAATAGGAGGATTAGAGTGCAACTTCGGCTGTAGACTCAAGATATGTTTAAGAGCATGGTGAACAGGCCCATGGCTCAGTGTGATAGAGCATGAATGTGTTCATGGCTCAGAGAGCACGGTGAACTGGCCCGTGGCTCAGATTTACTAGCTCCGGGACCTGTACCAAGGTGGGCTAGAGAATGGGTAGCCTATGAGAGCTAACCCTTTGACTGGGGTCACTTAAGAAAGAGACTGTAGTCCTGCTTGTGGTATCTCACTGATCGAGATGGATGAGATTGTGGAGTTCGACTCTTCCTTTGATCTTGTATGGCACCAGCTTTGGGTTTCACAACTGAAGGTTGGATTTGAGCGGTATGGCTCACTTCCTCAGGGCATAAATATGATTTGTAAAATGTAATCAGCCATGTAGTGTATTTGCTTAAGGATGAAATGTGGAAATCATTGGTTGATGTTACATTTCTTACTGTATCCTAATTGGATAGATGTTACACATGTTCTTCATATTCCTTATTAAAATGGATAGATGATTTACTGCTTTATCATTTATAGCTGTAATGCTTTAAAAGATGATATTGCTCTATTCTACTGGATAATGATTAAATCCTGCTTTTAAATAAAGAATCCTCTTCTCAGTTTATCACTATTTATCTGCAATAATAATGTTTCTGGCGGAGAGTTATATCTCTCGCTGGGACAATTTCAATTGTCTCACCCCCGTGGGATCCAACCTTTTTAGGTGGATGCAGATGAGGAGGTACGGACCATACACCAGGGGAAGGATAGCAACATCAAGGATAGGAGTAACATCTCAAGTGGAGATAATGACTATCGTGTCTTGTAGATATGAGCCATATGTGTCATCTCTGTACTCTCAGGTCCTTGGAGTCAGTAGTTAGTGCTTTTATGATCGATCTGAGATTTTGGCATTGAATGCATCGAGGCTTTATGTTTCTTATGTGTAGATTTAACAGAGCAACTATTGTATGTAATCCTCAAGAAGAGAAGGTACATTGTATGTACTTTGTGGACCAGAATGTATATATTATATTTTGGCTCTTGTTATAAGAGTTTCCTAGAAATGGATCTCTTTGCAAATGGTTTTAATTTTTAGTGATTTTCAGTAATCCGTTGCTAATGTTTTCTTCTGCATTAATCATTATCCGATGACGGTCTGATTTGCGGTCGGGTCGTCTCACAGTTTAGTGGTATCAGAGCTTAAGGTTCGTTGAGTCTACAGAGACATAGGATTAAGGTCGTTGAGTCTGTTCTAGTGTCTTCCAGTTTATCTGATAGTGACTTCTGCTCTCAGGAGAAGAAGTAAAGCTTGAAGATGGTTGGATCACATGAAGAACATGTTGATGAAAGTAGTGTTGCTACACTAGGAGGAGGTGCAAGAGATCAGGCTAGAGAAGAACTAGTACCTGAACATCCCCGGCTTAACCAAGCTACAATAGAAAACCCAGCTTTCCATGCTCTGTTTGGGCAGTTCATGGCGACTATGACACATATGTAGGATAGGATGCCACCACCTGCACCTAGGGAACCATCTCACAATGAGGGACATGGAGCTGGAAAGACTTTTGAATGGCTTCGATGGGTAGGAGCCACTAATTATGCTAGTACAACTGACCCAGCAGATGCGGACTTGTGGCTGACTGAGTTGGAGAAGGCTTTCAGAATTCTTAATATCCCAGAAGCTAAGAAGGTTAGACATGCAGTGTACCTATTGAAAGGGAGTTCCGACGAGAGTTTGTTAGTAGATATTTTCCCAAGACTTACCTAGATGAGAAAATGTAACATCCCTGATCTGGGTTATGAACTAACCCTAGGTGTTTTGCTTAATTATGTAATTAGATACTTGTGATTATCTTTTGGTATGTAATTAAATCTCCTAAGGAACATACATTTCCATTTCTGTCCCTTTTGAACAATGTTGTAATATTGTTTTGTAATACATGGACCTATGTGCAAATTACCCAATTAAAAGGGGTTAACTTGCAAATTGCACATGTTAAGATGTTCCTTTGGTGTTTAGACATCATAAGAATGAATATGATAAAGTATGATGGATTCTCCAAGCTTGGGCACCAAGATGCAGCTTGTGGAGCAATCCTTGTACTTAAAACTCTAGTTTTGGTGTAAAGTGCAATTTACCCAAAATATGGGGTGCAACTTGTAAAATACACCTTCTAGAGTATCTTTTATGACTCTTGGCATCATTTAGAGTAATAATGATGAAGAGGTCACTTCAATTGAATAATTAAATAAGAATGATAACCCTTATAAATTAAATGATCAAGTTATAAGTCTAATAACCCTTCTATATGTGCAACTTAGTAAGAAGTTGGCTTTCTTCACCTTTATACCTTGGGTTTAAGATGAGTTTTGCTTAAGTATGGAAGGTAGAAACGTGGTTTATAATAAGGGAAGGACCTAGAGGAGAAATTGAGAAACAAGTTGTCCTTATGTTAAAATTTCACCTAAAGTATATATACACCTTTTCTCACTTAGCAAGGATCGTTTCCTTCACTTCCTTTCTTATCCCCTTGCTTAGACCGACTTAGGACAGAGCTCTGGAGAAGAGGAGAATGGCCAAGTAGTTCTAGGTAATCTTTGATCATCATCTTGCTCGAATTCATGGACGAATTCATGGTGTAAGGTTGGTTTTATGGTCTTCCTTACTTGTTTCTTCTTTCTAGCCATCTTTTCCCAACCTTTCCTTGGAGAAACACCCTTGGCCGACCTGTGGAGCTCAAGACACCATTAAAGACTTGACGCTTGGAAGCTTGGAGCTCAAGGAACGACCTTAAGGTGGGTTTTATAACTCTAAACCTTTTGCTTTCTTATGCATATCTTTGTACTTGCAAAAGTAGCTTGTTCTTCTTTCCCCCATCCTTCCTTGCTTTCTTGCATCTAAAACCATGAGGAACAGACCTGGATCTGGAGGTAGAAGAAGGGGGGCATGAATACCTATGTCACTTTAGCAAACGGTCTTGCACCCTTGGCCAAACGGTTTGCAAAACCGTTTGGGGGTTTTGCAAAACCGTTTGAGGGGCAAACAGTTTCACAAGGTCGGTTGGAGAAAACAGTCTCCAAGACCGTTTGAGGGCGTTGACCAAGCATGTACCATTTGGTTTTCTGTTAATAATTATTTATTCTAATGACCCACCAAATTTGAGGGGTTAACTCCAAAGGAATCGTAGGTTAAAGTCCAATCAATTAGGCAAATCAAATTGAATTAAATGCTGATTTTCAATCTGTTTAACTTGAACTTCTTGGGAAAACGGTCTCAAACCGTTTGAGTGCGTTGACCAAGCATGGACCGTTTGGTATTACTGTTCCTAATGATGGGGTATAATAACCCACCAAATTTAATAGGTTAACTCCCAAGGAATAATGAGTTAAAGGCTAAACAATTAGGCAATCAAATTGAATTAAGTGCTGATTTTCCAATCTGATTAATTGAACTTTTTGGGCAAACGGTCTCAAGACCATTTGAGGGCGTTGACCAAGCATTGACCGTTTGTGATTCCTATTCATAATCATGTTAGTTAATAACCCTCCAAATTTGAGGGATTAAATCCAAAGGAATCGTGAGTTGAAGGCTAATCAATTATGTAAACCCTAATTGGATTAAGTGCTGACTTTGAACTTGATTGATATGTCTTTTTGGGTTTTCTTGCCCAAACGGTCTCAAGACCGTTTGGGGATCACGCAAACGGTCTCAAGACCGTTTGGAGGTCACCCAAGACCGTTTGGAGGTCTAGGGTTGGATATGGTTAAGTGTTTGAAGGACAAAAGATATGGTGTTAACCCTAATCGACTAACTGTTGGATTTGCATTGGATTGAGTTGATTGTTTTGGGTTGATTGACCCAAACGGTCTCAAGACCGTTTGGGGATCACCCAAACGGTCTCAAGACAGTTTGGGGATCACCCAAGACCGTTTGGAGGTCTGGGGTCAAGTATAGTTGACCAATTGAAGGTCCAAAGGTACACAATTACAAAGCAATCAATTGTTGATTTGATGATCAACTCAATAGCTCAAACCCTAATGATTTTTCACTAGAATCCAAGGGTTGGGTGAGACAAACGGTCTCAAGACCGTTTGGAACTCATCCAAACGTCTCAAGACCGTTTGGAGGTCACCCAAGACCATTTGGAGGTCTAGGGGTGAGTATGGTTAAGCAATTGATGATACAATGATACTAAGTTGGAATGTAATCAATTGTTGTTTTGGTGATCAATCAAATGATCCAAACCTTAATTGGTTGACTTAGATTTTGATGATATGATGGGAAAACGGTCTCAAGACCGTTTGGAGGTCATCCAAACGACCTCAAGACCGTTTGGGTTCAGGTCATGTCCCAATGTAATGATGGTTCAATAGGTTCAAATCAATTAGTCCCACATTGAAATATGTTGAAGGGTTATTGATTCCAATCCCTAATTCAATTGAGTTAAACCCTAATTGATGGTCAATTGAGGGTCAAGTGAGGGACAAATCAGTTGAAGGTTGACCTATTAAACTCAATTAAGGTATGAGTATAGGTCCAATTGATGATTGGTTCCATGAATTCAATGATTGAAGGAATCAACATTGGAAACACTAATTCAATTGGATACCTTATGAAGTGGAGGTCCAATGTGATTGAATCTTTGAGAATTAATATGATGAATGTTCTATTGATCCGATAATGATTAGTAATGATAATCAATGAAGGTGTGAAGGTTGAAACCCTAATAATACCTAAGTGATTAAGAACCAATTAAAGGGAGAATTCTTAATTGTTTATAGGGTTAATAGCTTGATACACTATGTTAATCATAGTAGTATGTACTTGATTGAAGGGTTGACGTGACCTAATCAATTTGAAATAATGAGAAATTAGAATACATATATATATATAGATAGAAATATGAATCATGTAATGATATGTTGTAGCACGACCGTGCAAGGGAGCACGGCCGTGGTAGCCTTGGCTTGCACGACCGTGCAAGGGAGCACGGCCATGGTAGCCTTACTTTGCATGACCGTGCAAGGTGGCACGGCCGTGGTGTCCTATATAGAAATTGAAAAGTTTTGGTATTATGCTGACATTGTTATATATGCATGTCCTTATTTTTATAAGTCATACAGGTTGATATTATGAGGTAATCATAGCCAGGTATGAGTTATGATGTCATATTCCTTGAAAACAATTATAAGCTTTTAGAGTAATGATATGTGAAAAGTATATACATTGCTTCAATCAAGGTCATGTTGTTAGATGACTTGTTGTTTATATGTCACTTGGTAGCAAGTGTTATGATAATCTGAGGGTTTGAATAACCACTCTCCTGAACCACAATGATGAGATGGTTATGGATTGATATCCCAAGGTTAACAATATGTGATGTGAACTTGATACAATAGTACCTTTTCTTTATAGCAATTGTTTTATTGGGTTATGTCTGAACATGTCTGATGCTAAAGAATGTTGTAAGGTACTTAACTAATCAAGTATAATGATATCAAGTAGAGCCCTGACCATAGATCCATCATTGTCAGAAAATATATGATGGTGAAACAGGTTTTTCTAAGGAAACTCCTGGAGCACATACTTTTGAGTATGTGGGGGTAATGGACGCGAATATCCTTACGTCCTAATGTTGGATATGATTGGAGATGTATCATTAATCTCTCAGTCCTTCATTATATGATTGTGCTGGGAAGATGTATCACTAATTTCCCTATGATTTTGTTAATGCCGCATCGATGTGAGATAAACAAGAAATCCCTCGATGGCGAAGAGAGTACAGAATGCCATTGTAGCTCTGAATAGCAAAGTTGCCAGAATACCCTGGAAAGCTATTGTAGCAGTGACACAAGATGTCCTGCATATCGATCCTCATACTGACTGAGGAGTGATGAGGTCATAGGAATCCGGCTCTCCTGATGACCTAGGTATGGTACCGATTGCGATCTAAGGATGGTCGGTTGGAGCATGAGAGGTGTAACTCATCTCCTCAGGGCATAAATATGTTTGTAAAACATAATCAGCCGCATAGCATAATTGCTTAGATGGAACTACGAGAAACAATGATTAACAATACATTGTTATAGTGATCTAGTTAAATAACTAGTACACATGCTTTTCATATTCCTCATTGTTATATGCCTGATCTTTCAATTAAGCTATAATTGAAATGATTGCTCATAAGGATACTGTTTCACTTAGTTATATAATGTTACCTACTGTTGAATGTTATAATCCTACTATTTATGTTGTTCTCCTTTTTCATAACAAAGCTTTTGGCGGAGAGTTATAACTCTCACTGGGACAATTATTTAAATTGTCTCACCCCCGTGGGTTTCAACTTTTAGGAAGACACTGAGGACGAAGGAACCCATCAGTGGGTGAGCAGCAATAGCAGCATTCGCAGGGACAACAGTGATCCTCAGGTGGAGACACTGTCTGTCATGTCGTGTAAATAGTATGTCCTGTGTCGTCTCTGTACTCTCAGGTCCTAGGAGTCAGTATATCTGAGATTTTGGCATGATGCCTCGAGATTTTGTATCTTACCTTGTACAGTTAACAAGGTGGGTTTTGTTGTAATGCTCGAGATGTGTTTATTATAGAGATGTATCAATGGATCAGTTTGTAAATGACCTATCATGTTGTTTATGAAAGAGTTTTTATCTTTCGAAGATCTCTTTACAAAAGTTTTAAATTTTTAGTGATTTTCGATAATTCCGCTGCTAATCGCTTCCGCATTCGTTAATTTGATTGTCAGTTTGGTGTCGGTCATTTCAGAAAATTTCTCATTTTGAGTGGATAAGGCAAGGACCAATGTACATTAGTGAGTATAAAGCTAAGTTTATGGAGCTTCTACGGTTTTGTCAGCACATGGCTACTACAGATGAGGACAGGATTCGACGTTTTGAGAAGGGTTTGAACGCTGATTTAACCACACCAGTATGTGCTCTCGAGAATAGAGAGAGGTTTGCCACCTTTGTGGAGTCCGTTAGGTGGATAGAAAGGTCCATGATTGAGAAGCGTCAGGCCAACAGTAAGAAAGTATATACCCAGTTCCAGGGATAGAGGTCCGAAAGTTTTAAGAAACCAAGGTTTTCTGCACCAACAACAACACCGAGGTTTAATACTCAGACACAGTGGACATCTAGCAAGGGTAGAGGTCATAGTTTACCACCAGAGGGAGCCCACAGCTCAACATCGATGTCAGTAATAGGACATCTAGACCACAGTGGGAGAACAGAGTCTATTATAAATGTGGGAAGATGGGACATTTGATGAAAGATTGTCTAGCTAGAGATGTGAGTGTAACCCAACCACCGAGGCAGAGTCAACAAGGCTCTCATAAGTGATAGTTTAGCAGTGCCACATGAGGACGTGGACAGGCGTCCCAAGCTGGCTCATCTACATCCAACAACAGGACAAGGTATGGTCACTATGAGTTCATAGTTATGTCATTTGGACTAACTAATGCACCAGCTGCATTCATGGAACTCATGAACATAATCTTCTGACCATTCCTTGATCAATTCATAGTAGTCTTTATAGATGACATCCTAATTTATAGTAGAGATGCACAACAACATGAGCAGCATCTTTGTCGGGCACTAACTTTACTGAGAGAGAACAAGCTATATGCTAAGTTTAGCAAGTGTGAATTCTGGGTATCATAAGTGTCTTTCCTAGGACACATAATATATGCCTCAGGTATATGTGTTGATCCTAAAAAGGTAGAATCTATCTTGGAGTGGTAACAGCCAAAGACACCAATGGAGATACGCAGTTTTCTAGGACTGGAAGGCTACTATAGGAGTTTCATTAAGAACTTTAGTTCTATAGCATTACCCCTAACCAAGTTGACCAGGAAGGAGGTTCCTTTTGTCTAGAATGACAAGTGTCAACATTCTTTCCAGTTGTTGAAAGAAAGGTTAACAAGTGCACCTGTGTTAGTGTTACCTGAGTGGGGAAAGGGGTATATTGTTTTCTGTGATGCTTCTAAGAATGGTCTAGGATGTGTGTTGATGTAGGATAATCAAGTGATTTCTTTTGCCTCTCGACAGCTTAAGAAACATGAGGAAAATTATCCGACGCATGGTCTAGAATTAGTTGTTGTGGTTCATGCATTGAAAATCTTGAGACATTATCTCTATGGAGAGACATTCCAGATTTTCACAGACCATAAGAACCTAAAATACATCTTTTCACAACATGAGTTGAACATGAGACAACGACGCTGGTTGGAGTTAATCAAGGACTATGATTGTACAATTGATTATCATCTGGAAAAGGCTAATGTAGTGGTTGATGCACTAAGTAGAAAATCATCATCGCCAATCATGAACAAAGCACAGTTGAACTCTTTAGTGTGCTTTAAAAGAGACATGCTTGTCTCTTTGAGGCAAAACAATGTACAACTTAAAGTATCTTTGTTAGCTGGACTGTTAGTTGATATGCAAATAAAACCTACTCTAAAACAACAAATCAAAGAGTCACAACAGGTTGATATTGTGATTCAGTAGATCAGGTTAGAGTATGGTAGTGAGAAACGGGATGGTTTTCATGAGTCAGATGATGAGGTAGTCTGTTACCATGGTAGGATGGTAGTACCTGATGCCAATGACTTAAGGAAGTTAGTATTAGAGGAAGCTCATTCATCTATGTATGCAATGCATCCAGGGAGCACCAAAATGTATCATAACTTGAAGGATATGTATTGGTGGCCCAGTTTGAAGAAAGATGTAGTTGACTTTGTTATGCGGTGTCCAGTGTGTCAGTAGGTTAAAGTTGAACATCAAAAGCCCACGGGAACAATGCAACCTTTACCTATACCATAGTGGAAATGGGATCACGTGACCATGGACTTTGTGGTTGGTTTGCCAAGAATAGCCAAAAGTCATGATTCCATTTGGGTAATAGTTTATAGGTTGACTAAGTCAACACATTTTCTTCCTGTCAAAAAAATCTATACTGTTGAAAAACTTGCACAGATCTATATAGATGAGATAGTGCATTTACACGGGGTTCCAGCTACAATTGTTTCTGATAGAGGTCCCCAGTTCACGAGTCATTTTTGGGAACGACTACATAAAGCTTTGGGTACGCAGTTAAGGTTTTGTATCGCCTTTCACCCACAGACAGATGGACAATCTGAGAGGACTATACAAACTTTGGAGGATTTTCTTAGGGCATCATCGTGGCGTTGAAGAAGCTATGTGGGAATTGGAGGAAGAGATGAGGAGGAAGTACCCTTCTCTTTTCTCTTGACGATTTTGGGGATGAAATCCTTGTTAGAGGTGGATAATTGTAACATCCCTGGCCTGGGTTATGCCTTAACCCTAGAAGTTTTGCTTAAGTAAGTCATTTAGATTCTTGTCTTTATCTTTTGAAAAGTAATTAAGACTAAAGGAGAGCTTATTTTTTTTGGTCCCGACTAAAGGAGAGCTTATGTTTCAATTTTGGTCCTATTTGAATAATGTTGAAACAATATTTTACCTATTTTGGACTAAAGTGCAATTTATCCAATTTAAGGGGCTACCTTGAAAATGTTACATGATAAATGTTCCTCGAGTGTTATAGCATCATAAGAATGAGAATGATGTTGAGGTATGGCTTCCACAAGCCTATGTTCCAAGAAGGAGCTTGCTTGAGTAATGCTTGTGTATTGAATGCTAGTTTTGGTGTAATTTGCAATTTACCCAAAATCTAGGGTTGAATATGTAAAATACCACTTCAAGAGTGTCCCTATTGTTTCTTGGTATCATTTAGGGAAAATAAAAAGAATGGCGCATCTTGTTTGAACTACTATTGAGGAGAGATAATCTTGATAATAAAATAATCAAGAATTAAGCATAATTGAAACCCTAATTTATTTTGTAGCAAAAATAAATATATTAATTGAAGTGCCCATCAACTAAAAAGGTTTTGGTTTAAATCCTATAGTGGGATGACATCCAAATGCTTTGAGTGGCACCGAAATATCTTAAGTAGGTGAAGAAATCCACTCACATTGACGCTGGGAGTCGACGGCGCCCCTCCCAGGCACCTGAGGAAGCAGCGACGCGTGGGCTAAGCCGACATCGTAACGGTGGATCCACGGTGAGGGAAAACCCTAGCTGGAGTCAGAGTTTCCCTCACCGCCCGGTGTCCTGAAGTCTACAGGGGGCTACAGCGAGGACATATGCCCAGGCGGCGGCATCAGGCCACACAGCGACGGTGTGGCCTATGCGGGAGGACACGGCGGAGTGGACTGAGTTGGCCAAGCGGAAGTCAGCAATGGAGACCATCCCTGACGACATGCTGCTTAGCTTCATCGAGCCCACCCACGACCCAGAGAGGGGCCTCATTGTTGATATCCCTTCAGAAGTGATGGTTTCTTACATGGAGGTGTGCGCCAACTCGGCAGTCTTTTATGTTCTGGATGCGTCGCCGCATGAGACGGTGATCAGGGGCTGGCTCTGGAGGGTTTGGAGGCCCCAGGGCAAGTTCCAGCTCACCCGGTGAGACGGTGGCTTCTTTGACCTCCACTGCAAACTCAAGGCAGATTTGGACCTCTTCCTGGAAGGAGGTCATTGGTTTTTGGATGACAGATTGGTGATCAGCCATTTGTGGACGCCATCAACCAAGATGACGAGGGACCTGCTGTCCTCAATCCCCTGCTGGGTCACCTTCCCGACACTCGGGCACCTTCGCTCTATGGAGATCTTGGCGTGGGTGGCGAGTTGTGTGGGGAAACCGTCTCATGCAGGTGCTTGGGTGTCTGCTGCTTCGGGCGCTGCACAGGCCAAGGCCTTGGTGGACATCCCCGCCGATCGCGATCCTCCAAGCGATGTCTGGGTCTTCTTCCCAGGTGGGGAAGCCGAGTTGGTTCCAGTACGATACGGGTTCCTTCCGGCCCGTTGCTCTTCGTGCAACGCCTTTAGACATGGCCTCCATCGCTGCCCCTTCATCATCGAAAAGATTAGGGAGGAAGCTTGGCGGCGACAAGGCAGAACAGGAGGCGAGCACCCCCCGAGCAGGCCGCTGGGGGCGGGACACGGTGCTGGCCCCGGCGAGCTACCCCAGGGTAGAAGCAGAACCAAGAGGAGTCGGCTGCAGATGAATGGATCCAACAATGGTGATAAGACAATGGGTCGGGCGTATGTCGAGCCGGAGGCAGACGACCAGGTTGCTGAAGATGTGGCAGATATGCCCCCTACCACGCAAGCCTCGGAGTCCCACCTCCCTGACCCTGCGGTGGTGGTTGGCAATGGCGAGGCCATTGGTGGGTCTGATGACGGTATGTTGGAGATTTCTACCCTCAGCGACCCTAGGCCAGGGGAGGTGGTGGGCGAGCCTAGTCCTCCTGGAGGAGAAGGAACCTCCGCCACTAACCCTGACCCCAACCTAGCGCCTGAGCAGGTGGAAGGATCTGCTGATGCAACTAAGGAGGCCTTGCCCACCAAGATGCAACCTAGGAAAAGCAAGCACGTCCTGCCCAGACCGCCTGTGATGGGGGATCAGAATAACGAGGTGCGCCATCAACAAAAGGCTCCCCCCCCCGCCGTACAGAAAACAGAGGGTACTGGTTGCTCTCCCGGTGCCGTGCTACACTATGGAGGGGGAAGAGGGAGGAAGTGAGGAGGATAAAGGAGGTGAACAAGCAGCGGATGCGGTGGAGGAGGAGGTAGCTCCCACTAATGCTGACGTGGGCTCCAAGCGGAAGCTTGTGAGCATGAGGTAACCTTCCCCCACCACCTGTTCCCATGTATGTGGTGATGTGGAATGTGTGCGGCGTCTGTGAGCCGGTGAAGAGGAAGGCGGTGGCCCTCCTTCTGTGACAACAAGGAGCTTCTATGGGTTTGTTAGTAGAGACCAAGTTGAGGAAGGACTTGGGGGGAGACAAGGTGATCAAGGAGTTGTTTCCGTGTGGGTGGAGCTGTGTGTCCAACATTGAAGCCACATGGAAGGCCAGGGTGTGTTGGGGATGGGATCCCCGGGTGTGGTCTGTGCATGGTCATCGCCTCATCTGCACATATGGTGACGACACGGTGCATCAACAGGGGTGGCGTGCGGGTCCTCCTGTCGGCGGTGTACGCCCACAACCAACCTCAGCACCTAGATGGTGGCAGGGGACTTCAACGCCATCCGCAGCGACGACGAGAAGGCAGGAGGAGGTGAAGCGTCCAGGAAAGCAATGAGGGAATTCAACCTTGCGGTGGAGAGAACAGGGTTGGTGGATTTGAAGACCTATGGTGGCATCCTCACGTGGTCAAATAGGAGGGAGGTGGGCGATAGGGTTTGCTGTCGGTTGGATCGAGTGTTGGTCAACGACAGGTGGGTGGGTCTCTTCCCTTCTGCCCACACCTGTCTATCCTTCTCCCACCTCAGCGACCATGGTATTTTGGTCACCTCTCCATTCTCCACACCGGAGAGGCGTCGTGTGAGGCCCTTTAGGAGCCTCAATGCCTGGGCCAGCTGGGACGGCTTCTTGGAGGAGGTCAGGAGCGCCTGGGGGCCCCCTGTGTAAGGGAATACCCTCTACGTCACCGCCATGAAGCTCAAAGCCGTCAAGGTTAGACTTAAAGCCTGGGTAGCGAGGAGGGGCGACGTCAGCACCTTGAGGAAGGCAGCGATCAAGGAGTATGCCGCCATCCAGGACGACCTTCAGCAGTCTCCTTGCTACCCTGACCTTGTGCGAAAGGAAAAGGAAGTCAGGGAGCGGCTGGATCAGCTTGATGTTGTGGAGGAGTTGTACTTCTATCAACGTAGCCGTGTCCGATGGATCCAAGACAGCGAGCGCAACACGAAGTTCTACCAAGCGGCGGTGAAGAGGAAGGAGATGAGGGACACCATCCACTACCTCATCAATGAAGACGGAGCACAAGTCAGTAACCAGGAGGAGCTCGAGGGGGAGGCGGTGGCCTTCTACAGCAACCTCTACAATGCCAGCGACAACCGCAACCGACAGATGAGACTCCAACCTACTAACACGCTAACGGAGGCCCAGGGGCGGCATCTTTGCAGGCCTTGCACGCGTGAGGAGGTGAGGGACGCGGTGTGGTCCATTGGACTAGACAAAGCACCGGGCCCTGATGGGTTTAACGCCAGCTTCTTTAGAAGCAATTGGAGTGTCATCGGTGAGGATGTGACAAACGCCATCCTATGGCTCATGAGAGGGGGGGCCATGGTGCGGGAGGTGAACCACTCTTTTCTGGCGCTGATCCCAAAGATGGATGGCGCCACTTCTCTCCGCGACTTCAGGCCCACAGCCTGTAGCAGCGTTCTATACAAGATCGTCACCAAAGTGCTGGCGGAGAGGCTCAAGGAGGTCATTGGGGGGCTGGTCTCACAAAACCAAGGAGCGTTCATTCCAAATAGAAGCATATCAGATTGCTCCCTCCTCACAGCAGAGTTTTTGTATGGCTTTGACCTCAAGCGTTCAAGCCCTAAGGCCTGCTTAAAGACGGACCTCTCAAAGGCTTATGACCACATGAACTGGGAAGCCCTGTGGACTATTATGGATAGGATGGGCTTCCCCCCTACCTGGATGGGCTGGATCAGACAGTGTGTCACCACATGCTCGTTCTCGGTTCTAGTCAATGGGCTTCCTGTGGGGCTTTTTAATAGCTCACGTGGGCTGAGACAGGGGTGCCCTTTGTGACCCCTACTTATCACAATCATCATGGAATACCTTACCATACTCATGACCGAAGGGGAGCGCCAAGGCTACTTCCGCACCTACAAGGTCAAATGCACGGCCTTCATGTCCCACATCACCTTTGCGGATGACGTGCTCATCTTCATGGAAGCCACCAAGAAGAGCCTTCGGGGTATCAAGAAAGTATTGGATGAGTTTATTGCCACGGTGGGGGTTCGAGTCAACTCGACCAAGTCTAAGTTGTTCCTTTCCAAAGCTGCAAGGAACAACGCCACCCGTCTGACTGGTGTCCTGGGTTGCCATTTGGATGATCTCCCCACGAGGTACCTGGGTTTCCCGCTTGCTGCAAGGAATCACAAGGCGGCTTTCTTTAACCCTTGCCTCGACCAAATGAATAAGATGATATCCAAATGGCCCCCGGACAAGATAACAATGGCAAGATGATGTTTACTGACCAAAGCAAACATGTAGGGCCTGATCACGTATTGGGCCTTGCAAGGCCACATCCCTGTTAATACGTGATCGCATGGAGATGTTGCTGGCAGACTTTGTATGGGGCTCAAACCACCATCCCATGCGATACGAGTGCTTGGCTAGGCCTGCTAAAGAAGGAGGACTGGGGCTCAAAGGGGTCAGGGACATTAATCGCTGGGCTTCGCTCAAGAGACTCATCCGGTTTCACACCTGCCCACAGTCACTATGGACCCAATGGCTGCGTAGATGCTATGGGTTCACCCTCCCTCATCCGGGGCTACTGCACTATGGCGCGTCAAACGCTTGGAAAAACATGGCCCGGTCCTGGGCCGAGCATCATCACATCTTTGAGAAAACCAACAATGGCCTTGTGAAGCTCACCAACCCAAACACTAACCTGTGGAAGGCCATCCAGCCACAGCAAGCCCCTTGCATCATTGGCAAGACCATTTGGGTGGGGACCCTTATCCATAGGTGGAGCTTCACAATCTTTAGAGCCTTCCACGGGGCTCTTGCCACTGTGGATAGAATCCACAAGTGGAACAGCGACGCCAGTGACAGATGCACCTTTTGCAGGCAAATGGAGGACGTCTAACACATCTTTTTCTGCTGTCGGTTCTCCAAACACGTCCTCTCACATGTCATGGACATTTATGGGCTGAAGGTCCCAATTAGTGCCAATATCACAGAAACTGTCAACCTTATTAAGGACAAAACCAGGGGCTGGAAGGGGTGGAAATGGCTGGCCATCGCTGCTTGGACGTGCTCAGAATACTTCATCTGGAAGCAGCGCAATGAGAGGCAGTACAACCAGCAATCCCTAAGCTCTGCAGAGTGCCGGGACCTGGTGGTCAAAGCCACTAGACGACTGGTGGAGGTACAACGGTGGAGCTCTACTACCCCGTCACGCATCAGTAGGATGTGGAAGATAACGTTTACGAATTAGTTTTTGCTGTTTCTTTTGTATAGAGCCCATGGGCTTAGGCAGGGATTTTGTAGAGTTACCCCCATATACAAATCCCTTTTTTTAGCTATACAGGGATGGCGGGACACACCCCACACCGTGCCCTTTGGGTGTGCGGCGGGTCCTGCCTGCATGGGTCTCTTCACCTATTCTGAGGCTCCCTCTGAGCCTGTTTGACCCGGTGCTTCTCGCACCCTGGGGTCTTCTGTACGGGTGGTTCAATTTGAACCTCCTTCATCGTTTTATTACCCGTCTATCCATATATAGGCCATTCGAAAAGAAAAAAAAGTAATGTCCACTAAAAATGGATAATAGTATTATAATGATTAAGGTGCTTAAGTGATTGCTTTTAATTCAAGGATAATTGAGAGGATATTGAGGAAAAAGGAAGATGGCTTCGAAGGCAAGGAAGGGAGGGGGAATGTGGCAAGAAAGTGGATGAATTTTTCGCGTACTTTCTCTCTCCTAGAAAATCAACTATATGTACACGATTTTCTCCTTACTTGAAATGCAATTTTTGCAAACCACTTTTTATCCTTGCTTTGTCTGATGACCAAGGAGCTTAGGAGTAGGAGGAAAACATTCCCCAAGCTGAAGGTAAGCTCCATGATCATCTTCAACCTTGGATTGATGGTTGAAAATGGATTTCAACATTCATTTTCTTCTCTCTTCCATCCAATGCTCAACCTTGGCTATCTTTTGCATCCAAAGAGTTGGAAATGAACCTTGGATAGTTGAAGGAGATTCTTTCACCATTAGAGATGAGAATCTTGAAGCTTTGAAGCTACTTTTAAGGAGGGTTATATAACTTGAACCTATCAATGTTATTATTGATTTCAATTTCTCATCATATGTTGATCTTTTATTTTCTTCTTGAATAATTGATGAATTCATCATATATATGATTGTAGAATTCAGAGGTCTAAATCTTGATGATGATGACATCATATTAGCACACACCTCAAGAATATCAAAAACAAATGGTTTCAATTTTTGTTGGTCAAACGGTTTCAAACCATTAGAGACCAAACAGTTTCAAACCATTTGGTGACCAAACAGTTTCAAAATCGTTAGAGACCAAACAATTTCAATGGATTCAAGGATAAATTGGTCTCATGACCTAATAAATTCAAACAATCAAACTCAATTGATTTCAGTACCCTAGATTATTTAGTTTCAAAACCCTAGATCAATTGATATCAAAACCCTAATTTTAGGTTCAAATAGTTTCAACTCTAATTTGACCAAACGGTCTCAAACCGTTTGAGGATCAAACAGTCTCAAACCGTTTAGGGTTAATTGATCTTCAAACCGTTTGAGGGTCTTGGGTTGAAACGGTTTCAAAACTGTTTGATGAGAAAAAGGTTCAAGACCGTTTAAGGTCTAACGGTCTTCAAGACCATTTGAAGATCAAGTGACCTCAAGACCGTTTGGAGGTCAAGTGATCTCAAGACCGTTTGAAGGTCTAAATAGTCTCAAACTGTTTGGAGGTTTTGGACCAGACCGTTTGAAGGTCTAAACGGTCTCAAACCATTTGGAGGTTTTGGACCAGACCGTTTGAAGGTCTAAACGGTCTCAAACCGTTTGAAGGTTTTGGCCCAGACCGTTTGAAGGTCTAAATGGTCTCAAACCGTTTGGAGGTTTTGGACCAGACCGTTTGAAGGTCTAAACGGTCTCAAACCATTTGGAGGTTTTGGACCAGACCGTTTGAAGGTTTAGGGCCAAACCGATTGAAGGTTCAAATGGTTCAAACCGTTTGAAGGTTTAATTGGTCCAAATCATTTGAAGGTTCAATTGTTTCAAACCATGTAATTACTAATAACCCTTAAGTGGTTGAAGAGTATTTCAAAGTTGATTTCAATGGAAGTACCTATAAAAGTACTTAGGTGATTAGTATAATCAGAGTGATTATCACTTGATGCCTATGAAAGTAATAAATTCAGTACACTATGATAAGTATAACTGCAAGTACTTTATTAAGAGGTTAAGTCAACCTAATAAGGTATGATGATGATGTGTGTTCCTAAGTACACAGAACAATTATAAGTATGATTTAATACTTAAAAAATTCTATGTGCTCCAAGATATGTGGAAGCATTGACTTAGGGTTTGGATTAATGAGGTAATCATAAAACCCTAATTAATGGAGAATGGAAACCCTAATCAATAAGGAAAATTAAAATACATAAGTTTAATTGAATACTTATGAAGGTATTATGTAATTCTAGACATGTGGAACAATGAGTTAGGTTTTGGATATTAATTGTAATATCAATGCATTCTCCAAGATACATGGAGTTTTGAATTAAGACTTGATCTTTAATAATGTGATCATGAAACCCTAATATAGGGCGATGTTACGTGAAACCCTAATATAGGGTGATGTTATGTGAAACCCTAATATAGGGTGATGTTATGTGAAACCCTAATATAGGGTGATGTTATGTGAAACCCTAATATAGGGTGATGTTATGTGAAACCCTAATATAGGGTGATGATATGTGAAACCCTAATATAGGGTGATGATATGTGAAACCCTAATATAGGGTGATGTTATGTGAAACCATAATATAGGGTGATGGTATGAGAAACTCTAATTAATAAAGATGGGAAGCCCTAACCCTAATGAGGAAATAGTAGTGTTATCTTGTATTGCATAATGTTGATATGTAATTGATGTGGTTGTTATCAAGCATACTAACCATGCAGGTATCATGAGATGATGAGCATAACCAGGTATGAGCAATGGTGTTAATGGGCCTTGTGAGCCATTATTTTGTTTGTTTCCTAGTGAAAGGTGGCAAGAAGTTTAATATGTCTGGTGAACTATGTGAGATGCTTGTGTAACAAGTATCATGAATACCTTGGTCAGATGACCTGGAGGTAATAGTTACCTGATAGTGGTAACCATGTTCAATGATGAACTAAGGGTTTGAATAACCAGATCCAGTAAACATGATGATGGTATTATTGAGGGATGTGAATTCCCAGTAATGAGATGAGGGATTGAGACCCCAATGTTCTATAAAGATTTGAAAAGCACTTGATAAAAATATTACATGTTTCTTGTAGCATTTGTCATAATAATTCCTGTTTGAAATCTTGATTGATGCTAAAAGAATATGGCAATGTACTTAATAATCAAGTGAAATTTTATCATGTAGAGCCCTAGCCATAGATCCATCATCGTCAGTAGCTGGTGATGGTGAAATGAATTCTCCTACGGGTTAATCTGGGGCGCATATTGTTGAATATGCGGGGTTTCTCCTAGCCAAAAATAGGAGGATTAGAGTGCAACTTTGGTTGTAGACTCAAGATATGTTTAAGAGCATGGTGAACAGGCCCATGGCTCAGTGTGATAGAGCATGAATATGTTCATGGCTCAGAGAGCATGGTGAACTGGCTCGTGGCTCAGATTTACTACCGTCGGGACCTGTACCAAGGAAGGCTAGAGAATGGGTAGCCTATGAGAGCTAACCCTGTGACTGAGGTCACTAAAGAAAGAGACTACGGTCCTTCTTGTTGTCTCGCACTGATCGAGACGGATGAGATCGTGGAGTCCGGCTCTTCCTTTGATCTTGTATTGCACCGGCTTTGGGTTTTGCAACCGAAGGTTGGATTTGAGCGGTACAAATCACTTCCTCAGGGCATAAATATGATTTGTAAAATGTAATCAACCGTGTAGCATATTTGCTTAAGGATGAAATACGGAAATCATTGGTTGATGTTACATTGCTTATTGTATCCTAATTGGATAGATGATATACATGTTCTTCATATTCCTTATTAAAATGGATAGATGATGCAGCCCTATTTTAGGGCTTCATCTTGTATTATTTTTCTCTTCAATCACATCTATACCTGTTAGATTGCATGTCATTCCCTCTAATATGCTTATTTGTATAAAATACACTTATGGACATCATTTGCGTGTTTTTCAGGCATTTGGACCACACTTGATGGAAGAGAGAGAGAAGGAGTGATCCTAGGGTTCCTCTGCCCTTGGAGAGACCCAAAGTGAAGTCCAAGGCTCCCTCAACCTACCCTTAGTGGCCAAAGATCATTTGAAGCAAAGATGTCCAAGAAAATCCAAAGATCCAAGTCAAAGTGTTTCCCTAGGACTCAGCACGGCCGTGGTACAACAAAACGGCCGTTCTAGGTCATTTAGAAATTAACAGGCTCAACATCCAAGTGAAGCAGAGAACACCACGGCCGTGTAGAGCACCACGGCCGTGCGATGGGCATACACCATGGCCGTGCTCCACAAAACGGCCGTGGCACAGCAGAGCAAAATGGTCGTGCCATACACCACGGTCGTGGCACACCACCACCACCACGGCCGTGTTGACCCACCACGGCCGTCGCCATTTTGACCACCAACCTGACATTGTGCAATTTAATTCCCACAACCGTGCCCCAGCCACCACGGTCGTGGCCTTCCCTGCCCACCACGGCTGTGGTACCCCACCACGGCCGTGCTACTCACAAAATCCAGCCACTTTTTCACTGCTTTCCCCATTTTGCCCCTAACTTAACCTAGTGCTTCCCCCACACCTATATATACCTAGGTGGCGGCTGGGACACGAGGTTGGCTACCTTCTACCCCCTCCTAGCTCCCCAAATCGCCACCCACTCCATTCCACTCCATTTCCACCTCAAATCCACTCCATTCCAACATTTTCACCACCAAATCACTAGTTTAAACTAGTTCCTACCCATAATCCCCTTCATTCTTCACCCTTGCACCTTGGAGGAGGGAGGAGGTCGACCTGCTGCTGCTGGAGAGAGGATCGACAGCCACTACTTCGAGCTCCATGGCCACCTCTATCTTCTTCTCCTCTCTTTTTGTATTTTCCATGTATATGAGTAGCTAGGCTCTTTGGGTGGGCTGTTTGGGGTCAAATATGTTACTTTGATACCATTTTGGGGGAAAATGACATGTAAACTTTGTAATTCCATTTGTTAATGATTATATTCTATTTGCATCTCATTCTACATGAATTGCTTGTTGGTTTGTGTGTGAAATCACTTACGAATTTAGGCAAATTGGTTATATGTGTGAATTTTGGGATTTGCCCCTAGGTCCAATTCTTGGATCCCTAGGTTGCCTCCCATCTTCCTACACCCTAATCAATCTCCCTAAACCTAAGTGAGAGATCTAAGTAGCTAGATTGGATAATTCTAGTGCAATTAGCATGGAGCCTTCTCAAGGCTAGAATGTGGGGGAATTTGGGTCCAAACCCTAATTTCACCTCCCCATTACTACCCTCGGCCCCTAATTGCCCTAGGAATGTCTAATCTAGAAACCTAGACTTGATTAGACTCTAATTGGATTGAACCTAACCCCTAACCCAATTGAGCCTCGTAAGGGTAGTAGGGGGTGTTAGGGACTAGTTCCCCTATACACAACCTAGCATATCCATGGCCAGTTAGTAGCTTAGGTTAATTCATTAGACTCTAACTTGTTGTTTGGTTTGGATAATCTAAATGGAATCATAATGTTCATATGTCACCCTCAACTTAATTGATAAGTTCATACCCCTAAACAGCCCACACATCTCTTTACTGTTTAAAACCCTAGTTTTGTCCTTACTTAGCTTAGATAGTTCTTTTCCTGCTTAGTTAGCTTCTTGCCTTGTTCTTGCCTTGTTTATGTTAGATTAGCTCTTTACTTGCTTTCTTGCCTTTCTCTTTCTTGCCTTATTGTAATTTGTCTTTTCCTACCTTGCTTAGCCTTTCCTTACTGGTTCATCCTTAGTTAACAATCAAAACAACTTTTAAACCCTTAACCCTAGTCTCTGCAGTAGGAACCTATCATAACTAACCTAGCTCTAGTGCCCCCTTTTTTCCCTGTGGATCGACCCTATACTTGCCACCTTCCTATACTATGACACGACCCCGTGCGCTTGCGGGTGTAGTTGTTTTAGTAGACGTAGGTGTGTTAGTTTAGGTCTTATAAATTTCAAAAGAACAATCCCATCCACCGTGCATTCCGACCTCATGGGGCGCATCTATTCAATCGAGTAGTGTGTTAGAACCACTAGCAGAAGCGCATCAAGCTTTCTGGCGCCGTTGCCGGGGATTAGAGGCGCTCGGCCTAGCTAGCTAGTTTTGCTTTGACTTTTCCTACTGCCCTCATCATTGCTATTCTTTATTCATTTTTCTTTGCATTCTTTGTGTATATTGGTTTACTAACTTACTTTCTTTTGTTTGGTTGTGCTTTGTGCATGTGACAAGCCATTCGGGAGGAAACAAGATGGGAGACCAAAATACACCTCACAAGCCGCTTCAAGATTACTTCATGCCTAGCAACTACAAATCGCCAATTGCTAGCAGGGTTGATCAAATGCCAGGGGAGCAATTCTCTATTCCTCCAGGTCTTCTTGGGATCCTGCCCATCTTCTACAGCTTAGAGAATGAGAACCCCTACAAGCACTTGGACTCCTTTCTTGAAGTATGCTCCACCTTCAAGACGCCGACGGCTAGTGATGATACAATCCGGTTGACCTTGTTCTCTTTCTCCATCAAAGATAGAGCTAAAGATTGGTATGACTCAAGAAGGGACATTATGAGTTGGGAAACGATGAAGAAAGCTTTCGTGAGACAGTTCTACTCTATTGCAAGGTTGACACAAATGCGGCGTTCCGTGACAAGTTTTAGCCAAATGGGCAGTGAGCAGTTTTATGATGCATGGGAGAGATTCAAGAAGCTGTTGAGAGAGTGTCCTCACCATGAGATCCCTTTGTGGTAGCTAGTTCAATCATTCTACTCTGGTTTGTCTCTAAAGGACCAAGACACAGTGGACTTTTCTTGTGGAGGAGTTTTCATGGCTAGGCCACCTGAGGAGATATGGCCTTTGTTTGAGCAGTTGGTTGAAGGATCAAGAATTTGAGCTTCTAGCATGATGAATGAAAGAGGGTATGCCTTTTCTGTGACACCCCCTACTCATGATGACTCAAGACCGCAAGTGATGAAGATTCTTGGTGACATGGTGAGCCTCATGAAGAACCAGGTGACAAATGCTTCTTGCCACCCGGTCAATTCTATTGAGTTCTATGGGGAAGAAAAGAAGACACCTCACTCCTATAGTTACCAGGAACCACAAAGTCCTACATACAGCTCAAGGTTTAAGGAAGAGGTTCTATCCATATTGAAAGTGTTTGATGATGTTCAAAGGGATGTTGCAAGGTTAGAAGAGAGAATAGAGCAGCTATCTTCTATAATCACTCTCCAAGAGGAAAAATTGTCTTCAAGACCCATCGTGAGCCACAATGAAGCAAGTGGACCCATACCCTCTTCACAAGTTTTCTGCAGTCCACCCCCCATGCAAGTACACCCCATTCACTCATTCCAAGGCTATTCCCAGCCTTACACCCCTCCACCACCTCCCTTACCTCAAATTTCCCAAAACTTCACTTTCCAACCCCAATTCTCTCACCCCCCTCAATTCCCTTCTCCACCTCAATTTCAACCCCAAGTGTCACCTCCACCTCCTCCACAGCCACAACATGCTCCCTCTCTTCACCATGAGCTAGGTAGTGCTGTGACAGTTCTAAGGAGTGGGAAAACTCTTAAGCAGCCCGCAAGTCAAAGGAAGGTTGATAAAGCAAAGCAAAGGCAGCCAAGTGGTGATACTGTGATTGATATTGCCGAAGTTGATGTTGTGATACCGCATGTTGAGTTTGGGATTCCATGTGATCTGCCACATACCCCTTTTGCAGGTCCTACCATCCCTAGTGTTCCGCCTCATGTTCATGAAAGTGCAGCAAAAACTAGTGATCCTCCGTTTGTAGAAGCACTAGATGAGCCACCGGAGTTGAAAAGGAGGCACAAGCACAATGTTGACATTCTTGAGGTGTTTCGCCAAGTAAAGGTGAACATTCCACTTTTGGATGCTATCAGGCAAATCCCATCATATGCCAAGTTCCTCAAGAACATATGCACTGTGAAAAGAAGGTCAACGGGGAGGATTCCAAAGAAGGTGAGACTGAATGAACAAGTGAGCTCCATCATACAACACTCACTTCTCGTGAAGAGAAAGGACCCAGGAGCCCCACTCATACCTAGTTACATAGGGGGACATCGCATAGACAGGTCCTTGCTTGATTCGGGATCTAGTGTGAATTTGATGCCATATCATGTCTATGTTGAGTTGGGCTTAGGCAAGTTGAAGCCGGCACATTGCACTCTCCAGTTGGCGGATAGATCCATAAAAGTGCCTAGAGGTAGAGTGGATGATGTCTTGGTGATGATAGACAAGGAAAAAGGCGCGGTGTTCCCGGTGGATTTCATTGTACTTGATATGGAGCCGGAGGATAGGAAGATTCCCATAATCTTGGGGAGGCCGTTCTTATCTACAGCTGATGCTGACATTCATGTGCACAGTGGCACCATGACAGTCTCATTCATGGACATGTAGATCAACATTAACATGTACAAGACCCCAACCCGGCGAGTCCGAGATAGGGATATTGGACATGGCCCCTTCACAAGTCCAAATGGGCATTTGAGAGAAGGACATCAAGGTGAAGAAGTTAGTGATGATTATTGTGATCAAAGGGATGAGGAAAACAGATTGAGTGCAAAGGAAGGATGCATGTTTTGCAAAAATGGCCACATGAGAATGCCAAATGGATGAATGTTGAAGAATCACCAAGAAGCCTAGCTGAAGGCAAGAAACTCAGCGCTTGTGGGAGGCAACCCACCTAGGTTTGGGAATTTTTGACCCAGATTGCATTTTTGATACTTTTTCTTTGTTTTTACTTTTTTCCAAGAAAGCACACACACACTCGTATTTGATAGTTTTTTGTATAGTTTTGATATGTGCAGGTGAGAACAGAGTGAAATGAAGAAGAATAGATGAAATTTTGATAAAGAGTTAATAGAATATCAACTTGAGATCAATTTTGATGTTTGAACAAGATTTGAGTCTCCTGCTACTGTTACAGTGCCCAACACGGCCGTGGTACATCAACACGGCCGTGGTGGTGCACTCACATTCAACAAAGAAATTATCAGAAAATTCAGAAAATCAACTAAGTATTGAACCAGGGCAGAACGGCCGTGCAAGGCAGCACGGCCGTGGTACATGAAGCCACCACGGCAGTGCCACGCAGCACGGCCATGAAGCAGCCCGATTCCAGTAGATTTAAGTCAAATTTTACAAAACCTCTATTCACTTGCTCATTTCTATGAAGAACAGAACGGCCGTTTCCCGCGCCCTAGCGCCCGTGCAGCACTCCGCCCACCCTCTCCAGCCATCGAATCCCTACCAAATCACCCCCAAACCATTCCCAATCACTTCCCTACCATTCCACTACCTTAATCTCCTAATCTCACCCATTTCCATCCATAAACGCACCCCGTTCTCTCCATTCCGCCCCAACAGCCCCGTTCTTCGGAGAAATCCGAATTTTTCTAATTCCTCTTCAATTTTCGAGCAAGAATGAAGAAGTTTGCAAGGAAGGCAGTAGAGAAGACTAGGGGTGTCATCCCCTACCAAAGGAAGACAAGGAACAGCCACCCCCAGTTGACGGAGGCGGAATTGGATGCCACTGTGGAGTCTATTGCTGAAGAAGCCTCCGTACAGCCACAGCGGGGGGCACCATCTTCGTCGCAGCCACCGCCGTCTGCCTCCCGACACTCTGTCTCATCTGAGAGACCTTCCGCCTCAGCTGCGCGGCCTTCAGTTTTGGCCACACGATCGTCCGTCTCCTCCGTGGCACAGCCGCAACCCGAGCCACAACGACGACCACGTCGGCGCCTCATTTTACATGATGAAGATGATACTGAGATGCCTGAAGTTGAGCAGCAACCAAAGCCACCACAGCGCCCGCTTTCACAGCCAGAGGTTACCACAGACAGGGCAAAGGAGCCCAAGCACCCTGGGTGCCTGACACGCAGAGTGTTAGCTACTCGATATGCATGCCAAGCGTCAATGGAGGCAATGGGGTTCTTTGTCTATTTTCAAGAATTGATGGAAAAATTGGGGCTTTATGAAATACTGACACTGCAGCAGAAGACATACATTGAGCTGACGCAGCAGTTCTTGGCCACACTAGAGAAAGCAACCAATGATGGCGAGAATGCAATTAAGGTAACGATTGGGGACAAGAGGTGGAAGATAACCTCAGAGATGTTAAATCAGATTTTTGCCCCAAGTGGAGAGATGGCTGCTCTCCAAGATGGAGGGAGGACAGAAAATGACTCTAGTTCTACATATCAAGCCATGTGGAAGTGTTTCACCGGCCAAGTACATTTATAGCAGGGAAATCAAAGACAAGTGGTATTCATAGCCCATTTCTCCGCTATGTTCAGAAGGTGTTGGCAAACACCATCTTTGGCAGGTATGAAAATCAAGGCAGCTGCACCAACAAAGATCTTTTTGTGCTTGGTTGGATAGCAAAGGAGAGACATGTGAACCTGGGGGCGTTATTGATTGATCACATGAGGACAATCCCATCCAAGAGCACAAATCCTTTTGTAATGGGAGGGATTGTAACATCTATTGCCACTGCCTTGGGGCATGACATGATAGGATATACGAAGGCAGAGGGTAGCAAGTTGGTTGATTTGCACTACTTGGCCCGCTCATCCATGATTACAGTTACGGATCAGAAGATCGTGTACCAAATCAACCCACCCTACCCAGGAGTCACATTGGAGTTGCCTTACCATACTCAGCCCCTCATGGCACAATTTGGACCATCGCCAGATTTTTTGGAAAAGTTGAGGAGGTACGAGGAGGAGAACCCCAGGGGAGAGGCAATCCCTGAGGTGAGGTTTGCAGGGTGTCCAGGAGAGCCTTCACAGGAAGCAGAGCAGAGGCAGACGGCAGAGGAGAGAGCGACAAGACGGGTGAGGCACAGAGAAGAAAGAATGGGAGCGTCAGAGCCACAGCAGCCTTCAGTGAATGCATATGATATGAGTACCATACATGCACAGCTGGAGGGAATTCAGGCGACGCAGGACAGAATTCTACAGGCACAGGAGGGCTTTCAGAGGACACAGGATGCAATGTGGTTGGACCACCAGCATATGCATTACCAGGTCAACCACCTTTATCAGTTTTACAATGCCCAGGCCCAGAGAAACCCACAGTGGGGTGAAGACTGGTGGAGTTCTTTATCAGCTTTTCAGGACAGCTATCTGCCTCCACAGTCAGACTACTGGGGCGCCTACTACAAACAGGGAGGAGCACCTCCACCACCTCTGCAGTGATCATCTACCCTATCACCCTAGACTTTAGTGTCATGCTGAGGATAGCATGGTTCAAAAGTTTGGGGTGGTAGGGCGGTATGCCCTTATTCTTCTTTCACTCATTTTTGCATCTCATCTACTATTTTACTTTTTGTTTGTTGTTTTTCATTTCTTTTGCTTGTCCTGCTATCTACTCTAGAATTTTACTGCTTTGCACACCTGCATTCCATGTAGTTTACCTTATTGTCATTTTTTGCGTAATTTTAAAAAAAATTGCTCTTTTGCCATGCATTGCATATCATGTTGATTTTTGGTAATTTTTGCATGTTTTAGTTAGGATTTGCTTGTTTACTGCTTTAACTTCAATAATTTAGGCTTAGATGTGATTGAAGGCAACTTGGCACCATTTTGGCCAATTTTTCCCAAATTTGGAACTTCTTGTCTAAAAATTGTGTTTTGACCCAATCTCTAATGTTTTGAACTAAAATGTTGACCTTTGACAAATGCAAGTGAATCACCATTGTTTGTTGCTAAGTGGTATCAATGTTTGACTTTTTACATGTGCATCACCTCTCTTAGGATTGTGATTGATTTGGTTGAATTGTGAAATTGAGCAAGCTTTGAACGCTTAGTGTTTGTGGAATTACTTGTTTGATATATCAATTTCATTTTGTTCATTCATGTGGTGTGATATCGTGGATGAAGTGTTGGATTAATTCTCATGCAGGATGTCTTATGTGGAAAATCATACCAGTGACCCCTCTTTGACCCGACTATTCTTCCACCATCTTCATACCCCTCCGCCTCATAAAAAGATGCCCTAGTGCACATAATCAGCCTTGGCCACCTCCAAAAGTTTGGGGTGGCCATATCTTTATCTCCCCGCTTCACTCTATCCACCATATGCCCTATCTACACCAAGGGCAAGAAAAAAGAAAAGAAAAAAAAAGGCAAAGCAAAATAAAATAAAAGGATGCTCATGTTTAAGAGCATTCAAATAAAGAAAAGATGAGTGTGTAAAAACACTCCAAAAATCTTACCGCAACCATTTCTTCCACTTTCATACCCATTGAGCTAGGAAACATCAAACTTAGCTCATTTTACCTTTTCCGCAGCCACGTGGGTCAGTTGATGTGATTTGAGATATAAGATTGAATGCATGAATGTGAAACAACAATCCTAGTCATTTTTTATTAACGCCACCATGAAACGGTTTACCCGGAACTTAATGGAAGAAATATGGATAACTTGTGTATTCTATGCGCTATATTTGAAGTTCATATGCTTTGTGCTCTTTTCATGACTGGATTGTGAAAGAAGGAGAGGAGAGAAGTGAAATGCATGTACTTAGTCATCTTTGATCCCATTCAGCAACAATCGGCTTTTATATTGCATTTGTCATTTTTTTTTGTGAAAGTTTGTAGAGAGATTGAGTTGGAGCATACTTGAGGACAAGTATGTTTCAAGTTTGGGGTGGTGATGTAGCCCTATTTTAGGGCTTCATCTTGTGTTATTTTGCTCTTCAATCACATCTATACCTGTTAGATTGCATGTCATTCCCTCTAATATGCTTATTTGTATAAAATGCACTTATGGACATCATTTGCGTGTTTTTCAGGCATTTGGACCACACTTGATGGAAGAGAGAGAAGGAGTGATCCTAGGGTTCCTCTGCCCTTGGAGAGACCCAAAGTGAAGTCCAAGGCTCCCTCAACCTACCCTTAGTGGCCAAAGATCATTTGAAGCAAAGATGTCCAAGAAAATCCAAAGATCCAAGTCAAAGTGCTGCCCCAGGACTCAGCACGACCGTGGTACAACAAAACGGTCGTGCTAGGTCATTTAGAAATTAACAGGCTCAACATCCAAGTGAAGCAGAGAACACCACGGCCGTGCACAGCACCACGGCCGTGCAATGGGCATACACCACGGCCGTGCTCCACAAAACGGCCGTGGCACAGCAGAGCAAAACGGCTGTGCCATACACCACGGTCGTGGCACACCACCACCACCACGACCGTGTTGACCCACCACGGCCGTGGCCGTTTTGACCACCAACCTGACATTGTGCAATTTAATTCCCACGACCGTGCCCCAGCCACCACGGCCGTGGCCTACCCTGCCCACCACGGCTGTGGTACCCCACCACGGCCGTGCTACTCACAAAATCCATCCACTTTTTCACTGCTTTCCCCATTTTTCCCCTAACTTAACCTAGTGCTTCCCCCACACCTATATATACCTAGGTGGTGGCTGGGACATGAGGTTGTCTACCTTCTACCCCCTCCTAGCTCCCCAAATCACCACCCACTCCATTCCACTCCATTTCCACCTCAAATCCACTCCATTCCGCCATTTTCACCACCAAATCACTAGTTTAGACTAGTTCCTACCCATAATCCCCTTCATTCTTCACCCTTGCACCTTGGAGGAGGGAGGAGGTCGACTTGCTGCTGCTGGAGAGAGGATTGACAGCCACTACTTCAAGCTCCATGTCCACCTCTATCTTCTTCTCCTCTCTTTTTGTATTTTCCATGTATATGAGTAGCTAGGCTCTTTGGGTGGGCTGTTTGGGGTCAAATATGTTACTTTGATACCATGTTGGGGGAAAATGGCATGTAAACTTTGTAATTCCATTTGTTAATGATTATATTCTATTTGCATCTCATTCTCCATTAATTGCTTGTTGGTTTGTTTGTGAAATCACTTACGAATTTAGGAAAATTGGTTATATGTGTGAATTTTGGGATTTGCCCCTAGGTCCAATTCTTGGATCCCTAGGTTTCCTCCCATCTTCCTACACCCTAATCAATCTCCCTAAACCTAAGTGAGAGATCTAAGTAGCTAGATTGGATAATTCTAGTGCAATTAGCATGGAGCCTTCTCAAGGCTAGAATGTGGGGGAATTGGGGTCCAAAACCCTAATGTCACCTCCCCATTACTACCCTCGGCCCCTAATTGCCCTAGGAATGTCTAATCTAGAAACCTAGACTTGATTAGACTCTAATTGGATTGAACCTAACCCCTAACCCAATTGAGCCTCGTAAGGGTAGTAGGGGGTGTTAGGGACTAGTTCCCCTATACACAACCTAGCATATCCATGGCCAGTTAGTAGCTTAGGTTAATTCATTAGACTCTAACTTGTTGTTTGGTTTGGATAATCTAAATGGAATCATAATGTTCATATGTCACCCTCAACTTAATTGATAAGTTCATACCCCTAAACAGCCCACACATCTCTTTACTGTTTAAAACCCTAGTTTTGTCCTTGCTTAGCTTAGATAGTTCTTTTCCTGCTTAGTTAGCTTCTTGCCTTGTTCTTGCCTTGTTTATGTTAGATTAGCTCTTTACTTGCTTTCTTACCTTTCTCTTGCTTGCCTTATTGTAATTTGTTTTTTCCTACCTTGCTTAGCCTTTCCTTACTGGTTCATCCTTAGTTAACAATCAAAACAACTTTTAAACCCTTAACCCTAGTCTCTGCAGTAGGAACCTAGCATAACTAACCTAGCTCTAGTGCCCCCTTTTTTCCCTGTGGATCGACCCTATACTTGCCACCTTCCTATACTATGACACGACCCTGTGCGCTTGCGGGTGTAGTTGTTTTAGTAGACGTAGGTGTGTTAGTTTAGGTCTTATAAATTTCAAAAGCACAATCCCATCCACCGTGCATTCCGACCTCATGGGGCGCATCTATTCAATCGAGTAGTGTGTTAGCACCACTAGCGGAAGCGCATCAAGCTTTCTGGAGCCGTTGCCGGGTATTAGAGGTGCTCGGCCTAGCTAGTTAGTTTTGCTTTGACTTCTCCTACTGCCCTCATCATTGCTATTCTTTATTCATTTTTCTTTGCATTCTTTGTGTATATTGGTTTACTAACTTACTTTCTTTTGTTTGGTTGTGCTTTGTGCATGTGACAAGCCATTCGGGAGGAAATAAGATGGGAGACCAAAATACACCTCACAAGCCGCTTCAAGATTACTTCATGCCTAGCAACTACAAATCGCCAATTGCTAGCAGGGTTGATCAAATGCCAGGGGAGCAATTCTCTATTCCTCCAGGTCTTCTTGGGCTCCTGCCTGTCTTCTACGGCTCAGAGAATGAGAACCCCTACAAGCACTTGGACTCCTTTCTTGAAGTATGCTCCACCTTCAGGACGCCGACGGCTAGTGATGATACAATCCGGTTGACCTTGTTCTCTTTCTCCCTCAAAGATAGAGCTAAAGATTGGTATGACTCAAGAAGGGACATTATGAGTTGGGAAACGATGAAGAATGCTTTCTTGAGACAGTTCTACTCTATTGCAAGGTTGACACAAATGCGGCGTTTCGTGACAAGTTTTAGCCAAATGGGCAGTGAGCAGTTTTATGATGCATGGGAGAGATTCAAGAAGCTGTTGAGAGAGTGTCCTCACCATGAGATCCCTTTGTGGCAGCTAGTTCAATCATTCTACTCTGGTTTGTCTCTAAAGGACCAAGACACAGTGGACTCTTCTTGTGGAGGAGTTTTCATGGCTAGGCCACCTGAGGAGATATGGCCTTTGTTTGAGCAGTTGGCTGAAGAATCAAGAATTCGAGCTTCTAGCATGATGAATGAAAGAGGGTATGCCTTTGCTGTGACACCACCTACTCATGATGACTCAAGCCCGCAAGTGATGAAGATTCTTGGTGACATGGTGAGCCTCATGAAGAACCAGGTGACAAATCCTCCTTGCCACCCAGTCAATTCTATTGAGTTCTATGGGGAAGAAAAGAAGAAACCTCACTCCTATAGTTACCAGGAACCACAAAGTCCTACATACATCTCAAGGTTTGAGGAAGAGGTTCTATCCAGATTGAAAGTGTTTGATGATGTTCAAAGGGATGTTGTAAGGTTAGAAGAGAGAATAGAGCAGCTATCTTCTATAATCGCTCTCCAAGAGGAAAAATTGTCTTCAAGACCCATCGTGAGCCACAATGAAGCAAGTGGACCCATACCCTCTTCACAAGTTTTCGACAGTCCACCCCCCATGCAAGTACACCCCATTCACTCATTCCAAGGCTATTCCCAGCCTTACACCCCTCCACCACCTCCCTTACCTCAAATTTCCCAAAACTTCACTTTCCAACCCCAATTCTCTCACCCCCCTCAATTCCCTTCTCCACCTCAATTTCAACCCCAAGTGTCACCTCCACCTCCTCCACAGCCAAAACATGCTCCCCCTCTTCACCATGAGCAAGGTAGTGTTGTGATAGTTCTAAGGAGTGGGAAAACTCTTGAGCAGCCCGCAAGTCAAAGGAAGGTTGATAAAGCAAAGCAAAGGCAGCCAAGTGGTGATACTGTGATTGATATTGTCGAAGATGATGTTGTGATACCGCATGTTGAGTTTGGGATTCCATGTGATCCACCACATACCCCTTTTGCAGGTCCTACCATCCCTAGTGTTCCGCCTCATGTTCATGAAAGTGCGGCAAAAACTAGTGATCCTCCGTTTGTAGAAGCACTAGATGAGCCACCGGAGTTGAAAAGGAGGCACAAGCACAATGTTGACATTCTTGAGGTGTTTCGCCAAGTAAAGGTGAACATTCCACTTTTAGATGCTATCAGGCAAATCCCATCATATGCCAAGTTCCTCAATAACCTATGCACTGTGAAAAGAAGGTCAACGGGGAGGATTCCAAAGAAGGTGAGACTGAATGAACAAGTGAGCTCCATCATACAACACTCACTTCCCATGAAGAGAAAGGACCCAGGAGCCCCACTCATACCTAGTTACATAAGGGGACATCGCATAGACAGGTCCTTGCTTGATTTGGGATCTAGTATGAATTTGATGCCATATCATGTCTATGTTGAGCTGGGCTTAGGCAAGTTGAAGCCGGCACATTGCACTCTCCATTTGGCGGATAGATCCATAAAAGTGCCTAGAGGTAGAGTGGATGATGTCTTGGTGATGATAGACAAGGAAAAAGGTGCGGTGTTCCCGGCGGATTTCATTGTACTTGATATGGAGCCGGAGGATAGGAAGATTCCCATCATCTTGGGGAGGTCGTTCTTATCTACAGCTGATGCCGACATTCATGTGCGCAGTGGCACCATGACAGTCTCATTCATGGACATGAAGATCAACATTAACATGTACAAGACCCCAACCCAGCGAGTCCGAGATAGGGATATTGGACATGGCCCCTTCACAAGTCCAAATGGGCATTTGAGAGAAGGACATCAAGGTGAAGAAGTTAGTGATGATTATTGTGATCAAAGGGATGAGGAAAATAGATTGAGTGCAAAGGAAGGATGCATGTTTTGCAAAAATGGCCACATGAGAATGCCAAACGGATGAATGTTGAAGAATCACCAAGAAGCCTAGCTGAAGGCAAGAAACTCAGCGCTTGTGGGAGGAAACCCACCTAGATTTGGGAATTTTTGACCCAGATTGCATTTTTGATACTTTTTCTTTGTTTTTACGTTTTTCCAAGAAAGCACACACACACACTCGTATTTGATAGTTTTTTGTATAGTTTTGATATGTGAAGGTGAGAACAGAGTGAATTGAAGAAGAATAGATGAAAGTTTGATAAAGAGTCAATAGAATATCAACTTGGGATCAATTTTGATGTTTGAACAAGATTCGAGTCTCCTGCTGCTGTTACAGTGCCCAACACGGCCGTGGTACATCAACACGGCCGTGGTGGTGTACTCACATTCAACAAAGAAATGATCAGAAAATTCAGAAAATCAACTAAGTATTGAACCAGGGCAGAACGGCCATGCAAGGCAACACGGCCGTGGTACATGAAGCCACCACGGTCGTGCCGCGCAGCACGGCCGTGCAGCAGCCCGATTCCAGTAGATTTAAGTCAAATTTTACAAAACCTCTATTCACTTGCTCATTTCTCTGAAGAACAGAACGACCGTTTCCCGCGCCCTAGCGCTCGTGCAGCACTCCGCCCACCCTCTCCAGCCATCGAATCCCTACCAAATCACCCCCAAACCATTCCCAATCACTTCCCTACCATTTCCACTACCTTAATCTCCTAATCCCACCCATTTCCATCCACAAACGCACCCCTTTCTCTCCATTCCGCCCCAACAACCCCGTTCTTCGGAGAAATCCGAATTTTTCTAATTCCTCTTCAATTTTGGAGCAAGAATGAAGAAGTTTGCAAGGAAGGCAGTAGAGAAGACTAGGGGTGTCATCCCCTACCAAAGGAAGACAAGGAACAGCCACCCCCAGTTGACAGAGGCGGAATTGGATGCCATTGTGGAGTCTATTGCTGAAGAAGCCTCCGTACAGCCACAGCGGGGGGCACCATCTTCGTCGCAGCCACCGTCGTCTACCTCCCGACACTCCGTCTCATCTGAGAGACCTTCCGCCTCAGCTGTGCGGCCGTCAGTTTCGGCCACACGACCGTCCGTCTCCTCTGCGGCACAGCCGCAACCCGAGCCACAACGACGACCACGTCGGCGCCTCGTTTTACATGATGAAGATGATACTGAGATGCCTGAAGTTGAGCAGCAACCAAAGCCACCACAGCGCCCACTTTCACAGCCAGAGGTTACCACAGACAGGGCAAAGGAGCCCAAGCACCCTGGGTGCCTGACACGCAGAGTGTTAGCTACTCGATATGCATGCCAAGCGTCAATGGAGGCAATGGGGTTCTTTGTCTGTTTTCAAGAATTGATGGGAAAATTGGGGCTTTATGAAATACTGACACTGCAGCAGGAGACATACATTGAGCTGACGCAGCAGTTCTTCGCCACACTAGAGAAAGCAACCAATGATGGCGAGAATGCAATTAAGGTAACGATTGGGGACAAGAGGTGGAAGATAACCTCAGAGATGTTAAATCAGATTTTTGCCCCAAGTGGAGAGATGGCTGCTCTCCTAGATGGAGGGAGGACAGAAAATGACTCTAGTTCTACATATCAAGCCATGTGGAAGTGTTTCACCGGCCAAAGTACATTTATAGCAGGGAAATCAAAGACAAGTGGTATTCATAGCCCATTTCTCCGCTATGTTCAGAAGGTGTTGGCAAACACCATCTTTGGCAGGTATGAAAATCAAGGCATCTGCACCAACAAAGATCTTTTTGTGCTTGGTTGGATAGCAAAGGAGAGACATGTGAACCTGGGGGCGTTATTGATTGATCACATGAGGACAATCCCATCCAAGAGCACAAATCCTTTTGTAATGGGAGGGATTGTAACATCTATTGCCACTGCCTTGGGGCATGACATGACAGGATATACGAAGGCAGAGGGTAGCAAGTTGGTTGATTTGCACTACCTGGCCCGCTCATCCATGATTACAGTTACGGATCAGAAGATCGTGTACCAAATCAACCCACCCTACCAAGGAGTCACATTGGAGTTGCCTTACCATACTCAGCCCCTCATGGCACAATTTGGACCATCGCCAGATTTTCTGGAAAAGTTGAGGAGGTACGAGGAGGAGAACCCGAGGGGAGAGGCAATCCCTGAGGTGAGGTTTGCAGGGTGTCCAGGAGAGCCTTCACAGGCGGCAGAGCAAAGGCGGACGGCAGAGGAGAGAGCGGCAAGACGGGTGAGGCACAGAGAAGAAAGAATGGGAGCGTCAGAGCCACAGTAGCCTTCAGTGAATGCATATGATATGAGTACCATACATGCACAGCTGGAGGGCATTCAGGCGACGCAGGACAGAATTCTACAGGCACAGGAGGGCTTTCAGAGGACACAGGATGCCATGTGGTTGGACCACCAGCATATGCATTACCAGGTCAACCACCTTTATCAGTTTCACAATGCCCAAGCCCAGAGAAACCCACAGTGGGGTGAAGACTGGTGGACTTCTTTATCAGCTTTTCAGTACAGCTATCCGCCTCCACAGTCAGACTACTGGGGCGCCTACTACAGACAGGGAGGAGCACCTCCACCACCTCCGCAGTGATCATCTACCCTATCACCCTAGACTTAGTGTCATATTGAGGACAACATGGTTCAAAAGTTTGGGGTGGTAGGGCGGTATGCCCTTATTCTTCTTTCACTCATTTTTGCATCTCATCTGCTATTTTACTTTTTGTTTGTTGTTTTTCATTTCTTTTGCTTGTCCTACTATCTAGTCTAGAATTTTACTGCTTTGCACACCTGCATTCCATGTAGTTTACCTTATTGTCATTTTTTGCGTAATTTTAAAAAAAATTGCTCTTTTTCCATGCATTGCATATCATGTAGATTTTTGGTAATTTTTGCATGTTTTAGTTAGGATTTGCTTGTTTACTACTTTAAGTTCAATAATTTAGGCTTAGATGTGATTGAAGGCAACTTGGCACCATTTTGGCCAATTTTGCCCAAATTTGGAACTTCTTGTCTAAAAATTGTGTTTCGACCCAATCTCTACTGTTTTGAACTAAAATGTTGACCTTTGACAAATGCAAGTGAATCACCATTGTTTGTTGCTAAGTGGTATCAATGTTTGACTTTTTACATGTGCATCACCTCTCTTAGGATTGTGATTGATTTGGTTGAATTGTGAAATTGAGCAAGCTTTGAACGCTTAGTGTTTGTGGAATTACTTGTTTGATATATCAATTTCATTTTGTTCATTCATGTGGTGTGATATCGTGGATGAAGTGTTGGATTAATTCTCATGCAGGATGTCTTATGTGGAAAATCATACCAGTGACCCCTCTTTGACCCGACTATTCTTCCACCATCTTCATACCCCTCCGCCTCATAAAAAGATGCCCTAGTGCACATAATCAGCCTTGGCCACCTCCAAAAGTATGGGGTGGCCATATCTTTATCTCCCCGCTTCACTCTATTTACCATATGCCCTATCTACACCAAGGGCAAGAAAAAAGAAAAGAAAAAAAAAGGAAAAGAAAAATCAAATAAAAGGATGCTCCTGTTTAAGAGCATTCAAATAAAGAAAAGATGAGTGTGTAAAAACACTACAAAAATCTTACCGCAACCATTTCTTCCACTTTCATACTCATTGAGCTAGGAAACATCAAACTTAGCTCATTTTACCCTTTTCCGCAGCCACGTGGGTCAGTTGGTGTGATTTGAGATATAAGACTGAATGCATGAATGTGAAACAACACTCCTAGTCATTTTTTATTAACGCCACTATGAAATGGTTTACCCGGAACTTAATGGAAGAAATATGGATAACTTGTGTATTCTATGCGCTATATTTGAAGTTCATATGCTTTGTGCTCTTTTCATGACTGGATTGTGAAAGAAGGAGAGGAGAGAAGTGAAATGCATGTACTTAGTCATCTTTGATCCCATTCAGCAACAATCATCTTTTATATTGCATTTGTCATTTCTTTTTGTGAAAGTTTGTAGAGAGATTGAGTTGGAGCATACTTGAGGACAAGTATGTTTCAAGTTTGGGGTGGTGATGCAGCCCTATTTTAGGGCTTCATCTTGTGTTATTTTGCTCTTCAATCACATCTATACCTGTTAGATTGCATGTCATTCCCTCTAATATGCTTATTTGTATAAAATGCACTTATGGACATCATTTGCGTGTTTTTCAGGCATTTGGACCACACTTGATGGAGGAGAGAGAGAAGGAGTGATCCTAGGGTCCTCTGCCCTTGGAGAGACCCAAAGTGAAGTCCAAGGCTCCCTCAACCTACCCTTAGTGGCCAAAGATCATTTGAAGCAAAGATGTCCAAGAAAATCCAAATATCCAAGTCAAAGTGCTGCCCCAGGACTCAGCACGGCCGTGGTACAACAAAACGGCCGTGCTAGGTCATTTAGAAATTAACAGGCTCAACATCCAAGTGAAGCAGAGAACACCACGGCCGTGCAGAGCACCTCGGCCGTGCAATGGGCATACACCACAGCTGTTCTCCACAAAACGGCCGTGGCACAGCAGAGCAAAACGGTCGTGCCATACACCACGGTCGTGGCACACCACCACCACCACGGCCGTGTTGACCCACCACGGCCGTGGCCGTTTTGACCACCAACCTGACATTGTGCAATTTAATTCCCACGACCGTGCCCCAGCCACCACGGTCGTGGCCTACCCTGCCCACCACGGCCGTGGTACCCCACCACGGCCGTGCTACTCACAAAATCCAGCCACTTTTTCACTACTTTCCCCATTTTGCCCCTGACTTAACCTAGTGCTTCCCCCACACCTATATATACCTAGGTGGCGGCTGGGACATGAGGTTGGCTACCTTCTACCCCCTCCTAGCTCCCCAAATCGCCACCCACTCCATTCCACTCCATTTCCACCTCAAATCCACACCATTCCACCATTTTCACCACCAAATCACTAGTTTAGACTAGTTCCTACCCATAATCCCCTTCATTCTTCACCCTTGCACCTTGGAGGAGGGAGGAGGTCGACCTGCTGCTGCTGGAGAGAGGATTGACAGCCACTACTTTGAGCTCCATGGCCACCTCTATCTTCTTCTCCTCTCTTTTTGTATTTTCCATGTATATGAGTAGCTAGGCTCTTTGGGTGGGCTGTTTGGGGTCAAATATGTTACTTTGATACCATGTTGGGGGAAAATAGCATGTAAACTTTGTAATTCCATTTGGTAATGATTATATTCTATTTGCATCTCATTCTCCATGAATTGCTTGTTGGTTTGTGTGTGAAATCACTTACGAATTTAGGCAAATTGGTTATATGTGTGAATTTTGGGATTTGCCCCTAGGTCCAATTCTTGGATCCCTAGGTTGCCTCCCATCTTCCTACACCCTAATCAATCTCCCTAAACCTAAGTGAGAGATCTAAGTAGCTAGATTGGATAATTCTAGTACAATTAGCATGGAGCCTTCTCAAGGCTAGAATGTGGGGGAATTGGGGTCCAAAACCCTAATTTCACCTCCCCATTACTACCCTCGGCCCCTAATTGCCCTAGGAATGTCTAATCTAGAAACCTAGACTTGATTAGACTCTAATTGGATTGAACCTAACCCCTAACCCAATTGAGCCTCGTAAGGGTAGTAGGGGGTGTTAGGGACTAGTTCCCCTATACACAACCTAGCATATCCATGGCCAGTTAGTAGCTTAGGTTAATTCATTAGACTCTAACTTGTTGTTTGGTTTGGATAATCTAAATGGAATCATAATGTTCATATGTCACCCCCAACTTAATTGATAAGTTCATACCCCTAAACAGCCCACACATCTCTTTAATGTTTAAAACCCTAGTTTTGTCCTTGCTTAGCTTAGTTAGTTCTTTTCCTGCTTAGTTAGCTTCTTGCCTTGTTCTTGCCTTGTTCTTGCCTTATTTATGTTAGATTAGCTCTTTACTTGCTTTCTTGCCTTTCTCTTGCTTGCCTTAGTGTAATTTTTCTTTTCCTACCTAGCTTAGCCTTTCCTTGCTGGTTCATCCTTAGTTAACAATTAAAACAACTTTTAAACCCTTAACCCTAGTCTCCGCAGTAGGAACCTAGCATAACTAACCTAGCTCTAGTGCCCCCTTTTTTCCCTGTGGATCGACCCTATACTTGCCACCTTCCTATACTATGACACGACCCCATGCGCTTGCGGGTGTAGTTGTTTTAGTAGACGTAGGTGTGTTAGTTTAGGTCTTATAAATTTCGAAAGCACAATCCCATCCACCGTGCATTCCGACCTCGTGGGGCGCATCTATTCAATCGAGTAGTGTGTTAGCACCACTAGCGGAAGCGCATCAAGCTTTCTGGCGCCGTTGCCGGGGATTAGAGGCGCTCGGCCTAGCTAGTTAGTTTTGCTTTGACTTTTCCTACTGCCCTCATCATTGCTATTCTTTATTCATTTTTCTTTGCATTCTTTGTGTATGTTGGTTTACTAACTTACTTTCTTTTGTTTGGTTGTGCTTTGTGCATGTGACAAGCCATTCGGGAGGAAACAAGATGGGAGACCAAAATACACCTCACAAGCCGCTTCAAGATTACTTCATGCATAGCAACTACAAATCGCCAATTGCTAGCAGGGTTGATCAAATGCCAGGGGAGCAATTCTCTATTCCTCCAGGTCTTCTTGGGCTCCTGCCCATCTTCTACAGCTTAGAGAATGAGAACCCCTACAAGCACTTGGACTCCTTTCTTGAAGTATGCTCCACCTTCAGGACGCCGACGGTTAGTGATGATACAATCCGGTTGACCTTGTTCTCTTTCTCCCTCAAAGATAGAGATAAAGATTGGTATGACTCAAGAAGGGACATTATGAGTTGGGAAACGATGAAGAATGCTTTCTTGAGACAGTTCTACTCTATTGCAAGGTTGACACAAATGCGGCGTTCCGTGACAAGTTTTAGCCAAATGGGCAGTGAACAGTTTTATGATGCATGGGAGAGATTCAAGAAGCTGTTGAGAGAGTGTCCTCACCATGAGATCCCTTTGTGGCAGCTAGTTCAATCATTCTACTCTGGTTTGTCTCTAAAGGACCAAGACACAGTGGACTCTTCTTGTGGAGGAGTTTTCCTGGCTAGGCCACCTGAGGAGATATGGCCTTTGTTTGAGCAGTTGGCTGAAGGATCAAGAATTCGAGCTTCTAGCATGATGAATGAAAGAGGGTATGCCTTTGCTGTGACACCCCCTACTCATGATGACTCAAGCCCGCAAGTGATGAAGATTCTTGGTGACATGGTGAGCCTCATGAAGAACCAGGTGACAAATGCTCCTTGCCACCCGGTCAATTCTATTGAGTTCTATGGGGAAGAAAAGAAGAAACCTCACTCCTATAGTTACCAGGAACCACAAAGTCCAACATACAGCTCAAGGTTTGAGGAAGAGGTTCTATCCATATTGAAAGTGTTTGATGATGTTCAAAGAGATGTTGTAAGGTTAGAAGAGAGAATAGAGCAGCTATCTTCTATAATCGCTCTCCAAGAGGAAAAATTGTCTTCAAGACCCATCGTGAGCCACAATGAAGCAAGTGGACTCATACCCTCTTCACAAGTTTTCTGCAGTCCACCCCCCATGCAAGTACACCCCATTCACTCATTCCAAGGCTATTCCCAGCCTTACACCCCTCCACCACCTCCCTTACCTCAAATTTCCCAAAACTTCACTTTCCAACCCCAATTCTCTCACCCCCCTCAATTCCCTTCTCCACCTCAATTTCAACCCCAAGTGTCACCTCCACCTCCTCCACAGCCACAACATGCTCCCCCTCTTCACCATGAGCAAGGTAGTGCTGTGAAAGTTCTAAGGAGTGGGAAAACTGTTGAGCAGCCCGCAAGTCAAAGGAAGGTTGATAAAGCAAAGCAAAGGCAGCCAAGTGGTGATACTGTGATTGATATTGCCGAAGATGATGTTGTGATACCGCATGTTGAGTTTGGGATTCCATGTGATCCGCCACATACCCCTTTTGCAGGTCCTACCATCCCTAGTGTTCCGCCTCATGTTCATGAAAGTGCGGCAAAAACTACTGATCCTCCGTTTGTAGAAGCACTAGATGAGCCACCGGAGTTGAAAAGGAGGCACAAGCACAATGTTGACATTCTTGAGGTTTTTCGCCAAGTAAAGGTGAACATTCCACTTTTGGATGCTATCAGGCAAATCCCATCATATGCCAAGTTCCTCAAGAACCTATGCACTGTGAAAACAAGGTCAACGGGGAGGATTCCAAAGAAGGTGAGACTGAATGAACAAGTGAGCTCCATCATACAACACTCACTTCCCGTGAAGAGAAAGGACCCAGGAGCCCCACTCATACCTAGTTACATAGGGGGGCATCGCATAGACAGGTCCTTGCTTGATTTGGGATCTAGTGTGAATTTGATGCCATATCATGTCTATGTTGAGCTGGGCTTAGGCAAGTTGAAGCTGGCACATTGCACTCTCCAGTTGGCGGATAGATCCATAAAAGTGCCTAGAGGTAGAGTGGATGATGTCTTGGTGATGATAGACAAGGAAAAAGGTGCGGTGTTCTCGGCAGATTTCATTGTACTTGATATGGAGCCGGATGTTAGGAAGATTCCCATCATCTTGGGGAGGCCGTTCTTATCTACAGCTGATGTCGACATTCATGTGCGCAGTGGCACCATGACAGTCTCATTCATGGACATGAAGATCAACATTAACATGTACAAGACCCCAACCCGGCGAGTCCGAGATAGGGATATTGGACATGGCCCCTTCACAAGTCCAAATGGGCATTTGAGAGAAGGACATCAAGGTGAAGAAGTTAGTGATGATTATTGTGATCAAAGGGATGAGGAAAATAGATTGAGTGCAAAGGAAGGATGCATGTTTTGCAAAAATGGCCACATGAGAATGCCAAATGGATGAATGTTGAAGAATCACCAAGAAGCCTAGCTGAAGACAAGAAACTCAGTGCTTGTGGGAGGCAACCCACCTAGGTTTGGGAATTTTTGACCCAGATTGCATTTTTGATACTTTTTCTTTGTTTTCACTTTTTTCCAAGAAAGCACACACACACACACTCGTATTTGATAGTTTTTTGTATAGTTTTGATATGTGCAGGTGAGAACAGAGTGAAATGAAGAAGAATAGATGAAATTTTGATAAAGAGTCAATAGAATATCAACTTGAGATCAATTTTGATGTTTGAACAAGATTCGAGTCTCCTTCTGCTGTTACAGTGCCCAACACGGCCGTGGTACATCAACACGGCCGTGGTGGTGCACTCACATTCAACAAAGAAATGATCAGAAAATTCAGAAAATCAACTAAGTATTGAACCAGGGCAGAACAGCCGTGCAAGGCAGCACGACCGTGGTACATGAAGCCACCACGGCCGTGCCGCGCAGCACGGCCGTGCAGCAGCCCGATTCCAGTAGATTTAAGTCAAATTTTACAAAACCTCTATTCACTTGCTCATTTCTCCGAAGAACAGAATGGCCATTCCCCGCGCCCTAGCGCCCGTGCAGCACTCCACCCACCCTCTCCAGCCATCAAATCCCTACCAAATCACCCCCAAACCATTCCCAATCACTTCCCTACCATTTTTTATTAACGCCACCATGAAACGGTTTACCCGGAACTTAATGGAAGAAATATGGATAACTTGTGTATTCTATGCGCTATATTTGAAGTTCATATGCTTTGTGCTCTTTTCATGACTAGATTGTGAAAGAAGGAGAGGAGAGAAGTGAAATGCATGTACTTAGTCATCTTTGATCCCATTCAGCAACAATCATCTTTTATATTGCATTTGTCATTTCTTTTTGTGAAAGTTTGTAGAGAGATTGAGTTGGAGCATACTTGAGGACAAGTATGTTTCAAGTTTGGGGTGGTGATGCAGCCCTATTTTAGGGCTTCATCTTGTGTTATTTTTCTCTTCAATCACATCTACCTGTTAGATTGCATGTCATTCCCTCTAATATGCTTATTTGTATAAAATGCACTTATGGACATCATTTGCGTGTTTTTCAGGCATTTGGACCACACTTGATGGAAGAGAGAGAGAAGGAGTGATCCTAGGGTTCCTCTACCCTTGGAGAGACCCAAAGTGAAGTCCAAGGCTCCCTCAACCTACCCTTAGTGGCCAAAGATCATTTGAAGCAAAGATGTCCAAGAAAATCCAAAGATCCAAGTCAAAGTGCTGCCCCAGGACTCAGCACGGCCGTGGTACAACAAAACGTCCGTGCTAGGTCATTTAGAAATTAACAGGCTCAACATCCAAGTGAAGCAGAGAACACCACGGCCGTGCAATGGGCATACACCACAGCCGTGCTCCACAAAACGGCCGTGGCACAGTAGAGCAAAACGGTCGTGCCATACACCACGGTCGTGGCACACCACCACCACCACGGCCGTGTTGACCCACCACGGCCGTGGCCGTTTTGACCACCAACCTAACATTGTGCAATTTAATTCCCACGACCGTGCCCCAGCCACCACGGCCGTGGCCTACCCTGCCCACCACGGCCGTGGTACCCCACCACGGCCGTGCTACTCACAAAATCCAGCCACTTTTTCACTACTTTCCCCATTTTGCCCCTAACTTAACCTAGTGCTTCCCCCACACCTATATATACCTAGGTGGCGGCTGGGACACGAGGTTGGCTACCTTCTACCCCCTCCTAGCTCCCCAAATCGCCACCCACTCCATTCCACTCCATTTCCACCTCAAATCCACTCCATTCCACCATTTTCACCACCAAATCACTAGTTTAGACTAGTTCCTACCCATAATCCCCTTCATTCTTCACCCTTGCACCTTGGAAGAGGGAGGAGGTCGACCTGCTGCTGCTGGATAGAGGATTGACAGCCACTACTTTGAGCTCCATGGCCACCTCTATCTTCTTCTCCTCTCTTTTTGTATTTTCCATGTATATGAGTAGCTAGGCTCTTTGGGTGGGCTGTTTGGGGTCAAATATGTTACTTTGATACCATGTTGGGGGAAAATGGCATGTAAACTTTGTAATTCCATTTGTTAATGATTATATTCTATTTGCATCTCATTCTCCATGAATTGCTTGTTGGTTTTTGTGTGAAATCACTTACAAATTTAGGCAAATTGGTTATATGTGTGAATTTTGGGATTTGCCCATAGGTCCAATTCTTGGATCCCTAGGTTGCCTCCCATCTTCCTACACCCTAATCAATCTCCCTAAACCTAAGTGAGAGAACTAAGTAGCTAGATTGGATAATTCTAGTGCAATTAGCATGGAGCCTTCTCAAGGCTAGAATGTGGGGGAATTGGGGTCCAAAACCCTAATTTCACCTCCCCATTACTACCCTCGGCCCCTAATTGCCCTAGGAATGTCTAATCTAGAAACCTAGACTTGATTAGACTCTAATTGGATTGAACCTAACCCCTAACCCAATTGAGCCTCGTAAGGGTAGTAGGGGGTGTTAGGGACTAGTTCCCCTATACACAACCTAGCATATCCATGGCCAGTTAGTAGCTTAGGTTAATTCATTAGACTCTAACTTGTTGTTTGGTTTGGATAATCTAAATGGAATCATAATGTTCATATGTCACCCCCAACTTAATTGATAAGTTCATACCCCTAAACAGCCCACACATCTCTTTACTATTTAAAACCCTAGTTTTGTCCTTGCTTAGCTTAGTTAGTTCTTTTCCTGCTTAGTTAGCTTCTTGCCTTGTTCTTGCCTTGTTTATGTTAGATTAGCTCTTTACTTGCTTTCTTGCCTTTCTCTTGTTTGCCTTAGTGTAATTTGTCTTTTCCTACCTAGATTAGCCTTTCCTTGCTGGTTCATCCTTAGTTAACAATCAAAACAACTTTTAAACCCTTAACCCTAGTCTCCGCAGTAGGAACCTAGCATAACTAACCTAGCTCTAGTGCCCCCTTTTTTCCCTGTGGATTGACCCTATACTTGCCACCTTCCTATACTATGACACGACCCCGTGCGCTTGTGGGTGTAGTTGTTTTAGTAGACGTAGGTGTGTTAGTTTAGGTCTTATAAATTTCGAAAGCACAATCCCATCCACCGTGCATTCCGACCTCATGGGGCGCATCTATTCAATCGAGTAGTGTGTTAGCACCACTAGCGGAAGCGTATCAATAGATGATTTACTGCTTTATAATTTATAGTTGTAATGCTTTAAAAGATGATATTGCTCTATTCTGCTTAATAATGATTAAATCTTGCTTTTAAATAAAGAATCGTCTGCTCAGTTTATCACTATTTATCTGCAATAATAATGTTTCTGGTGGAGAGTTATATCTCTCGCTGGGACAATTTCAATTGTCTCACCCCCGTGGGATCCAACCTTTTTAGGTGGACACAGACAAGGAGGTAGGGACCATATAGCAGGGGAAGGATAGCAGCATCAGGGACAACAGTAACATATCAGGTGGAGATACTAACTGTCGTGTCTTGTAGATATGAGTCCTATGTGTCGTCTCTGTACTCTCAGGTCCTTGGAGTCAGTAGTTAGTGCTTTTATGATCGATCTGAGATTTTGGCATTGAATGCCTCAAGGTTTTATGTTGCTTATGTGTAGATTTAACAGAGTAACTGTTGTATGTAATCCTCGAGAAGAGAAGGTACATGGTATGTACTTTGTGGACCAGAATGTATATATAATATTTTGGTTCTTGTTATAAGAGTTTCCTGGAAATGGATCTCTTTGCAAATGGTTTTAATTTTTAGTGATTTTCAGTAATCCACTGCTAATGTTTTCTTCCGCATTAATCATTATCTGATGATGGTCTAATTTGCGGTCGGGTCGTCTCATCAGTAAACTATAAAAAGGTGACATATAGTCATCTAAAGGATCGACTCATGCATGGTCATTCATATATATAACACCTAGCCCACCTTGATACAGGTAATGTCACTAGAAGAACAAGCTAACACATGGTCATTCTTAAAAGAAATATTGGCTGACACATGGCCATCTATATCATAAGGAGATCGACTCACTCATGGTCATCTCACACAGACTATAATGGTGGATACAAGGAGATACCTCAACTTGCACCCATGAATATTCAAAAATATGTGCTCTGAGTTATACTCGTTTCACCGATCCAGCAATTAAAGCTGACACTGAAAAGGATCTATAGCACATGGCACCTACATGAATAGGGTTCCACTTGAGTAGTAATCCAATTGAGTGACTTTTAGCATCAATCAAGTTACAACATATAAAACCAAAACTAACTCTACAAGAATTAGGGCATGGTACACCATCAGAAGATATAAAACATATAAGGTGTGAACTCATCACATAATCACCACATGCTTCTTGTAGAATTTCCATACACAAGGCAACCACCAAAGCCACATCACTATGGGACATAGATCCCTCTTTCCCATCAATGGAGGTTACCATCTCACAAAAGGCACTAAGCCATCACCAGATCATAGGACCCAATCACATAAACCTTGCATGTACATCACCACATTATGCCTTAATAATGTGCATAATCACAAAGTTGTATCATATAATCATCACCATAGAATACACAAGCCATGGAATACTCATCACATGCAAGGTTAGGGATTTATATACATGTGAAATAAAATGGCATAACATAATTGACATTCCATGGAAGATAAGTAAACATATCACATTGTCCATAATTAGGGTTAGGGTTAAGGGTTTTAGAGTTGTGTCCAACCACTGAACCCTAGGTACATACCTTCCCACTTTCTTGGAGCGTATTAGTGTTAGGGAACATGATTAGGGTTGATTAAGAAACCACCCAAATAGAACTATACATGGCTCATGAACATGTGTTGATTATGTGTGTTCAAGCATATGTCTTGACCATCCATCATATGCATGTCGCGACCACTACCCATATGGGACATGACCACCCACTCATCAAAGTGTATTGACCACCTACAACCATGGTGTCACAAACACATACAACCATGGTATTGCGACCCCAATAACAAAGACATGTCTTGACTCAAACAAGGGCTATCTCAACCTCAAAAACCAGACTATGTTGTGACCCCAATCATCAAGGACATATCGCGACCTTTAACCTATTAGGGTTAGGGCACGATCGTGACACTAGGTCATCCATATTAACCAAACCAAACCAAAGGAAACCATCTTGACCAAGCGACCCATGGGTCACTACCATCAAGGAGGTAGATGTCTCAACTAAAACACCAAGCAAAAAGACGTCGTGATATCCACCAAAACATGGTGTAGCAACCACATAGGTCAAGCCACCACCAAAGAAAGATAACAACACCAAGACTTAGATTAACCATGATCAAAATAGAAGATTATCTCATCCAAAATAGGAGATAACATCAAAGAAAACCACCATGGTCTAGGAGGAAAACTTCTCGCCCAAAAAGGTCACCAAAAACCCTAAAACATGGATCATGAAGCCACCATGAAAGAACCTCATTCAAGAGAGATAAAACCATATTTAACACATCCTAAATAGAATCCAAACACCAAGATACCTCACGGTACATGATCATCATGCCTGCAACTAAAACTAAGGTCAAAAGGTAGAAGAACACCGCCATTACACAATAATCACTAAAATCGAGTTCCATCAATTAGGATTTTTTATTCCAGGCTAACCAAGCTTGTTGAACACCATCAAACAAGCTATAAAGAATGATAGCATCCGCTAGCACAATAGGGGTACATTTTAGAGAGAGAAAATAGAAACATGTAGGTATGAAAAGTGCAAATAATAGAGATGGTTGAGTCTTATATCACCCGCCTTATGAAAGGTCACTCCAAGGATTGCAAGCTCAAAGCACACAATCACCAAGGGGAAAAGAAGCTCCACCAAAGCTCCACACTCAGCTACAAAGCACCTCAAGAAGGAGAAGATATCATAATAAAAGATAGCATAAGGGAAAGGGCAAGAAAAAAACCTAGTCCAATCCAAAGAAAGAAGGATAAAAGAGAGGAGAAACTCCCTCTCCCTTGGGTGTCGCCTTTTCAAAACATGGTCTATTACCCTCGTGATGAGGAGTTTTCTCTCCAAAACGGCCACCATGTCAAAACATGGTCTAAGGTTGAGAAAAAGGGAAGAATATGGGGTATGGTATCCAAGGAAATGCCACAAAAGAAAGGCATATACTTGCCAAGGTTGAAGATTAGCAAGAGTCACCACATGCAAGGGATCTCCACCACCAAGAATTCCAAGATCAGTCCTACAAGCTCTTCAAGTCTCCAAGGACGAACAAGATAAGGTGAGGAAGGAAGAGGGTTGAAAGTTTCACTTGCATGGAGAGAAAATGGGTTATATACCAAAGGAGGAGAGAAGTAGTGTGAGGGATGAGGTATGAACAAGATATGGCTCCAAAGGGACACTTGTCCAACCAAGAAACTAACATGCAACCACTTAAAATACACATGCAAGAGATGGTGATAAAAACTATGTTGGGTATCGACCACTTGGGTTGCCCAATACACATGACCATAGTTGCAACCATCCCATGGTAAAGACAGAGCTCCAAAACACAACATGGTCACGACAAGAGGGGTCACCAACAAGCTAGGTCGAGACATCCCACAAGAAGAAAACTATCTCGACTTAAGACACCCACAACCACCTTGGTTGAGAAAAAACCATGCAGGGGAGGTGTCTCGACCATGACACCCCCTCAGGATGCCCTCTTAAGATCAATACAAGGGTCACCACCATCAATAAGGTACACATAGCCAAGGCACATCAAAACCTAGAAACCCTATTCACCCCCTAGTGATGTCATCCTCAATCAAAGATAAAAAAGGTTCCCCAAACCACCACACTCTCTTTCATGTAGAAAACATAGGGAAGGAACACTCTAAAGGTGGTAAATTTCATGATAACCCTCACAAAGGGGTAATTTGCAATTCAGCCCAAAACAAGCACAAAAAGCACAACCATCATCCAAACAAGATCAAACTGGAAACTAAATTTGTCCATAATCTCTAAGATTGTCTCAAAGAATTAGAGCAAGGTTCTTAAGCACTTAAGCAAAACAAACAAGGTGAACCCAAAACACAGGTCAGGGGTCTTACATGTACACTCAGCAAACCTAAAGCTCTAATACCACCTAATCTCCCGCCATGCTAAACGAGATTACTCAAAATGAAATACACAATCAACTACTAAACAACCAAATAACCAGAAACACTGGAAAACTAAAACCAATTTCAACATTACCATCATGTTCAGAAATATTTACATGAAATCCCAACAACATGCATGTCATAACATACCACATCAGGTATTTACATATCTTTCTAATGGCACCTGCCACAACCTTTATAAAAAGGATATGTTCCACATATACATGCCATATACAAACATAAGTACACTGCCAAAAAATAGAGTCGATGTACACATATCATCTACAAAACATCCCTTGTCTGGACCCGAGTGTACAACAACGACTCTAGGACTCTACTAACAACTAGACAACCTTCAACTCATACTGTTGTCCAAGTTCTTTTTCTTCACCACCACAAACCTGACCACGTCAGTGATGATCACCTAAAAATATGTGGTGACCCATGAGGTGAGACTAACGTCCCAGTGAGAGATACAAAACTCAACCAACAGTTATTGATTACAACAAGTTATATTATTAAATGGTAAAGCTGATTAAACCAACTATGCATGGTTTGCAGATTAAGCTAGTTATACTGATAAGAATAGCAACATGCATGACTAACAAGCATATCAATGAACAAGTAAGACAATCATCTACTAAATAGTTAATTTATCTTACTGCATTACATAGAAACTAAGTAGTATAAGAAATAAGTCAAGGTTTAACATTCAATGTGAAGTGTGTTTAACCCTAAATAGATATACAAAATGGCTATTTTATGTCTTTTATTAAGCACTAAGGAGTTTAGGGTATACCACTAGTACTATAACTGACCACTATAAATTAAAAACCAGTGCCATACAAGATCTAGGAGAGCCTTACTCCTATGATCTCATTTGCCCTCATTTAGTATGAGTCATCCGCAGCGACATAAAGTCAAGCTACAAAACAGCCTAGTCCACCCTTGGTATATAGGCCACGACACTAGTAAACCAGGGTATTCAAAACCTTGACATCTGAGGTACAACCACAACTGTCCTCAATCACATCATATATACAAATATTTGAGATACGACCATAATCATTCTCATGTTGAGGTATGTCCACAACCATCCTAAAAACATGCATATATTCAACAATATACGACTCTGAGCATCCATTAGAGGAATACTCGTTTCACCATCCTTCAAGTCCTGACACTGGAATGGATCTATGGAAATGGCACTACATGATTGGGGTTTCACTTGATTAGTTAAGTCCATTTAGGTGATTTAAGGTTGCATCAATCAAGTTACATACAAACTCTAAAAGAGTTCTACAAAAAAACATTGGTGGATTGCAACTATAGAAGATATAAATTATATAAAACATAGAGCTTATCGCATCATCACACACTATTACATGATACAAGTTCTTGTCACATCATGAAGAGATTAACACCTCAATTAGGGCATAAAACCATGTCCAAGGTCATAATACCATTCACATTGTTCCCTACAAGAACATTGTCAACTTTCCATGCCACAATAGATCCCATCATTCCATCACCATACATGTGATTCATTAGCTCAACACAACATTGTATTTAAAAACTATGATTGTCATGTGATAGAAAAAATTAGGGTTACAACAACATAGACAGAGAAAATACATTCATCATCATACTAATCACTCAAGATATCCAAGCATGATCATCACTTACTTTAATTAGGGTTAGGTACAACAGGGTAAGCGAATTAGGATTTCCAAAATAGCAATTAGAGGTAATGTCTAACATCTCCATAAAGCATGAAAGCATAAAGTCAAACCCAAACATTGACAATAAGATCAGGAAATATCATCGACCATCTAGGTCATAAAAACATAGTGATCATATGGGTTAGAGGCACCTTAGTGACCATTAGGGTTAGGTGCCTTAGTGACCACTAGGGTTCAAGGTCATAGCGACCAACATGGATCAGGACTTTAATCGACCATTGAAGACTAGGAAAGTCATCGACCACTAAACTTTAGAAAACAAAGTGACCAATCATGATTCAGAACTTTCATCAAACGCTAAGGTCAAAGAACATAGTGACTACTATAGTTAGGTAACATTGACGACCAATGTGGGTTCATTTTGGTGACCACTAAAGCTCAAACTCGTCGACAATGGGATGGGGAAATCTTGGCAACCATGAAGCATTCAAAAATCTTAGTGACCATATATGAATCAAAATATGTTAGTTACCAGCAAAAATCTGAAGGGTCATCAAATTGCATCACTAGAAAGAAGATCAATTCAGAATCCTAATTAGCAACCACCATGAGAGAGAGTAAAAACCATCATTTGAGATAACAAAACCCAACGTTTCCATAAGCATGCAAGGACCAAAACTTCCATCACCAAAGAAATATTTGTGCACTAGGTTTAGGGTTCATCTAAGAAGAGTTATATACTCAAGATAACCATGTAAACACAAATCCTAGGTAAAGGATATTATCTTTCTACTTATAACCACATTTTAGGGTGAGATTATGCACATGCAAGGTGAGTGTAAGCAATAATCACAGAGAAAGTTATATAACTCGCCTTGGGTTTGATGTAGAAACTCCAAACATCAAAGAAGCTCGTAGGGGAGAGGGTAAAACTCTATCTTGAGCACTCCTCACTACCAAGCTAGCTTCCCTTCCAAAAAAGTGAGAAAACCCTAGGTCAAGGAAGCAAGGAAAGAGATGTTCTTCAAGCTCTAACTCAAGCACTACCATGGAAAATCATGGGTTCGGCCAATAAGAGAAAGAGAGAGAGTAGGGAAGCAAGGAAAACGAAGGTATAGAGAGAGATCTCACTTACCAAGACCAAGAAGAAGAGCAAGGAAGCTCCACAAGCATAAGGAGAGGGTAGATTCAAACCCTAGATCAACATGCAAGGTAGATCGGCCTTCTTCTTCAACCATGAGCTCCTCCTTCTCCACTAAGAAAAAGGGGACGAGATCCAAGAACAAGGAAGAACCAAAAGGAAACTAGATGTGTAAAGAGGTTATTTGCATGCAAAGAGAGAGGTTTATATAGTATAGGGTTGGAGATTGAGAAAGGGGGTTAGGTGCCATGTGAAGCATGGCATGTGTCCAAGATATCATGTCCATGCAAGCATCACACAAATGCATGCAACTAGGGTGTCCCCACCAATAAAAGTCATCGAACAAGGTGGTCCAGAATAACTTAGCGACCAAGAAGCATAAAAGAATATAGTGACCACTAGCCCTAGAAAAGTTGGTGACCAAGGGAGTCAGGATTCTCATCGACCGCCAACCCTAGGTATGTTGGCGACCAAGATGAATGGAAAGTCTCATTAACCACCAAAACTCATGACCATATAGAAACTTGGTGATCGTTAAAACTAGGGCTCAACATCAAAGGTCAAACATTGACTTAAGTCATCCATGAACAAACCCTAATCTCAACACAAGATGTCCCCACTCAAACCAAAGAGAAACAAGGCGTCCCAAAACTCAACTATAAAAAAATGATGAAAATATGTGTGGCACAACAAGAACATGAAAAATTCCAAGATAAACCCTAGATATGGGTAAATTGCAACTAGGTCCAAAACAAGCACAAACATGCATAACTAGCTCAAACAATATTCAAACTGTACCAAACTTGAAATTTAAGCTTGTCACATGATATCAAAGCACATTTTAGGGTTAGATTAAGATTTTAAGCATCTAATTATGATAAACAAGCATGTTCAACCATAAAGCAAGGTTTGGGGTCTTACCGGCATAGCTCCACCCGTCCCCTAGATTAAAATCTTAGACCTGAGTTTTGAAGTTGTCTTTATGTGCAAGAGTATATGCGATGGCCCATATAATTTGCATCATACCTAAATAAGGGTAATATTGAAACACTAGTGAGTTTTTAACTAAGATTAGGAACAACTTATCCCCCGATTGGGGGCTATCCAAATCCAATTTTTTTTTTTATGTATCCAAGCATGACCTAATAGTTAGCTTTATCAAGAATCAAGAAGATTGATGTTGGCGATCTTATAAGTGGTGCGGCCAACAATTCATAGCAAAAGGACACGCATCCGACTTTTGGAAATGTGCCTCACAAAAGTGAACTTTAGCGTAGCCAGCTTCTGTGCCGATTACAAGGGTATTCGTTTCCGTACTGTGTGTGGACGCGGAGTTTGCTTTATCCAGACAGGTCCAACATGGCCTTGATGGGAAGCCGTCCATAAGAAAACAAACCTATTTCACATTTATTATTTAGTTGTTAGGAAATTTGCATAATGTCTTACATGTGAACACTTACATAAGGGTCAGATTGGTTGGGTGTACTGGAGTGTAGTTTTGTGAGTTTGCAATGTAAAAATATACATCAAACACACACTTACCAAACAGGCCATAAACCTCTTCATAAAGGCACATATTATAAATCGGGCTGTCAAATTTCTTTACGTAGGGTGCTTTTACATATTTTAGGAATATATATGCCAGATTTTTTTTAAGAATACAGTATTGAGGTTAATCGAATGGTATTATACAATTCAGCACGTCCATGGAATGTAACAGATGCTAATTCTTCGAAGTATACTCAACACCGCAATTATAGTAGCGAAACAAAATATGTCTTGAAGAAGACAAGAAAAGGTAAGGTGATTCAATGTTTGGACGTCACCGACTATAAAATGTTGATATAGCGTCGTAACATTGAGTGGTTTTGCATGCGTATGTATCCCTTGCGTTAGAGTTGTACAGTAGTACCAGACTCGTCTGTTTTACTTTTCTGAAAGCCCGCTTCTGACTAGACTGACTTGCTTGCTTGTTTAATGACGGCGATGGAAGTGGTCCGCTAGTGGCGCCCACAATTTATTTCTGACTATTCCCAATCCGTATGCGGGGTTCTCCCCCATCTACAACCGAGATACCTGTTTTTCTTAGAATGGGTTGATACCAATCTCAGCTGTCTAATTTTAAAAAGCCGCTCTTAAGAGATCCGTGTGTAGTGTGTATACAGTAAAAAAAAATGTGTTTCAATGTACATATGGATCCCTTAGGAAGGTCTTCAGATAGATGACTGAGATGGTGTCAGCCATAAAAAAAAGAGGTATTAGGACTGGATATTTTTCCCCCATCTGGATACACGATGGGCGTGTTTCCCGTTTCAGTGTAAGATTAGAGTCATTAGACTGTCAGGACACACAGTAAATAAAATATGTTATTTTATTTGTTTGTCTTTTATTTTGTAGTAAAAAAGTACAAATATGTCATTTTAAATCCCAAAAGGAGTTCACATAGTACCACCCTTATATTATATATTTAAATCAAAAGGGCCTAGGAAATGTAATGATGAAAATTTTCATTTTATGAGATTTTCCGCTCAAAAGTTGATGTGAAAGGAAAACAAGGACAAATGGTAAAGATAATGCAATGTTTACATATATCTTTGTCGGTCTGCGGCAGAAGCATCACGACGATAAACATGTGAGCTGATGCCATCATCCTGGATTCACGCCATGCCGTGCAGCCACTTAGGGCATGTTTGATTTGCTGTATCTAGTTGGATTTGCAGGAATGCAACATTTAGCAAATCCATGTATCGGTGAATTTCTGATTTTGAAAATTCTTGCAGCACATACTTTACGTTTGGTATGCCTGCACTTCCGTCGCAGACGCGGGGCAGTTGGCAGCATTTTATCACCCAGCAGCAGCGCGAGAGCATGGACCGCCGTGCTCGAGCTCGGCGCCCAGCAGATTTGAAATGGATAGACCCGTCCCGCACTTACTGTTCGTTTCCAAAATGCAGGATTGTTCTTATTTCTCCACTCCTGTAAACCAAACATATTTTTTCCCCTGCTGCATCGTCGGATACAATCCAATACAGTCAAACTCGACAAACCAAACGTCCCCTTAAACGGCCGTCAAATAGAGAGAGGATAATATACAATTCGATGCGAGTCCATATTCATAGACATTACTTCAGCAGATGAGTACGCGTTACCCGCCTGCTGAGAGGTTAACTCCGAGGTGACGATGTGGGGACGATCCACGGTGCATTTTGTTATTACATTCTGAGGGGAAACCTTTGTGTCCTGAACCCGAATGCAACTTGCAAGATGATAGAATGGGGAGGAAAACGCGGGCGTGCAGGTAAGAGACCTCTGGCTTTTGTTGTTTATTGCATGTTTTGCTCAGCAAGTTTTCGATGTTAAAAGTTAAGGCAATGGCACTTCTTACATATATTCTTAACCGTGATGCCGATGCTTTCAATAGCATGACGTGTCATCCACGATTTTAAGTTCACAATGCACGGGAGGGCCCGATAGGTTCGAATGCTTGACCCAATTAATAAAACCACCACACACATGGCATATTTAGAAAGGGATGAGACCTTGAAATTGGATTTTAGTTTCTCTTGTTTATACACCTTTTATACAACAAAGCAAGTTGGGGTGTTTGAATAGATTGAGTTGATACCGAAGTAACGCGGGAACGTTTTCCTGGTTTTGGGTAGTCCAATTCTGGCGTCTTTGGGATTGAAATTCTTATCCCGCTTTGGACTTGTTTATCTGCAAGGTTATACAGAATTGTTCCCAAATCCGGATTACATTCAATCATGGACGGGTTGAAATGAAAGTGGTAAGCCTAAAAATCTATATAGCATTTTTTATTATTTTTCTTACCAATATAGCATGGTTCACATTTTAATTCATAAAATGACATGTTTTTGAAGAATTGTGTCTCCAGAGAGGACACATTGATCCTGGTGGGCAATGCGTCCTCGTGGGAGGTATATTGATACTTTAAAAAGTAATACATTCCCGATTGAGACACATTGCCCACAACAAAGGAATGCTCCTCAATGAGGATGTATTTCTTTTTCTATATATTTTTTACTTTATTTTTTAATTATGATATCATGTAATTTTTAATTGTATATATTAAAATACCTAATGACCATGCAGTCAGTTATATATATTTAAAATGACGCCTAAACTAATTAAATAATAAAAAAATACTATTATTCATAAATGCATAGTGTTTATTAATATAAATAGTGGTGTATTAAATTAATAGATACAATACTAAAATTAATAGATACCCGTTGACCTTGTATGCTTCTTGTGGATGGCTGCAGTAGTGAGAGTCAATGAGCTGCTCACTAAGCCAAACTTGTTGTGGGCTTTGTAGATGATGAGGAGATACCAAAGCCTGGAGGAGGATAACTGAGACTTACCACCACCAGATTTTGGAGAAAGATGAAGATGAGTTGGTCAGACATCAAAGAAGACTATCATGTCGCGAGTGGCAGCTCAACATCACCAACAAATTGTGGATCACCCAAAATTTCAATCGGGGGTACCTTAGGACCCCTTCCTTTGGCACAAGAGTAGGTGTCCTAAGTGGATCTTATGTTCATATAGGGATATCATGAATAGACTCCTCACTTGGGATATACTCAATAGATGGAGATTGAAATGTGAAAAAGTGTGTCTTTTATGTTTGAAGGAGGAAACACATTAACATTTGTTTTTTGGTTGTGACTTTTCTAGATACATGTGGTTCAGAGAGGCCCTCAAGTGTGGCTGGGGTGGTTCACCCCTAGTATCTCTCCATAAGATTGTGTCGTGGTGCATAGAGAAAACCAAGACAAATCCCCAAGACAGACCGCTAATGGCGTGCATTCTCACGAACCTCATCTTCCAAATTTGGAGAGAAAGAAACAAAAGGTTGCATGGAGAGAAGGCAGGTGATACACTTTCTACCTTTGACACGATTGTAAATAGGCTAACCTGGCAGGTTAAAGACAAGCCAATGATACCTCGGGGGAGTCACTACACAGGTGACCCATATGTGGGATCTTGTGTAGATCTTGAACAATATATGGGTTTTCTAGTCTTCCCCTATACACCTTTTCTAGAGTTAAATGATATTTTACCATATCCAATAAAAAGGTAGAATATCAAAATTTTATAGTAAAGTATAAATATTAAATAAACACATGTAAATTACAAGACATAGAAACAAAAACAATAATTTAATATAATAAAATGTAAGACGCGTTAATACATACATAAAATAATATTTATGATAAAGTCATCATCATCATCATCTAAGCCTCAATCCCAACTATGTTGGGGTCGGCTACATGGATCCTTCGTTTCCATTCAGCTCTATCACGGCCATATTCTGATTGAGATGTAGAGATTCAAAATCTCTCTTTATAAGCTCATCCCATGTTAATTTAGGCCTTCCTCTTCTTCTATTTATAGTGTTTCGCTCAATAGCATTGCTTCGCATAGGCGCACTGGTAGGTTTGCGTTGCACATGTCTGTACTATCTGAGTCGGCCCTCACGCAACTTGTCCTCAATGCTCGCCACCCCCCACTTTATTCCTGATATAGTCATTTCTCAAACGATCTTTTCTTGTCTTACCACACATCCATCTCAGCATATGCATTTCAGCCACGTTCATCTTCTTGAGACCTTGTTTCTTCACCGCCCAACATTCACTCCCATAGAGCATGGCTGGTCATATAGCTGTTCTACAAAACTTACTTTTTAACCTGAGAGGGATCTTCTGATCACATAAAACTCTAGTTGAACTCCTCCATTTCAACCATCCTGCAGTGATCTGATGACAAACATCATTTTGGACATCCCCGTATATTTGAATAATAGAACCTAAGTAACGAAATTTGTCACATTTTGGTATATCTACTCCGTCCAACTTGGCTCCATCATTCACACTGCGAGATTGGATGAAATTGCAATGCATATACTTAGTTTTGCTCCTGCTAATCATCAATCCATTTGATTCCAATGTCTTTCTCCAACATTCAACTTTATCATTCAATCCATCTTTTGTTTCGTCAATCAAAACAATATCATCAGTAAATAACATACACCAAGGAATATCATCCTGAACATTCTTTGTTAACTCATCCATAACCAAAACGAATAAATATGGGTTGAGTGTGGATCCTTGGTGTACCCCAACTGTAATAGGAAAAGTTGGTGTCTCTCCTCCAGGAGTCTTGACACTTGCAATAGAGCTATCATACATGTCTTTGATCAAGTCAATGTATTGGATAGGTACACCCTTTTTCTTCAAAACCATCCATAACACTTCTCTGGGTACTCGATCATAAGCCTTCTCTAGATCGATAAACACCATATGAAGATCTCTTTTGCTTTGTCTATACTTCTCCATAAGCCTCCTTATCAGAAAAATAGCATATGTTGTTGATCTTCCAGGCATGAAACCAAATTGGTTGTTTGATACCTGTGTTATAGATCTTAACCCTGCTCCATAATCCTCTCCCAAAGCTTCATCGTGTGACTCGTCAACTTGATACCTCTATAGTTTGTACAGCTCTGAATGTCACCTTTGTTCTTGTAGATTGGGACTATAATACTATTTCTCCACTCATCCAGCATCTTCTTGGTCTTCATGATCTTGTTAAAGAAATGTGTTAACCATGTAACTCCCTCATCCCCCATACTCTTCCATACATCAATGGGAATATTGTCTGGTATGCATACCTTTCTCATTTTCATCATTTTCAAAGCATTCTTGACCTCAAATGGTGAAACTCGTCGTGTGTAAATGATATCTCTTGTATTCATGTCACACGAGTCGCTAACATTATATGCAGTATCTCCATTGAAAAGCTTATGAAAGTAATTTCTCCACTGGTTTTTTATATCATCGTCCTTCACCAATACTCTACCATCTTCATTCTTTATGCATTTTACTTGACTCAAGTCTCTTCCTTTCATTTCTCTTATACGAGCTATTTTATATATATATCTTTTTCCCCTTCTCTAGTGTCCAACTTCTTATACATATCATCAAAGTATCTAGACCTTGCCTCCCGAACGACCTTTTTAGCTTCTTTCTTTGCTTGCTTGTATCTTTGGAATGTTGCATCATCTCCAGATTTGGGCAAGCTCCTATATATTTATGATAAAGTAATTAAATAAATTTAATTATAGTCTCTTTATAAAATAAATTACATTAATATTTTTAACTCTTTATTTAAGAAATAAAACATCATATAGGCATTAGAAAAAAAATTACTGACATATTTTCTATTAACCACTTGATCGCGTCAATAACTGTGCAATGAGAAGGATGGTTTAACGATGATATACCTGGTCCTGGAGCAAGTCTAGCGATAATCCTCATCGATGTGGTTGTGTACTCTTGGACAATATTTGTGCAATCCCAGGTGTTCACCATGGATGATAGACTCAGACGACGTATGAAGTAGCTCCTCTATGAACTGAATCCTGACGTTGCCCTCCTAGAGAGGGGTAAATGCCACCTCGCCTCTAGAGAAGTCCACATGGATCAACTAGAACTCTTGTCGTCTTTCTAGAATGGACAGGAATGAGTTTTCCCTCCCGTTGGTGTACTAGTCACCATCTTGCTCTCCCACAACAATGATGTTCAGTTGTTCTCTCCTTGCTATCCCTACCTAGTTAGGTGGGACTTGCTTGGGCTCTCTTGGTTACCGCAACCAGATAGGACAAAAATTGTGAGACCAACCGATTCTCAATTGTCTATGTTGTGCTCTGGGAAGGCCCCAGTACCCCTCTATTTATAGGAGAGGTTTGCGTCAGGGTTCCCAGTCTGTGCGGGAATGGAAGGGATCAAAATATCATGAATTTTCACAACCTACAAAACTCAAAATGAGTGTCTCACAACTGAGAAGATCATTTGACATATGAGACAGTAATTTCACTAAGTGAGACAATCATTTTGCCATATTTCCCAATGGCCTATGAATTGGCAATTTGAATACAATTAATGCTCAACATGACATCACCACTAATCCTTGATGTAATAAAATTTCTCCCCGAACTGATCATCTCACTCTCGTGAGCGGATCATATCACGACCACGAGATGGACGTCTCACTCTCTCCAAACATTCATCTCACGACCATGAGACGGTCGTCTCACTTATGTGAAACGGTCGCCTCACTCCCCAGTTCAGGATGAACACAATCAATTCAATTATAATCAACCTGACACTCCAAATGGTCATCTTAACATTTGAGTTGATTGTCTGACAGTCTAGTCAGCTGATTTGTTGTGTGGGTTGAGTACCTCAACACTTCAATAATCAATCCAATCATCATTCATGATTAAACTTCTCCTCTAGATGAGTTCCTATGTGTGTGACCCTATAGGTCCCATATTATGTTGATAGTGAATGTCCATAACAACTTATGACATCACAAGCAATGAGCAATGCCTAGGCATCATTGCTATCAAGTAAAAGGAAAGTTGGAGAAAAACTTCAACCTACAATCTATCTTTGGTGTTTGTATAGTTCTTTTGTCACTGATATCCAGATTGAACTAGAGGCATGGAGCAGTCATCCTCATTATTACTCAATCTTATTCCTGAACCAGAACAGGTCGTCTAAGATATTTGTAAGCTCAATATTATAGATTGACTCACATGAGCATGGATATGCATTTCTTAGTCTCACTAATCAAGAGTCCTATGATATCATACTCCTATAGGGGGGCAAATCCCATCTCTATTACTCACAATCAGCCCCTACGTGTCACAGTCACCCAATCATCACCTTTATGACAACTCATATTTCAGGATTGCATTTGATGATGTAAAAGTGTACCGAACGACATGTGATGAGTTTGGTAATTTCAGGTCTAAGAACCACAAGCACCACCATCACTATGAGATCTGACTATGACTTCCATGATGATGGCTTCCATATCTCAGTCTCACAATTGGTCTGTCTGATACATCGTTTCCTAACATGCATCTGTGTGCTTGGTTTGATATCACCATATCATGACTAATGAGATTATGTCATCAACCAACTCACACTCGAATCTTATGTATTATTGTTGTCTATCTACCTTTTACAATTTTTACAATAACAACTGATCAGGGACATAATAAGAATGTATATACTCTTAACATCTGTAGAATATCATGCTTTCAAGTCATGTACTTGAAGACATATGTCATTGAGTAATATCATTCTCTAGACATTTATTATGTTACGTCATTATCTCATAACTGAATTGAACAGAATAAATTGGAAGGTTGCATTTGTTATTAATCAACTCATGTACATATTATACCATTACAATCATCACATGATTGGCTCTCTAGGTATACATACCAACAGAATCTCACTTGCACTTAGAGACAATCACCCACAAATCTTATCTTGAGTGACCTAACATGACCATCATGCTTCTTCTGTGAAAAAGCTTTAGTCAAGGGAACAACTATGTTTCTATTAGTTGGTATTCTGCAAATCTTTACATCTCCTCATTGTAAGATTTCTCGTATGAGATGGAACTGCCTTTGTATATGCTTAGAACGTTGATGTGATCTAGGTTCATTAGCTTGTACAATATCTTCATTGTTGTCACAATATAGCTTGATTGTGTCGTTGATGCTTGGAACGACCACAAGTTCATAGATGAACTATTTGATCCATACAACCTCCTTTGCTACATTTGATGCAGTGATATACTCAGCCTCTATTATAGAATCACCAACAATCTCTTTCTTAAAACTCATCCATCTTAATTTGTTGTTTAGGAAAAACACAAATCCTAATTGTAATTTGTAATCATCTTTATCAGTTTGGAAGCTTGCATCAGTGTAACCTCTTACCACCAACTCTTCCTCTCCATCGTAGACCAAGAACTGATCCTTAGTCCTTCTCAAGTACTCAAGGATATTCTTCACAGATTTCTAGTGAACATCACCTAGATCTTACTGATATATGCTCGTCATTCTTAATGCATATGAGACATCAGGACAGGTGCACAACATTGCATACATGATAGATCCAATTTTTGACGCATATGGAATTATACTCATGTTTTCCCTTTCTTCAAAAGAATGGGGACATTGAACTTTAGATATGGTAACTTTATGTAGCATGGGTAGGTTTCCTCTCTTTGGGTTCTTCATGCTGAACTCTTCAACACTTTGTCAATGTATGTGCTCTAATTTAGTCCAAAAGCCTTCTTGATTTATCTTTATAGATCTTTATCCCCAAGATGTAGGATTCTTCTCCCATGTCTTTCATATAGAACATGTTTCCAAGCTATGTCTTTACCTTTTATAAAGAAGGTATGTCATTCCCCATCAATAGTATGTCATCCACATACAATATGAGGAATACAACCATGCTCCCACTAACCTTCTTGTATACACAAGGTTCATCTTCATTTTGAACAAAGCCAAACTCTTTGATTATCTCATAAAAATGAAGATTCCAACTCCAACATTCTTTCTTCAACCCATAGATTGACCTGTGTATGTTATAGACTTTATTTGCATCCTTTGGATTTATAAAACCCTCAGGTTGTGTCATATACACATCCTCAAGAAGATTCTCATTAAGGAATGTCATTTTAACATCCATCTGTCAAATCTCATAGTCATGATAAGTTGTAATATCAAGCATGATCCTGATAGATTTGACCATGACTACTAGAGAAAAGGTTTTGTCATAGTCAACACCTTGAACTTGTCTAAAACTCTTTTCTACCCATATGACCTTATAGGTTTGTACTTTACCATCCATGTCTGTCTTCTTCTTGAAGAACGACTTGCACCCATTGTGTTTTACCCCTTCAGGTGGTTCCACAAAGGTCCATACCTTGTTGAGATATATGGATTCCATCTTAAATCTCATGGCTTCAAGCCATCTCTCAAACTCTGATCCCTCAATAGCTTCTAGATTGGTTGTTGTCTCATCATCTATGACCAACTCCCCACCTTTATGAGTCACGAGATATCCAAATCTCTCAGGTTCAAGGCGTGTCCTACTAGATCTATGAGGGTATTGTGTCACTTGAGGAATTTGAGATTCCAAAACACTTTGCGATTCTCTTTGTTCCTTATGTACATCTATTGGTTCAATGTTATCTTATTGGTCTCTAACCTCTTCAAGTTCCACTTTCCTCTGACGGATTCCTTTTGGAAATAAATTCCTTCTCTATGAATACAACTTCTTTGGCAACAAACACTTTGTTTTCAGATTGGGAATAAAAGTAATATCCTTTGGTCTCCTTAAAATATTTAGCAAAATAACATTTATTAGCCTTAGGGCCAAGATTTTCAAAAAACAATTTTCTAACATAAGCTTCATATCCCCAAATATTCTTAAAAGACACATTGGGATGCTTCCCATACCGTATCTCATATTGCATCTTTTGAACCGATTTAGAAGGTACTTGGTTTAGGGTATACGTGGTGCTTTCAAGAGCATACCCCGAGAATATAGTCAGAATTTCAGAGAAACACATCAATGATCACACCATATCCAACAATGTGTGATTCCTTCTTTATGATACACCATTATATTGGTGTTCCAGGTGGAGTTTATTGTGATACAATACCAAAGGCTTGTACAAGGTTCTCAAACTTTTGGTTCACATACTCTCCACCTCGATCTAAACAAAGTGCCTTAATACTTTTACCCTGGTTCTGTACTTCATTCATAAACTTTCTAAACTATTGAAGGGTTTCTGACTTATGTTTCATTAAGTAAACATAACCATACCTACTGAAGTCATCAGTGAAGGTAATGAAGTATTGATACCCACCTCTAGCAGTTGTTCTAAAAGGGCCACATACATCAGTATGTATGAGTCCGAGCAGATCACTAGCCCTTTCATTGTTACCAGTGAAAGGCATCTTGGTCATCTTGCCCAACAAACAAGATTCACACATCTCCATTAATTCAAAATGAAAAGAGTCCAGATAACCATGGTTATGGAGTCTAGATATGTGATTCTCATTTATGTGCCCTAGATGAAAATACCAAAGGTATGTTTTGTTTGAGTTGTTGAGTTTTATCTTTGGGTATTTAAATTATATACGCTTGTCTCTAGATCTATCAAGTATAGACCATAAGACATTGGGGCACTGCCATAAAAGATCTCATCTTTACTAAAAAACATCTTCCATTATTTATAAGAAATTCAAATCCATTCTTGCCCAAATAAGATAGAGATATGATGTTCCAATTAATGACATGTATGTAATAGTAGTTCTCTAACTCTATTACAAGCCCAGTTAGTAGAGACAACTCATAGGTTACAACTACGCTGGAAGCAACTCTTGCTCCAGTAGCAACACATAATTCAACCTCACCTTTCTCTAAAGGTCTACTTCTTTTCAGATCCTTCACATTTGAGCAAATGTGTGATCCACATCCGATATCTAGTACCCATTATGAGGAATTAGTAAAGTTAACCTCAATAATGTATATACTAGAAATAGAGATATCAATCCCTTTCTTCATCTTCCTAGGTTCCCTTATCCTTCTCCTTATTTTGAGTGCAGAAGACTTGGACTTCAGCTTAGACACATAACGCTTATTGGCCTTGCCTTTGAATTCAACTCCATTGATCACCATCACAGATTCGTCCATATTCATTTGTACTTTGACACTTATCAAGATGTTAAGCAACTCTGATAGCGGTCCAACCATGTTACTCAAGTGATAAAACTTGATAAGCTAGCTATATGATTTAGGCAATGATTTCAAAATCATATTTGTGGCCAATTCTTGGCCTAATGGAAATCTCAGTCTCTCTATATGCTCCACATGCCCAATCATAATTAGCACATGAGGCTCTATTGGATCTCCTTGTGTCAGTCTGCACTCAAATAATGCCTTAGAGACATTATATATTCCATGCTTATCATAACGTTTATGCAACTCATAGTTCATACAACCCAGCATAAGGTTCTTGATGCCTACAACATCATTTTCATGCTTCAAAGAAGCATCCATGTCATTCTTAGGAAAATATGGAGTGGGTATTGGTACTGATGTTTCAGGATCCTACAAAACACTACTCAAGGTCTTGAACCAGTTATGGAAATAAATCTCGTTTAGTTCATCCGATCACAATGGTTGAGTGTTTTCCATTTAATTCTATAAGAGAAAATTTGCATTTTTCAAAAACCCTTTTTATTTGATTTGGTATGAAAAGTCAATATGAATTAGGTTTTAATTAACTATTGTTCCCACTATTTTATTCAAATTGATAGCCCTTAATATCATTTCTGAAGATTGCAGTGTAAAATCTTCTAGTGGGCCAAGATCCAAAATAATTCATTCAATACCCAACCAACACTGGCGCTCATGACCAATTATTAAGGCAGGTAACCGTTTTCAATTGCATCTTATGAAACTCTTGGATAGATGATATGTGAAACCCCTTGCCATAATAATATGCATGTATTTAGGGTTAGACTCTCTAAGAATTACCAATTTAGCCTCACCCAATAGGCAACATGATAATAATGCACCCCGCTTGCCAAGCCCACATTATTGCCATTACACTTCTACGAGATAAATGATATACCACCCTTGGGGTGCCCAAGCTTGGTTGATCAAGATTTTCATGGGTACTACTAATGGAAAGGATCTTAGACTTAATATTTTATTGAGGGAGTTTGTATAATACATATACTTTAACTAATCACCACATATGTATAGTACATATCTTATACATGCTATAACCCACAACAAAAACATGCAATAAACAAAAAGCGATGGTTATGGCCATTCTAATATAATTCCTTGGACCCAAAAGGAATTACCACAACCTAGGGTCTACATCACATGCAAAAACCTGTTGTTGAGGAAGATCTATGCTTTCCAATCTGGGTCATTCGGTCCAACCCTTGAACTGGTCGTCTTGCCTCCTAGCCAGTCTGTTGGTCTTCACACTGGTCATTCGGCCATCAATCCACCAACTTCAGATCCTCCAATCAATCGGTCGAGTTCACCAGCCAATAGGTTCGGCTTGTCCTACGTGGTCCTTCTCGGTCCTCCAGTCGGTCGGCTCACCTCCAAGACGGTAAGTTGACCTGGTGCAGAGCATCTTCTTCTTCTCTGTAACAAGAAAGTAAACTATCCTACTATTGCATGATTATAGAGAAACCTCGAGTTACATTCAAGGGGAGAAAAGGTAGAAGAGAATAATACTTTTACATTGGAAAGATAAGGAGAAGGATCTGTACACAGATTGAGATATAAAACACACAACCGCCATGCACAGATAAAGGGTATTGGTCATAACCATGCTACACATCCACCATCAAAACTTATTTTTAGGGATACATGTGTAATTTGCATATATATATATATATATATATATATATATATATATATATATATATTCATTTGGGTTTCTTATGTGATGATTAGTCAGACATGCACATCAACTAGTTTAAATATTCATATCATATGCAATAAATAAATATGATAAAATAAAAAATTTGATCATATTGATTATCCCAAAACATAATTAATTGATGTGACTCTGATACCACTATAAGGGAATACAACATCAAATAGGCAACAAAAAAAAATTTCTGACATATTTCCCATTAACCAACGGATCGCGTCAATAACTATGCAATGAGAATGATGGTTTAACAATGATATACATGTTCCTAGAGCAAGTCTAGTGACAATCGTTGTTGATGTGGATGTGCACTCTTGGATGATGTCTGTGCAACTCTTGGTCTTCACCATGGATAACAGACTTACACGGTGTCTGGAGTAGCTCCTCCACGGACTGCAACCTGACGTTGCCATCCTAGCGATAGGAAAAGGCCACCTCACCTCTAGAGAAGTCCATACGGACCAATTAGAACTGATTTCATACTTCTAGAATAGACAAGAAGCAATTGTCCCCCCTATTAGTTTACTAGTCATCAACCTACTCTCCCACAATAATGATCCTCAATTATTCTCTCCCTTGCTATCCCTCCCTAGTCGCGTAGGACTTGCTTGGGCTCTCTTAGTTACCACAACCAGAGAGGACAACAATTATTAGAGAAATTGATGCATAATTGTCTGTGTTGTGCTTTGGGAAGTCCCTAATACCCCTCTATTTATAGGAGGGGTTTGGGTCAGAGTTCCTAGTCTGTGCAGGAGTGGAAGGGAGCATAAGATCATGAATTTCCGCAACCTGCAAAACTTAAAGCGGTTATCTTGAAATTGAGACGGTTGTTTCACATGCAAGACGATCATTTTGCTAAGCGAGATGGGCCTTTCACCATGTTTCCTAATCGCATATGAATTGGCAATTTGAATACAACTAGTGCTCAACATGACATCAGCACTAATCCTAGATGTAATCAAATTTCTCCACGAACCGGTCGTCTCACTCTCGTGAGCCAGTCGTCTCATGACCACAAGATGGTTATCTCACTCTTGCGAAATGATCGTCTCACGACCAAAATATGGTCGTATTGCTTATGTGAAATGGTCATCTCGCTCCCTAGTTCACAAAGAACACAACCAATTCAATTCTAATCAACATAACACTTCAAACGACCATCTAAACACTTGAGGCAATCGTCTGGAAGTCTATTCATTTGATTTGTTGCGTGAATTGAGTACCTAAACACTTTAGTAATCAATACCATCATCATCATGATTAAAATTGTCTTCTAGATGAGTTTCTATGTGTGTGACCCTATAGGTCCTATATTACATTGGTAGTGAATGTCCATAACAACTTATGACATCACAAGCAATGAGCGGTGCCTAGTCACACATCATCGCTATCCAAGTAAATGGAAAGTTGGAGAACAACTTCAACCTACAATATGTGTATGGTGCTATAATGTTTGCATAGTTCCTTTATCATTGATATCGACATTGAACTAGATGCATGGAGTAGTCATCCTGATTAGTATTCAATCTTGTTCATTTAACCAGAGTAGACTGTTTGAGATATATGCAAGTTGAATATTAAATATTAATTCACATGAGCATGGCCAAGTATTTCTCAGTCTCTCTAATCAAGAGGTCTAGGATGTGATACTCCTATAGGACGGATAAATCCCATCTCTATTACTCACAACCAGTTCCCATGTGTCACAATCAACCAATCGTCACCTTTATGACAACCCATATTTCAGGATTGCGTTTGATGATGTCAAAGCATACCAAATGACATGTGTTGAGTGTAGTGATTTTAGGTTTAAGAACCACAAACACCACCATCACTTTGAGAGATGACTATGACTTCATTGACGATGGATTCCATGTGTCAGTATCATTGTGGGTTTGTCTGATACATTGTTTCCTAATATGTATCTATGTGCTTGTTTTGATATTGCGATATCATGACTAATGAGATTATGTCATCAACCAACTCACACTCTGATCTTATGTGGTATTGTTGTCTATCTACCTTCCACAATAACAACTGATCAGGGACATCATGAGAATGCATATACTCTTAACATCCATATGATCTCATTCTTCCAAGTCATGTACTTGAAGACATATTTCATTGAGTAATATCATTGTCTAGACATTTATTATATTACATCATTATCTCATAACTGAACTAAATAAATTGGAAGGTTGCCTTTATTATTAATAAAATCATTTACATTTTATGCCATTACAATCATCATATGGTTTACTCTCTTGACATACATACCAACAATATCTAAAATCATATGTAGCACATATTTCATTTGACTATTTATACTTATTGTTCTTGTATATCTCGATTTATATTCTTGACATGTTTGTATCTTTTGATATTATATTTGGTGTCTTTAATAAATATATAGTTATATATAAACATAAAAACAAATAAAAATATTCTATAATAAAATATAACACATGCTGATACACTATATATATATATATATATATTGTGTATCACCATGTGTTATATTTTATTATAGAATATTTTTATTTGTTTTTTATGTTTATATATAACATATTTCTTAAATTTTGTACTTTATTCTATAATTTTAGTATTGTATCCATTGATTTTAGATACTATTACTTGCATTTATAAAATTATGTATTTATGAATAATTTTTTTCATTATGTTATTATTTTTAGGAATTATTTTGGATATTTATCTGAATGTATAGAATGTTATATATATTATGGTCATTAAATATCTTAACATATATAAATAGAAATATACATGGTATTATAACAAAAAATAAAGAAAAAAAATATAAAAGCAATTTGTCTCCATTGAAGATTGATGAATGCATATTCATCTCTTATTTTTACTTCATTTAGAATAAGTAATTAGGACTTTTTTGTTAATTTTAGCTAATTCAAAAATAAATAGCACTTTCATCTTCTTGATATACTTTTCCTGAATTCTTATGATATTTTTCCTAATTTTCAGGAATTATCTAAGTAATTAAATTGAGAAAAGAAGAGATGAAGATAGGAGACAATTCAGTTTCCCGCAATGCTGACTTAAATGCATACCTTGCACCAAAATTAGCATAACTCTCACATCCTAAGGCAGAATTTAATGTTCAAATATGATTTGGAAAGGGAATTCAAAGGCCTACAGGAAAATCATATTTTCGGGTGCACTTTAAATTATCTGGACAACAGAAATTCGCTCGAAATTGATGCTGCGAAAATCTGCATTAAAGAAAGACAATCAAGAGTTTGTTGACTAGATCTGAAAATTCAAAAGGATGGCTCCCTCTCTTTTTCCCCCTCTTTTTTTAGATAACCTACCCCTCCTTCTCCTATAAAAGGAAGGGCACTTCCTCCTCCCAAGGCATCTTGGATTTCTTTGTATTATGATTCTGCAGCAATTAGGCTTGTAATCATTTTCATTTTATGCAATAAAGTAGTTTTAAATTCAAGCAACGTTCTTCCATTCTCGTTCTTGTCTCTTCTTCCCGCTTTAGTCTTGATCTGCTTTCATCCGCGCTTTATTCTGGAGTAAGGAACAAAGAGTTAAGCCATTTCATCATCTCTAGCATAAGGATTGATTTCCTGATTTCTGGGCTAGACTATGGCTTCAATTCTTTCTTCCTCCGACTTCCATTTCTCTATGTGTGAGTAGTCTCTTATCGGGACAAGGGGAATAACCTCTTAGCCATGGTTTTAATGACTTCTTCTTAAACGACTAGATGGTAATCGATTTTAATTGAATAGCCGATCTTTGGATCGCATGTTAATCTGGATGGATGTGACCATGAAAATCCGGATTTAGAACAATAAAATCGATTACATAGACGTTTTGTTATGACCGTGGATTCTCGTCTTTTAGGTTGATAAACTAGGAAGCATGAGCACCAGGACCAATGGGCTCTTGTGGAGTTTCTCTTTTGTGAGTTTTTAATTCGCAAGCCTTCATCGAATTGTCATTTAAGATTTAGTTGTTATCACCCAGGCTAAGGTGGTGAAAACCCCTACGAGCCTCGATTTCCATCTTTTGTTTTAAACACCGCATCTTCGTTTCCTTTAATTCTTAGTCTTTCATTAATTTAGTTTGTTTGTGTTAACAATCTTTTTATTTTTCCCTTGTGCATGTTAATTCTTGTTAAGTGCTTTCCTTCTTGCATTAGTGTAATCATTCAAACCCCCAACTGGAATTTACTTTATGCTTTAAAAAGAAAAATACCAAAAACAAATTAATAAAAGTTCTTCAAATCTTTGGGTTCTAAGAAAAATCTCTAATTAGTTGTCCTGTGGGATCGACCCTTCTATACTACCCTTAAAACCGGAAGTAAAAAAGGTTTAAACTCTAGGATTAACCATCTTAGTGATTGATATTGCAAAACGACGAGTATCAGTTTGGCGCCGTTATCGGGGACAACGAATTGTTTTTTCGAACCCCAAAACAATTTTGAAAAACTTTTTTTTCTTTTTTTCATGCCTTCCGAGTAACATTCCGGAAGTGTACTCCTCTTTCTGCCGAGTTTCCATTCCGGCAGTACATTTTTTCTGCACACGAATTAACTACTTTATTTGTGCATGCGACGCTCGCTGAACGTCAATTCCACGGTGCAATTTTTTAATTTGGAACAAGAGAGGCTAAGGATGATTTTAATAGATGATGATGATGATGATTATATCATCTTCAATCAAGTAGAACCAACTCGAGTACCTAAAGCTCCACCAATCACTTCCATTGTGGATGTTAATCTAGTTGATTCTAATGGCCAATCTACTTCATTGGAACCCTTTCTCTATAATGAACCACCACCCTTAGAAGAAGTCCAATGTCATATAGTTGAGATTCCACACAACATTGATCAGGAGATGGATAGGTATTTTAAAGAAATTCAGGATGCTGTAAATGAAGAACTTTGTTTAGCTAGGGCTGCAGCTGTATGGGGCCCTGACTATCCATATAAGTCAGAAAATGAGTGGATGGAGGCCTATGTTGATAAATTCATGAATCAAGAATCTTTTAACAAAAAGGTTAATGACTGGTGGGCTCAAAGAACATCCCAAAAACCTAAGACTCCACCCTTCTCAGTTGTAGGCCCATATTTAGATGTTTACAATAATCATCCCATCTTGGTTGAGCCTATTGTGACCAATGTACCATCACCTACCCAACATGCACTGATGGATTCTTTTGAAAGACTTCATCATCAAGAGCACTATGACCTCACTCAACCACCTCTTTTTCCACATCTGGTTGAACCTGATGAGGTGATTCTACCACTACAAGAACCTTACATTACACCGTTATATTGTGAGGTGATCCCTTCTGAGCCGATTGAGTTGGGCACTTGTCCTATAAAGGAATCAGATCTCCCCTTCAGTATAGTAAAGGATCCAATTGATTCCATAGACATCCATGTTGATGAGATCTTTTATGAAGAAGAGATGGAGAACTCCCCAATAGAGATGGAACAACCTAGATTGATCATTTTTGATGATTATGATGACAATTATGCCATTTGTGAGTCTTCCACACCAAATCCACTGGCTTCCATTTGTGAGTCTTCTATAGACATCAAAGACCAATACCCTTATTTTGAGTCTATTTTGGATAATAAGCATCCAACCCCCTTTGAAAAAATGATTCCACATGTTCTGTTGCAACCAATTCCCATTCCATGTACAACTGATTTAGAAGAAGAGACACAACCCTTAGGAGAAGTCTACATACCCCCTTCCACTGACTACAAGGAATATGTTCCCAATTTTATCCCTCATGAACCCTTGGGAACTCCTTGCATAGAGGAACTAGAGTTACATGCTATATCAACCATGAATCCCATCTATCACAAGGTTGGTTGCATGAATTTTGAGCAGAGCAAAATTACTTATCATGCTGATTTAAATTTAGTTGTCCCTTTCATATCACCACCAATTCTCTTATATGCAGGTCAATATGACCGAGGGAAACCAGAGCCTGATCCTCCGCCTAACTTTGCACATCTGGCACTGCATGTGTTACCAGTTGGGTACCCACCAACCTCTCCCAATCCACATCCATCTTCAACACTTCCTTTGCTATTGATGGAAGATCTATGGATCCTATTGGAGGGAATGCGAGGTGAAAGCAAATATGAGCACCCCACTGAGCTTCTACAATTACCCTATCATAGGGTACACTATGAAGCTCCTCAGATAAAGGTCCCAGCCCTCATACACATCCCCTTCAGCTGGATGTTTTTTGAGCTACCAGGGCCACCTGGAAATCCTTGCTCTTCTCTTCCCTCCATCTTGGGTTTCGATTTTTCTCGGGACGAGCAAAAATTTGAGTCCGGGGTGGAGGTGGGTGGTATGTTTCTATTCCACCCCTTATCTTTTTGTTCTTGCATTATTTCTACCTTTTTTTTGGTTTTGCATATAGTTTTTTTGTTCATGGCCATTATCTAGTCGGCCATATTTTTATTTCTTTTGTTACAAAATGGCCTTTATCTAGTCGGCCTTGATATGATCATTGGTCAAAATACTCCCCTTAATGATGTAACTTCCTTGCAACTAAAATTTTGAAACTTTCATGACTAGAAATCCTCCTGTCACTTAGGACCTCAAATAATAATCACTCCTTGGAAAAGATGGCAAGCCATAGAGGACTGATAGGATTCAAGAGTGATGCTTTCTTATCATGTACAACTTGTATAAGTTTTCTTGATTTTTCGCATGATTCAGTAATAGTTGAACCAATGCATGGTACTCCTAAAAAAAAGATGAAAAAAAAGTTGCACAAAACAGCCTCTTCTACTCTTCTTCTACCACTTCCAAATCTTTCCATTCGTCAAAAAGAAAAAAAAAGCCAATAATGCCAAAAAGGCTAAGTTTGGGGTGGCACCCCTTCCCCCTCTTTCGCTTCTTCCATACCCATGCAATTGGGTGTATCACCAAAAATCAAAGAAAAAAAATGCGGTCAATGTAACTGCATGTCCACTAAATAAAAATGTCTCGAGTCGAATAGAGGAAAGACTGTCCTTCTTGCATACCTCCTTCACTCCAATTTTCTACCCAGGGGAAAACTACAAAAACCCAACTATCCAAATCAGCCCTGTTCTTGTGTAAAACTTTTAAAAAAAATTGGAGTACCAAATGCAAAAGTGAAATGAAAATCTGTTTTATTACAGGTCTTGAATAAATGCAAGTTTGTGAAGTAGGAAATATAAAAGTCACTTTTTGTGAATTCAGGAAGTCAGGGTCGCTTGGCCATATTTTGGTGGAAGGAATCTAGTGATTGTTAGGAGAGTGAGGATGATAGGTTGAGAGTATGTCTTGAAAGTATTTCTTGATTTTAATGTTGCTCGGGACGAGCAAAGTTTATGTTTGGGGTATTTTGATGAATGCATATTCATCTCTTATTTTTACTTCATTTAGAATAAGTAATTAGGACTTTTTTGTTAATTTTAGCTAATTCAAAAATAAATAGCACTTTCATCTTCTTGATATACTTTTTCTGAATTCTTATGATATTTTTCCTAATTTTCAGGAATTATCTAAGTAATTAAATTGAGAAAAGAAGAGATGAAGATAGGAGGCAATTCAGTTTCCCGCAATGCTGACTTAAATGCATACCTTGCACCAAAATTAGCATAACTCTCACATCCTAAGGCGGAATTTAATGTTCAAATATGATTTGGAAAGGGAATTCAAAGGCCTACAGGAAAATCATATTTTCGGGTGCACCTTAAATTATCTGGACAACAGAAATTCGCTCGAAATTACTGCTATGAAAATCTGCATTAAAGAAAGACAATCAAGAGTTTGTTGACTAGATCTGAAAATTCAAAAGGATGGCTCCCTCTCTTTTTCCCCCTCTTTTTTTAGATAGCCTACCCCTCCTTCTCCTATAAAAGGAAGGGCACTTCCTCCTCCCAAGGCATCTTGGATTTCTTTGTATTATGATTCTGCAGCAATTAGGCTTGTAATCATTTTCATTTTATGCAATAAAGTAGTTTTAAATTCAAGCAACGTTCTTCCATTCTCGTTCTTGTCTCTTCTTCCCGCTTTAGTCTTGATCTGCTTTCATCCGCGCTTTATTCTGGAGCAAGGAACAAAGAGTTAAGCCATTTCATCATCTCTAGCATAAGGATTGATTTCCTGATTTCTGGGCTAGACTATGGCTTCAATTCTTTCTTCCTCCGACTTCCATTTCTCTATGTGTGAGTAGTCTCTTATCGGGACAAGGGGAATAACCTCTTAGCCATGGTTTTAATGACTTCTTCTTAAACGACTAGATGGTAATCGATTTTAATTGAATAGCCGATCTTTGGATCGCATGTTAATCTGGATGGATGTGACCATGAAAATCCGGATTTAGAATAATAAAATCGATTACATAGACGTTTTGATATGACCGTGGATTCTCGTCTTTTAGGTTGATAAACTAGGAAGCATGAGCACCAGGACCAATGGGCTCTTGTGGAGTTTCTCTTTTGTGAGTTTTTAATTCGCAAGCCTTCATCGAATTGTCATTTAAGATTTAGTTGTTATCACCCAGGCTAAGGTGGTGAAAACCCCTACGAGCCTCGATTTCCATCTATTGTTTTAAACACCGCATCTTCGTTTCCTTTAATTCTTAGTCTTTCATTCATTTAGTTTGTTTGTGTTAACAATCTTTTTATTTTTCTCTTGTGCATGTTAATTCTTGTTAAGTGCTTTCCTTCTTGCATTAGTGTAATCATTCAAACCCCCAACTGGAATTTACTTTCTGCTTTAAAAAGAAAAATACCAAAAACAAATTAATAAAAGTTCTTCAAATCTTTGGGTTCTAAGAACAATCTCTAATTAGTTGTCATGTGGGATCGACCCTTCTATACTACCCTTAAAACCGGAAGTAAAAAAGGTTTAAACTCTAGGATTAACCATCTTAGTGATTGATATTGCAAAACGACGAGTATCAATTTGGCGCCGTTGTCGGGGACAACGAATTGTTTTTTCGAACCCCAAAACAATTTTGAAAAGCTTTTTTTTCTTTTTTTCATGCCTTTCGAGTAACATTCCGGAAGTGTACTCCTCTTTCTACCGAGTTTCCATTCCGGCAGTACGTTTTTTCTGCACACGAATTAACTGCTTTATTTGTGCATGCGACGCTCGCTGAACGTCAATTCCACGGTGCAATTTTTTAATCTGGAACAAGAGAGGCTAAGGATGATTTTAATAGATGATGATGATGATGATTATATCATCTTCAATCAAGTAGAACCAACTCGAGTACCTAAAGCTCCACCAATCACTTCCATTGTGGATGTTAATCTAGTTTATTCTAATGGCCAATCTACTTCATTGGAACCCTTTCTCTATAATGAACCACCACCCTTAGAAGAAGTCCAATGTCATATAGTTGAGATTCCACACAACCTTGATCAGGAGATGGATAGGTGTTTTAAAGAAATTCAGGATGCTGTAAATGAAGAACTTTGTTTAGCTAGGGCTGCAGCTGTATGGGGCCCTGACTATCCATATAAGTCAGAAAATGAGTGGATGGAGGCCTATGTTGATAAATTCATGAATCAAGAATCTTTTAACAAAAAGGTTAATGACTGGTGGGCTCAAAGAACATCCCAAAAACCTAAGACTCCACCCTTCTCAGTTGTAGGCCCATATTTAGATGTTTACAATAATCATCCCATCTTGGTTGAGCCTATTGTGACCAATGTACCATCACCTACCCAACATGCACTGATGGATTCTTTTGAAAGACTTCATCATCAAGAGAACTATGACCTCACTCAACCACCTCTTTTTCCACATCTGGTTGAACCTGATGAGGTGATTCTACCACTACAAGAACCTTACATTACACCGTTATATTGTGAGGTGATCCCTTCTGAGCCGATTGAGTTGGGCACTTGTCCTATAAAGGAATCAGATCTCCCCTTCAGTATAGTAAAGGATCCAATTGATTCCATAGACATCCATGTTGATGAGATCTTTTATGAAGAAGAGATGGAGAACTCCCCAATAGAGATGGAACAACCTAGATTGATCATTTTTGATGATTATGATGACAATTATGCCATTTGTGAGTCTTCCACACCAAATCCACTGGCTTCCATTTGTGAGTCTTCTATAGACATCAAAGACCAATACCCTTATTTTGAGTCTATTTTGGATAATAAGCACCCAACCCCCTTTGACAAAATGATTCCACATGTTCTGTTGCAACCAATTCCCATTCCATGCACAACTGATTTAGAAGAAGAGACACAACCCTTAGGAGAAGTCTACATACCCCCTTCCACTGACTACAAGGAATATGTTCCCAATTTTATCCCTCATGAACCCTTGGGAACTCCTTGCATAGAGGAACTAGAGTTACATGCTATATCAACCATGAATCCCATCTATCACAAGGTTGGTTGCATGAATTTTGAGCAGAGCAAAATTACTTATCATGCTGATTTAAATTTAGTTGTCCCTTTCATATCACCACCAATTCTCTTATATGCAGGTCAATATGACCGAGGGAAACCAGAGCCTGATCCTCCACCTAACTTTGCACATCTGGCACTGCATGTGTTACCAGTTGGGTACCCACCAACCTCTCCCAATCCACATCCATCTTCAACACTTCCTTTGCTATTGATGGAAGATCTGTGGATCCTATTGGAGGGAATGCGAGGTGAAAGCAAATATGAGCACCCCACTGAGCTTCTACAATTACCCTATCATAGGGTACACTATGAAGCTCCTCAGATAAAGGTCCCAGCCCTCATACACATCCCCTTCAGCTGGATGTTTTTTGAGCTACCAGGGCCACCTGGAAATCCTTGCTCTTCTCTTCCCTCCATCTCGGGTTTCGATTTTTCTCGGGACGAGCAAAAATTTGAGTCTGGGGTGGAGGTGGGTGGTATGTTTCTATTCCACCCTTTATCTTTTTATTCTTGCATTATTTCTACCTTTTTTTTGGTTTTGCATATAGTTGTTTTGTTCATGGCCATTATCTAGTCGGCCATATTTTTATTTCTTTTGTTACAAAATGGCCTTTATCTAGTCGACCTTGATATGATCATTGGTCAAAATACTCCCCTTAATGATGTAACTTCCTTGCAACTAAAATTTTGAAACTTTCATGACTAGAAATCCTCCTGTCACTTAGGACCTCAAATTATAATCACTCCTTGGAAAAGATGGCAAGCCATAGAGGACTGATAGGATTCAAGAGTGATGCTTTCTTATCATGTACAACTTGTATAAGTTTTCTTGATTTTTTGCATGATTCGGTAATAGTTGAACCAATGCATGGTACTCCTAAAAAAAAAGATGAAAAAAAAGTTGCACAAAACAACCTCTTCTACTCTTCTTCTACCACTTCCAAATCTTTCCATTCGTCAAAAAGAAAAAAAAAACCAATAATGCCAAAAAGGCTAAGTTTGGGGTGGCACCCCTACCCCCTCTTTCGCTTCTTCCATACCCATGCAATTGGGTGTATCACCAAAAATCAAAGAAAAAAAATGCGGTCAATGTAACTGCATGTCCACTAAATAAAAATGTCTCGAGTTGAATAGAGGAGAGACTGTCCTTCTTCCATACCTCCTTCACTCCAATTTTCTACCCAGGGGAAAACTACAAAAACCCCAACTATCCAAATCAGTCCTGTTCTTGTGTAAAACTTTAAAAAAAATTGGAGTACCAAATGCAAAGGTGAAATGAAAATCTGTTTTATTGCAGGTCTTGAATAAATACAAGTTTGTGAAGTAGGAAATATAAAAGTCACTTTTTGTGAATTCAGGAAGTCAGGGTCGCTTGGCCATATTTTGGTGGAAGGAATCCAGTGATTGTTAGGAGAGTGAGGATGATAGGTTGAGAGTATGTTTTGAAAGTATTTCTTGATTTTAATGTTGCTCGGGACGAGCAAAGTTTAAGTTTGGGGTATTTTGATGAATGCATATTCATCTCTTATTTTTACTTCATTTAGAATAAGTAATTAGGACTTTTTTGTTAATTTTAGCTAATTAAAAAATAAATAGAACTTTCATCTTCTTGATATACTTTTCCTGAATTCTTAAGATATTTTTCCTAATTTTCAGGAATTATCTAATTAATTAAATTGAGAAAAGAAGAGATGAAGATAGGAGGCAATTCAGTTTCCCGCAATGCTGACTTAAATGCATACCTTGCACCAAAATTAGCATAACTCTCACATCCTAAGGCGGAATTTAATGTTCAAATATGATTTGTAAAGGGAATTCAAAGGCCTACAGGAAAATCATATTTTCGGGTGCACTTTAAATTATCTGGACAACAGAAATTCGCTCGAAATTGCTACTGCGAAAATCTGCATTAAAGAAAGACAATCAAGAGTTTGTTGACTAGATCTGAAAATTCAAAAGGATGACTCCCTCTCTTTTTCCCCCTCTTTTTTTAGATAGCCTACCCCTCCTTCTCCTATAAAAGTAAGGGCACTTCCTCCTCCCAAGGCATCTTAGATTTCTTTGTATTATGATTCTGCAGCAATTAGGCTTGTAATCATTTTCATTTTATGCAATAAAGTAATTTTAAATTCAAGCAACGTTCTTCCATTCTCGTTCTTGTCTCTTCTTCCCGCTTTAGTCTTGATCTGCTTTCATCTGTGCTTTATTCTGGAGCAAGGAACAAAGAGTTAAGTCATTTCATCGTCTCTAGCATAAGGATTGATTTCCTGATTTCTGGGCTAGACTATGGCTTCAATTCTTTCTTCCTCCGACTTCCATTTCTCTATGTGTGAGTAGTCTCTTATCGGGACAAGGGGAATAACCTCTTAGCCATGGTTTTAACGACTTCTTCTTAAATGACTAGATGGTAATCGGTTTTAATTGAATAGCCGATCTTTGGATCGCATGTTAATCCGGATGGATGTGACCATGAAAATCCGGATTTAGAACAATAAAATCGATTACATAGACGTTTTGATATGACCGTGGATTCTCGTCTTTTAGGTTGATAAACTAGGAAGCATGAGTACCAGGACCAATGGGCTCTTGTGGAGTTTCTCTTTTGTGAGTTTTTAATTCGCAAGCCTTCATCGAATTGTCATTTAAGATTTAGTTGTTATCACCCAGGCTAAGGTGGTGAAAACCCCTACGAGCCTCGATTTCCATCTATTGTTTTAAACACCGCATCTTTGTTTCCTTTAATTCTTAGTCTTTCATTCATTTAGTTTGCTTGTGTTAACAATCTTTTTATTTTTCCCTTGTGCATGTTAATTCTTGTTAAGTGCTTTCCTTCTTGCATTAGTGTAATCATTCAAACCCCCAACTGGAATTTACTTTCTGCTTTAAAAAGAAAAATACCAAAAAAAATTTAATAAAAGTTCTTCAAATCTTTGGGTTCTAAGAACAATCTCTAATTAGTTGTCCTGTGGGATCGACCCTTCTATACTACCCTTAAAACCGGAAGTAAAAAGGTTTAAACTCTAGGATTAACCATCTTAGTGATTGATATTGCAAAACGACGAGTATCAAAGATGCAATTCTTTTGAGAGGGTAATGCATCTCAGATGGGGACACATTTCTTTTCCAAAGTAGCAATAAGTCTTTCGAAGTGAAATATTTTTGACGGAAGCAATTTATTCTTTTTGGAGATGTATTGCCTCATAAATATTCTATTTTGACAGTTAATATATGAATCATGCTATATTGATAATAAAAATGGCAAAAGATGCTAATCATATTTTTAAACCAAAGTTGTATTTACATAGAACTTGGGACAAGGGAAGGCCATCTCAAGTTTTATTTTTTGAATTTAGTCCAAACACGGTCATGTATGACACCCATCTTCTATATCACCATATATTTCCTGAGTGAACTCTACTTTTCCCTTCGCCTCCTTCTTTAGTCTACTTCTTCCTCCAATGTCATTGTTTCATGAAATGACCACAAAAATAACAACTTATATGATGATGTCTAGGGTCCAGTTTTTGCATTAAAATATATATAGAGAAACATCACTATTATGATAACCTCAAGAGCATGATAGGGAGGCCCAGACTCAGTACTAATAGTACAAAGAATGAGATCATACAAAAAAGAGTATCAATGAAAAGAAAAAGATACAACAACTGATATATCAACAAACCACATAGAAAAGGAGCAAGCGTTAGAAGCATCACATGCTAACCTCTAGTAGGGAATCAAATGCCATCAAACATCTATCTTTATCACCATCTTACTGAAATCAAAAGATTGGGAACAAGAGCCCTTGTCTTTCTATTCCTAATCAGAATGACCTAAAAGAATAAGTCCAAAGGATACTAAAGGAACCAATGGTGTTAACACCAGACCTGTAGATATTGGAAGAGTTGTTATAGAAGTGGTTATTGTATTTATAACAACTTCCCATAGCATGATAGAACTTAGGGTAGAGACATGTAGATTTCAGATATTTTTTTGCAAGACACTAAAGATTAACTATTATGATCATGCTCCCTAGTGTGGGTAAAATTGTGTTTCAAACAATGTTATGGTTATGATTAAGCCAATGAGGCTTATCATTTGAGAAATGAAAAAATCTAGAGAAAATTGAATTTGTACCTTTAGAATTAACAATTTGGTTATTAATATGTGGTAAATAGGTAATGCCTGCACAAAGAGAGGCACTCCTTCATCTTCTGTCTAGTTTGGAATGGGGTTGAAACTTCATCATCTCTGGATCGTTGTTATTCAGAATAGATATAGCCTATTTTGACCCAGAGAGAATAAGCACGCTTTCAGTCTATTTAGAAGTGCCTGTCTCTAAGGATTTTAGGATGGTCTGGATCTCAACATCCAAGACTCAGCTAGATGCGATGGGGAAGCCAAGTCCCATTATGCATTTCCCATCAATTCCCACCACATGGATTCTGATACAGACATCACCATATGTGGGTTAAAAAGTTGCATTTGTGAATATAACAAAGTTGGTGGAAGTTGAGGGAACTAAAGGAAAAGGCTCATGTTGACAACATTTCTTTTAGCACCAAGGAGATTGGAAATGGTGGTTTTGTGCCCAGTAATGAACTTGGCTCTACTAGATAATGGTTTCAGAATGTCTTTGTGGATTTGGTCATTCCTGCAACTCCAGATGTGCCAACATGCAACACATCTCTTTATAAAGGACACTTCACCAGTCAAAAAGTTTCTCAGGATTTGGTGAATCCAATCATCCTTGTTGAGTAGCATATGATATGGGATCTTATTGGTTTCTTTCCAAATCAGGTGGTTGAACCTGCAATCGCACAATTCGTGAAGAATGGTATCATTAGCATTATGGCACAGGGCGCATTCAACGTTGACCTCAACATGGAACTTTCACTTCTTCACACTTGTAAGGATGGATCAATGGTGTAACCATGCAGGAGCCATATGGAAACACAAACACATGCATGTAGCTTATTTTTTTAAACATGTTTCTAAGGTCCAACACAATTGACCTATTCAGTTCTTCTACTCTAGAGGTAGGCTGATTGAGATGTCAAGCGATCACTTGATTCAAGAGGCCAATCCCATAGGTAGGGGCCAACTGAGTCATTAGGCAGAGGTATAGAAGCAATAACTTTCTAGGTTAGATCTGGGATATAGGTATGAATGAAATCCCAAACTCATTCTCTTGTCCCCATTTTTATGGAGTTCACATAGAGGGAAGTGAGGTTCATAGGGGACTCAAAGCCATTATAATAATCCTTCATAGAGTTTACAAGGATCCAGTTGCCCAACCACACATTAGTATCCAAGACATTGAAAATGATTTGACAACTCGAGCATTGCACCTTGGGAATATGTTTTATAATGAAACTTCAAGTAGATGAACATGGCTTATTAGGTAATATGTTACCTCTTGCATACTTCTCTTTCATCACTTAGACCTAGAGCTTTTAAGGGTGGTTACAGAAGGACCATATGCTCTTCAACTTGAGAGTGTGGTTCTGATCCCAGGAATCCTTGATCCTGGGGCCCCCAATGTCCACAGTGGATAATACCTTCATCAAGGAAACAAAGAAGAGTTGCCTTTGATACTAGTTTATACGCCATACGAATCACCTCATATGTGTGTTAATGTCATCAAAAAGTTGTGGAGATCAACTCACAATTTTCATAGTGTAAGTTGGGATCTCTTATAGGGTAGATTTAGTAAGAGAAATGTGACTAACTAAGGAAAGAAGCCTCATTGTCCAGCTATTCATGTGGTCTCAAATCGAAGTGATGATATTAACATGTGTAGATTTGTTGCACGATAATGAAGGAGTGGGACTCCAAGGTATTTCCCCAGATCTTGGGTATAAGGTATGCCTTCTAATTGAAGTAGCATTTGGATTTCTCTTGAGATACTACCTAACTCAAGATAGTTGCAATGGCCTTGAGCAAGGTGTTGACAATTGTGGCTTTTTGCATGGATGTTTTCACCGTAAGGAGGATATTATCAGTAAAAAGGACATGAGAGAGCTTTGTGATGCCCCTTGAGAGGACAATAGGCTTCCAAGATTTGTCTTCCACAACGTTAGTGATAGATTGGCTAAGCATGTCCATGTAAAGGACAAACACATAGGGGCTTATTGGGTCACCTTTCCCGACCCCTTGAGATGCTTAGAATGCTTATAGAGGTTCCCCTTACCACATGATGGATATGATGTCTGAGGTGATCTTTTGCATGATCATGTTGCATAGCTTTCTGGGTATAGTCGTTCATTGAAGAGTGTCATGTATGAAGTCACAATTCATTAATTGAATGCCTTGAATAGGTCTAACTTGATGCACATCCACTTTTTGTTGATGATCTAGTCTTAGTAGAATGTATCATATCCTGTACAAGAAGAATGCTATCACATATACTCTTCCCTAGATGAATCTTGACTGAGTACGAGAAATCTACGAATTGAGAAATGGTTTAATTCTTTCAACTAAAATTTTAGAGACTAACATGAAACAACGTTGTTGAGTGAGATAGGTCGAGGATCACTTTAGAATTGGGGAACCTTCACCTATGGATTTAGAAGCATATTGGAGTTGTCCATATAATATGGAGTGTGTTCTATCAAAAAGGAATCGGTGAAAGTTCTAAATATAGAAGGGCCAATTTGGTCCCATTTATTTTAATTGAATAACTATAAACATTTTTAGGCCCATGGGCCTTGGAAGGGGCCATGGATAACATGACTCCATTTATTTATTCACTTGACAATTCTACCATCATTCTTTGATACTTGATTCTCGAGATAGTAGGAAAGGAACCAACATAGTTAACAATGTCATGTTTATCACGTCAATGTTCTGATGTCATCATATCTGAGAAGAAATACAGTAAAAACTTTTTAATATGTGGAGCAAACGAGGTACAAAAGCAATTTTTATTCTTGATCCTTGTGATTTTGTTGTAATGGTTGTGCTCCTTAATGTATGATTGAAGAAAACAATTTTGTTTTTGATCCCCATACTGGATCCATTCAAATTGGGCATGCTGCTATAGTCGGCCTCCTCCCACAAAATAAGATTGTTGACTTTTTCCTAGAGCACCATGGGATGTGTAGAAGAAAGGGGAGAGAAGGATGTTTCTTCACATACTCATCACATCAATTTGACATAACATCTTGAGTTTCTCTCTGTGATGTTTTTGTCTTCGATTGGCATCCCACTTCAAGGCATGATGCTTGAAGGATGAGAGGACATCATAGAAAGTAGTGTCCTTGTTCCAATTAGGGAGAACATCCCAATGGAACTCAGGGATGAGTTGCCATGCTACCTTTGTTTTAAAGAAGCCTTCCTTCTCCTTGGACGTTTTCAAGAAGGAGAGAAGAAGTTGGTTGTGGTTGTATTCCACCCAGGAAAGTACTGTGACTGTGGTGAGTCCAGTGTTCATGAGACATGAATTGAAGTGTGCATGTAAGATCCCTAACCTAGCTTCGTTGTTAATCTTGTTTGTTTAGCATAATAATATGCTTAAAACCTTAATCTAATCATGTGATTCACCTTAATAACATGTGACATGCTTATGTTTTCAATTTGGTCCTATTTGGTTAATGTTTGAGCTAGTTATGTTACATGTATGCTTGTTTTGGACCAAGTTGCAATTTACCCATGTTGAGGGTTTATCTTTCAATTTGTTACATGTTGGATGTGCCTCCTATATTTAAGCATCATGAGAAAGAGAATGATGCTTAGTGGATCCTTGTTGAACCTTGGTTGATGAGGTGGCATCATGAGCGTTGAAGTTAGGGTTTGCATGGTTTGCATGGATGCTTGAGTTGATGTTGATGTTGACCCTCTTGAGTGTTGCAACAAACATGTTTTCCTTGGGTTGTCTTTGTAGCAACCAACGTGTTTCTTTGGGGTATTGTTTGTTGTGGTCGAGGGTATTTTTATCTTGTGCCTTACGTTGTGGCGATTGTGCTCTTGCGACATGGTGTAGTGGTCGATACCATGTTGGTCACAATGGATCCTCTTGTCTTGGTGATCAAGTGGTCACTACGCTACCTTGGTTTTATCACCCTTTTGTTGTATGTAGGTCTTAAGTGCTTGCATGTCTAAGGTTTAAAGGGACAAGATTCACTAGTGCCTTTCCACCTCATTTACCTACCTCTCTCCTACCCTTGGGTATTTATACCCCTCTCCTTTCATGTAAGTGATCCCTTTTAGCTCTCTCTTTCGTTCTCTCTCACTCTCTCTCTCTCTCTTCTTTCTTGGAGTTGGCCCTTATTCTTAGTGGTGCAAGTGGAGGTTTTTGAGCTTGAAGAAGGAGGTTTAACCCTTGCATGTAGTGATCTAGGTTTAGATCATCTCTCTTTTGTTGATCATTGGTGATCCTTGATCTTGGTAACTGGTTTATATTTCTTGTTTCCATTTTATTGCAAACCTACCCCTCTTTCTTCTCTTGGTCGATCCATGATTCTCCATGGTAGTTATCTTAGGAACTTCTCTCCAAGAGAGGTTGAATCTGTGGTTCTCCCATGGTAGTACATAAGTGAGATGAAGATCTCCTCTTTTTTGTTTGTTTTTGACCTAGGGTTTAATGTTCTCTTTCCTTGAGTTTTCTTTTGACCTAGGATGTTCTTCTTCTGTTGAGGTGATATTTCTTGGTTGTGGAGTGATCCAATCTTTGTCTATCATCTCTCTCTTAGATCTTCTTAGCTTTGGAGCTATTCTTAAAATCCAAGGTGGGTTATATAACTCTCTCCTCAAGTATCATTGCACTTAATCTTACATGAAAGTTTATCTATCTCTAAAATGTGATCTCAAGTTTCTTTATGATGATACCTTGAACTGGGGTTTATAATTTTGTGGTGATCTTGCATAGAATAATTCTTTCTCTTAAACCCTAATTCATGTACCTGAAATCTAATGGATGGTGGAGTGGTTGGTTCTTACATGCACATCTTGGCCGTTTGGTTTTATTATCATGATCAATTTTTTGTATCTCTCTTGAAGATGGAGGTTTAGATTCTCACATTCATGTCCACAATGTTGGTTTCTTTCCTCTTATCATGGTGTTTCTATTGACCTTTTGATGATCATGTTTTAGGGTTTTAGTTTTTATCATCTTCATGGAGTTTTCATCTTGGTGACACTTTGGATTCTTGATGTTACACATATGTTTGGTTGCCATGATCTTCTATTTTCAATAGGTGATAGGTCCATGATGGACATTGAGCTTTGGGTTTTGGTTTGGTTGTTACACATGGAGTACTCTCTATTGCAGTTGTTATGCTTTGCATACATGGTCACTACATCTCCTTAACTTTAATGATGGAAATGCTTCCATGTTTCTTGGTCTTTATGTTTGAGGAGTTTCACTCCTTGTGGTCGCAATGAACTAGTTTTGTTGGATGGTCGCTACAAACCCTACCCCTATTCCTAGTAGCTGATACCCTTCTCTGATCATATGGTCGCTATGAGTGGAGTTTTCATGGTGTTCACTATGATGGACCTAACTCTAAATGTTGCTAGGGAAACTAATGCTAGCGGTCTCTAGTGGTGCTACACCTTGAACGGTCACTACACTTAGCTAGTTTTCATGATTGTATGGTTATGATAGTGATGCTTGATCTTATGGCTTCCAAGAATGTGGGAAGTCATGTATTTTAGAGTTGGTTGTTATGTGATGTTATAAAAATGCTAATTGGTTAACTATGAGTAACCCTAATTTGAGTAACATGGTGAATAATACTTAGTTTCTTGAGTAGTTAGCATGTTGATGAATTATTTTCTCTCTTCTACTTGCTATAAACCTAACTTGCAGGTTCAATGAGAATCATGGCTAATGATTGTGGTATCCTGTGTGTGACACATATGTGGTGACTATGATCCTTGATGAGGCATGATGAGATAATGATTTTATGCAGGAACTATGTGATTAGGTCTGATGACCTTGGCAGAGGATTATTGACTAATTTGAGGTGATATTCTAATGATGAGATAAGGGATTTATTATTCCATAGTGATGATATAATGATGATAGCCTTGTATATGGTAGTAAGACAGTATCACGTGGTGATGAGATCATCTGTATGCTTAATACATTTTATATCTTCTGGAGTTGCAATCTACCCTTATCTTTGTAGAATATGTTTAGACTTTGTATGTTGTAACGTGATTGATGCATTAAAAGAGACCTAATTGGCAATAATTAATCAAGTGAAACCCTAATCATGCAGATTCACTATGCCATAGATCCATTCCAGTGTCAGAATTTACTGGATGGTGAAATGAGTATTCCTCAAGGAAACTCAGAGCACATATTTTTGAGTATGAGAGGTGCAAGTGACGAAGTGTCCTTGAAATCTTGATTCCATGATTTAGAGTATGGCTACGGTCATGCCTTGGCAGGAGAACTAATGCGGTCATACATCAGTATATATCATGCGATAGAGGAAAACTATGATTGTACCTCAGATGATTGGGTTTGTATACCCTCTTTACAAGTGTCGTGACCATATACCAAGGCAGATTAGGCTGTTATGCAGTTAGACTCTACATGTCACTACGACAGACTCATACTGACCAAGGGCAAAGGAGATCATAGGAGTCTATCTCTCCTAGATCTTGTACGACACTGATCTCGACTTAGCAGTGGTCAGTTGGAGTATGAGTTGTATACCTCATCTCCATGGGGCTTAAAAGACGTATAACATCTATATAGTATATCTTCTTAGGGATAAACACGATTCATATTGGTTTTTTCCCTTTCCTTAATTCTTGTACTATTCTGCTGTATTATAATGTGGTAAGAGAAATCAACTCTTATACATGTTCTTCATATTCCTTCTAAAAGTATATGATGTTCCACTTATCAATTATAGATGCTTAATCTATTTAACTTGTGTAAATAGTTTTAATTGTTCATGTAGCAGAATCTGCTCACCGTTGATAATGTTATTTCCTGTTTAAGTACAATATGTGTTAACAATAGTTGTTGTTATATCTTTCTCTGGGACATTGTTCTCATCCCATGGGTTTCCACATCTTTTTAGGCAGTTGTCAATGGTGTGATAGAGATCGTACGGTTGAGGAAGAGCAATAAGGAGATTAGTGAACACAGAAGGTTCTATATGCTACTAGTGTTTTATTGTAGAGTCCTATGTGTCGTATGTATACTCTCGAGTTCTGGTTCTTTAAGCCTATTCTAGAGAAGGTTCTGTTTAGAAGGGCTTGGGCTGGCATAGACGACTGTGAGGAACCAATTATTGTTCACTTTGTAATGTATAAATTGGCGGTGGATGTGGAAAATTTCAACTGTGTACTTGTTAGTATCCCACATCAGCCAAATTCCACTAGAAAAATTAATGGCTTTAACTTTGTGAGAGGAGAGAAATTTGAGCTTCAGAATGATTTCATCAATTCAATTCTACTACACTTTGGCTCAATAATAGCAAGAATGTGCAATCTGTGCATATCTTCAAGTTCTTCAATAAAATAATTTTTTTCCTGAGAAGGAACCATTAATGTTTGAACAACAAAGTATTAAAACAAGATTGGGTAGGGTGTACAATCTAGTTAAGGGCTGCACATAGTCTTGTGAACTGATCATCACTTGTAGGTTCAAAGTCCCCTTGCATATTATCATTGGGAACGACCAATGATCTTGGGTCCTTGTCAAAGTCCAGGGAGCGTCTAGCACTCTCTGATGGGTCTTCGTGAGGTTCCTCAACATTATTAGTCGGCTTGTATGTCCGACCCTTCTTTCTGTTTCTATATGTGTTGCTGACATATTGATACATGGTCTTCCTATTTTTTAGCATCACATACCCATTACCAACTTGCCCTTTCTGAAGGAGTGGGATGGTTGATGCCTCAGTTGTACCAGCCTTACTGGTCTGAAACTGGTATGATGATTGTTGATGATCGTTTTGGTTCCTTCCTGAACTGATCTCGTCATCACGAAGGTGGAGTGTCGTGTTGGCTTGGGAGTCATGCTGACGTGTTGATGGTTTTTTGTTGGCTTCAACATGTTTCTTATTAAGCCTTTCTTCTTCTTTCCCATGATTGTCTCTTGATCATCTTCCTCCTCAGTGGGAATTGCCTCGTTGTCAGATACCTGAGCCGACTGAGGGTCTTCTGGTTTGGAGTCAGGACTGTTGATGTTCTTTGGGTAGGTTTGTTAGATATGTCCTTCTTGCTCGACTAGTGACATATAAGTTAATGAGTATGGATGGCCATGGTATGAGTGATTCCTAGAGTAGGGATAGGGATAGGGATAGAAAAGTTCTCAGTCGAGGCTTATGGATCTAATCCATGCTTGCATTCTGTGTCAAGAGTTGCCCAATCTTCCACTCTTCATGCAGACCATTGGCAAATTCCCGTATTGGATTTGAAGTGCTCGTTGTTGTTGAAGACCGCAGGAAGAAGCAACTTAGAAATGTCAACCTCTACTACTATTCTTGCAAAATTTTCCGGATTCCCTTGTGAGGTATTGGAGTCAATCTTGATCGTCTTTCCTATCATGTCACCTATCTTCCAGAGCAGCTAGTTTTGGTAGAGGAACACATGCATATCAGGGATGTGAACCCACACTATTAGCTTCCTGGAGATCAGATCAGATGGTCTGAAGGATGGGGTCTAGGATTGGATGGAGTGGTAGTTGCCAAATATTGTCCATGGTCTTCCTATCATGGAGATAATATAGTCTTCCTAATTGGTGAACTCAATGATGTAGTGGCCGTTCTCAAGATCAGTCACCCTCAAATTGCTTAGATGACTCTAAAGGAGCTAGATCTTGTTAACTAGGGCTCGGAATCACATGTTAATCCCTACCGCTTTAATAACAACGACGTACTTCTAGGGTTCAAAAAGGGATTTGATTGCTTCCCCCCTAACATATCAACATTGGAAGGGAAGACACCTGTGAAATCCACATTGATGTCTATGTCCTTAGCAGATCAAGTGAGACCGTATTGAGGTATGTGAGGGTACCACATAGTTTTCCCGTGGTTGCCTCTTTATAGGACAACTGTGGTGTAGAAACCTTCTCTTCTCCAATAATCATGTCACAGTCATCTCCATCAGCCGTGGGATTAGCCCCGGCCGTGGTTCTACCATCATCCATCTTCTCCCATCAGCCCACGAGCATGGTGGCTCCATTCGAGACATTGGTGTACTCCAGTTGCTGACCTTGAGGGACTTGCTACCTGCCGTCATGGCCATGACCACGACCTCTCCCCCCTCCACGATCAAACCCTAGCATCGCGTCGTACCCCATACTACGGTAGATTCGAGTTACAAATTCCGAGATATGACCTCATCATTTTGAGGGGGAAAAAACATACGCTCAGAACTATAGAAATTTATCCTAGAGATTGCCAATGAACTCAAAATCAAAGATAACATTGCAAATATCATCAGCATTTTTTAAGCAAAAGTAACAAATGTGGGGGTTGTGCGTTAGAGTTGTACAATGGTACCCTAATGGTACCCTACTGACTTGTTTGTTTTACTTTTCCGAAAGCAATCTTCTGACTTGCTTACTTGTTTATTGACGGCCATGAAAGTGCTTGGGCAGTGGCGCCCACAATATATTCCTTTCCTGGCTATCCCTAATCGGTGTGCCGCAAAGACGCGACAAGGTGTATGCGGGTCTTTCTTCCCTATCTAGACACGACAGGTGTATTTCCCGTTTAGTGTAGGATTAGGCCGTCAAAACTCATGATTAGTGTCGCACACCTATCTTTTATATAAATGGTGTTCTATTTAGTAGGGGTGAACATTCGGTTAATTCTGTCAATTACGGTTAATTTGGTTCGGTTAAATGGTTAATTTGTAGTTTGAGATTTTAATCATTAACCTAACTAAATTAGTGTCGGTTAATTTGGTTAATTGTTAATTTTATCGGTTAATTTGGCTAAACAAAGAACACTCGTAGACTAATATTGTATGAAAATACTCATTAAACTTTAAATCATTATTCTATTATAGTAGTATTGTATATAAATATAGCCGCTATAAAGTTCATCAAAACTTGAAAATTATATAAATTTAGAATTTTTTTAACTAAAAGTACAACTATATATGAATATAGATATACACATGTGGAATATTTCTTTTTTGAATAAATTGTAGCTATTCGGTTAATCAAATAGAAAATATTTTTAACCGGAAAATTAAACTTTTCACCAATTAACCGAAGTTAATTAACTAAATTAACCAAATTATCCAAATAAAATTAACCATTCGGTTTTATCCATTTGGTTAATCGGTTATTAACCAAATTCTTCTCACCCCTACTATTTAACCTCAACAGACTACTATTTGCAAACTGACAAGTTTGTAAGTGATGATTCCACGGAGCATGAGCAGTGGCAGTGGAGAGGCAGCAGATTAAGAAAGGAGACGAAGGGAGAAGTACAAAAGACTTAGAAGATGGGTGTTGGTTCGGTATACATGGCCCTGTTTGAATTTGAAATAAGAAAACAAATTTTGGGATGGCCTATCCTTGCCCAAATTCTGTCTGGATATTACTTTTGTGTTAACTCCCATATTTAGGTATAATCTGGATTCGGGAACAATTGCAAACGACCTCACAGAAAATTAAGTCCAAATCCGGCTGGATAGAAATTTCAATGCGAAGGCGGCGGAATAGGGAAACTCTGAACAATAAAGTCATGTATTACCCTAGTTTCAAATCAATCTAATAAAAAACAACCTGCCTTGTTGTATTAGATATATATAAACAATATAAACTGAAATCTAAATTCAATCTGGTCCCAACCCAAACTGAAATCTAAATTCAATCTGGGCCCAACCCATTGTAAACAAGCCATATGTATATGGTGGTTTCGCTAATTGTGTCAAACATATATATATAAAATATATAAGCTCAAAATTGTGGATGACACGTCACGTGATTCAAAGCATCGGCGTCACAGATAAGAATATGTGCATGTTTGGTTTTCTGAATTTTGCCGTATTGAATTGTATTTTGACATCCATTTGCAGAAAGTTTATGTTTGGTTTACAGGATTCCGGAAACGGGTCTAATCCCAGAATTTTTGAACATAATAAGAATCACGTATTTTCGTTTCCATCAAAATTCTCCCGGACGGCAAAATCCAGCTGTGGTTGGCCCATAGACCAAAAAAAATTTAAATCATGTATTTTACAAATCCAAGAAATCAAACATAAAATTTGTGTTTGTGGGATTTTGACAATGCAGTATTTTACAAATACATGATGGCATAAATATAAGATTCTTGAAAATCCAGAAAATCAAACTTGCCCTATATGTAAAAAGTGTCATTACCTTAACTTTTAAAATAAAAATGCTTTCTCTGCCATTTAAATAATTCGTATGATACCTCTGACTTTCCACGAATGGAAAGATGGCTACGCAAAACATGCAATAAACAAGAAAGAAAAGCCAGAGGTCCCTACCTGCATGCCTAAGTTTCCCACACCTATAAGATGCAACTACTTAGAGTTAGGGATGAGCATCGGGCCGGGTTATACCGGGTTTTGTCTATCCCAAATCCAAACCAACATTTTAAAGCGGGCCACGGGCCGGGTTCGGGTCCGGATAAAATTGAAAAATGCCCCCCCATACCCGGCCCATATAAGAATGTTGGGTTTCAGACCAGATTCGGATTTGCTCATATAACATCGAATGAGCATACAAAATTTTGTTAGATCTGACTTGTTAACATGAAAACTAAACTAGTATGAAATGTATTTTGTGATCAACCTTCACAAGAATATATATATATATATATATATATATATATATATAGACACACACACACATACATACATACATATATGTATGTATGTATCGGAATTTGGTAAATTTTATTCCGAAATCCCCAACAAAAGTTGAGACAAAGTACATAGTAGCCCCTGCACGCTACTAATCAATCAGGAAAAAAGGAGAAAAAAGCTATACATTGAATCTATAAGCTAGGGTTTTACAGATTTTCTTCACAATGCATTCTATATTGCAAGCCTTGGACTTATGCTTCCTGGCGTTTCTTTCCTTCCAAATGTGGTAGTAAATAGCTGAGAGAGTTGTTAAGGACTTTTTCTTCTGCAGGTTGAGGCTCGGGCCAAGGGTTGAGATCATCTCCTTTGTAGAAAGAAGCTGCATGTGGCTGAGATTAGTAGTATCGCAGACCCGTCTCCAAAGTGCTGTGGTGAAGGAACAATTTTGGAAGAGATGATCATGAGTTTCTGACTCTTCATTGCATAAAAGACAGATGCTTGAGGAGGTGCCTGGGTAACATCTATCGATTTTATCCAGAGTGGGGTAAAACTCAAAAGCAGTACGGTACAGGCATAGACTCCATTTGGGAATCTCGTAATGATTCCATATATGTTTGGTGAAGATAGGTGGAGCAGGTAGGATGTTGTTGCCTAGATTGGCCAGCTCCCAGGGGTCGACGCTGTTGTCAAGCTTCCAGCTGCCGGAGGTGAATCTGAAAGCGTATTTGATGTGCTTCCAGATGACAATCATTCTATTGATAACTCGAGAGTAACCTTCTCTGGTCATAGGTTCGAAATCCAGACCTTTTGCATAATGGACTCTCATCCAGCGTGCCCATGTTGAATCCCCCTGATGGAAGTTGATGATACGTCTTATGGTGCCCCAGTTGGCGATCACCGCCAGTGTTTTCAGACCTATACCCCCTTTGTCTTTTTGTAAAGCTAGCCTTGAGTATTTCATAGCATGGGTGCTTCCTGCCCAGATACAATTGGACATAGTCATCTCGAAACGGTCGAGTACTGCAGGTGGGATTTCTCCTTGCTGGACCCAGTAGATGAGCAAACCTTCCAAAGCGGATTTGGTTAAGGTAACATGTCCTGCCATGGAAGTTTTGTTAAGTGGCCATCTACTAATCATATTCTCAAGCTTGTCGGTGCACTCTGTGAAATCTTTCACCTGGAGTTTGCCACCAGTTAACGGGAAGCCGAGGTATTTGGTGGGAAGAGAGCTGATATTCATCCGCAGTGCATTCTCTATATCTTGTTTGATGCAATCACAGTTGGAGGAGGTGAACACTTGGGTTTTGGCATCATTGATGTGAAGACCAGTTTGTGTACCAAACCTTTGAAGAAGGGCTTTGAGATTTGCGAGGTAATTAGGTTTAGCTTCCAGGAAGATTAAGACATCATCTGTGAAAATGAGATGGCTCATGCTTTTGGTTCCCCTCACTGTATAAGTAGAAATTTCCTTGTTGGATTCAGCCTTCTTCATAAGTTGAGAGAAGTATTCCATTAGAATAGTGAATAAGAGGGGGGACAAGGGGTCTCCCTGTCTTAGGCCGTTTGAAGCTTGAAAGATGCCATTTGGGGTGCCATTAACGAGGACTGAATAGCTGGCAGTTGTTACACATTGTTGTATGAGTGATATCCATTTGTTTGAGAAGCCCATGTCCTTCATGATTTGCCATAACTTGTCCCAACGGACACTATCAAATGCTTTCGAGATATCAAGCTTCATACAAATTTTCTTATGTCCCTGTTTGACGTTGAAGTCCAGCATGAATTCACCTGCAAGTAGAGCGCAATCCGAAATGCTCCTGCCAGAAATGAAGGCACTTTGAGCTTCCGAGATGAGGAAAGGTAGAACCAGTTTGAGCCGATCAGCCAAAATTTTAGCTAGAACTTTGTAATGGACATTGCAGCAGGCGATAGGCCTGAAGTCAGCTAGTGTAGCTATAGTTTTCTTCTTAGGTATGAGAGTTAGAAAAGCATTATTGGTTTGCCTTAGCATATTTCCTCCTTTCATAATCCAGTTGATGCTATTCAGAAGATCGAACTTGATTTTTTGCCAGGCTTCTCTATAGAAGTGGGCGTTGAAGCCATCGGGTCCAGGGGACTTATTCACCCCGATGCTCCAGACATATTCTTTTAGTTCTTCTATATTGACTTCCCTGCAAAGGATGTTGTTATGAGAATTGGTTAGTTTGTACCTCCAATCGAGAGCTTCATTGTGGGGGATGGTGTCTATCTGTTGCTGTTTATTGAAGAGAGCTTTATAGAAATCGGTAGCTTGGATTTCCAGGTCTTCTTGTCTGTTCACGACAGTGCCATCTTCATTAATGAGCTCTGCAATAGTGTTTTGGGCTTCCCTTTTCCTGATGGCATTGTGGTATAGCCTGGTATTGCGATCACCATCTGCAATCCAGGCCTGCCTGCTGCGTTGCCATGCGTAGCTTTCCTCAGCTTTTTTGAGGTCATCAAGTTGAGATTTCAACTTTAGCTCAATTTCAATAAGATGGGCATTGAGGGGGTCCATGAGGAGGTTAGTTTTAATAGCTGTGAGTTCTTTCTTGCATCCATCTAGTAACTCAGGTTTGTTGACTTGTTCTTTGGACCATTTCTTCAGCAGTTGTTTTGCTTTCATAAGCTTTTTGGTGAAAATGAACATGGGATTTCCTTCGACTCTTTCGTTCCAGGCTTCCTTGATGATGTCAGTGTATCTGTTCCAAGAGGACCAGAAATTTTTGAATCTAAAGGGTCTAGCCTTCTTTTTCTTCTCCTGAACTTGCATGATCAAGGGCACATGATCACTTATATCTATTCCCGCAACTTTAATGTGTGCATTGGGTAGAGTTTGGAGTCATTGGTTGTTAACTAGAGCTCTATCTAGTTTGCTGGAAATCCTTTTGTCTAGTTTTCCCTCATTGTTCCAGGTGTAGATAATATCCCCATTCATGGGAAGTTCACATAGATCAACCATATTAATAGTGTGATTGAAAGCTTTTATTGCAGGTTCATGAGCCAGGCGTCCACCTCTCTTTTCTTCTTGAAGCCTTACATTGTTGAAATCTCCCATCAGTAGCCAGGGTTCATTAATAGAATATGAGAGGAGGTATATGTCCTTCCATAGGTCCTTGCGTTGATTGTGAAGGTTGTAGGCATAAACAACAGTGAACCAAATCAGGAGGCCACCATTATTCTTGCAAGTAACCGTGATGATTTGCTCAGTTTTCTTGAAGATATCCATGTTCCATACATTTGGATTCCAACCCAAGCAAATTCTTCCGAGTTCAACTTCATCTAGATTAGAAATGCAGAGCCATCCTTTAGGAAAAATGGAGCTGACGCAACTAGAGTTGCATCTTTTTATTTTGGTTTCTATTATTGAAGAAATGGAAACATCACTTCCTGTGATCCAATCCCTCACCTCCTTTCTTTTTTAGGGTTTCTTGACTCCCTTTATGTTCCATACAAGAACAGGCATAAAAATTAGTTTTTAGAGTTTCTTGTACGCCTTTCTGGCACCTTCTCTTTACCCTTTCCTTTTTCCCGGGTTGTAGTTGGAGGGGCCTCTTTCACAGTCACCAGTAGGTCTTCTTCTTCCTTGTCAGAGTCCAAAGAATCAAACTGGTTGGACGTGGAGGTAGTCGCCTCCGAGCTGACCACTTTGCCTTCTTCTCTTTCAGGGGGTTTCTCAAGGTGTTGCTTGTCTGCCGCCTTTGGTTTCCAGGTTTTCTTAGGTAGTTGGAAGTTCTCCTCGTCAGCTTGCTGATCTGGAGCTGGAACATTGGGTTTCATAGGACAGTCTTCCTCACCGTGTCCAAAAACACAACAAGAAGCACACTTTGCAGGTATGTGATCATAGTGAATTTTGAAGGGCTGCTCGCCCTTCCCAGGAACGCTTAACCAGACTGTGTCCGGTTGTTCCTCCTCCGCTGATAGTTCAACTAATACTCGAGCTTCATCTGTGTCGGGACCTTCCATGGCTCTGGTCTCGATATGAAGGACATATCCTACACCCGCCGCCACTGTGCCTGCGGCCTTCTTGGTCCAGGATTTCCCATTGGAGGGGATTCTGATCCACGCAGGGATCGAGGATAGTTGCTCTTTGACGAGAAGATCGCCGTACGTATATTCTTTCACAATTACCAGTTGATAATCGAACCAGCTTGGGCCTCCAAGAAGGCAGGCTTTCTTATCCTTATCATTGGAGAAACGGATGATGAAGAAACCATTGGGTTTCAACACCAGATCGAACTCACCTTTGGGATGCCAGGTTCTCCTGATCCATGCAGCTAGATGCGGATAGAAGGGTCTCTTTCCCATGACGTAGATGGCAACAGAGAACTCCCATATATCCTTCATTTTGTTATACTCCTCCTCCTCCAGTGTGATGATAACTCTACCATCGATCTTTGATGCTTTAGTGAAGTTCAGGTCGGAGCTTTCTTTCTCTTGGGCCACCGTTCACGTAACGACGTGCGTCCAGAGACGCTTGGGTGCACCGTTTTTCTCGCTTGCCTTCACCGCAGATGCGGATCCGGGTTCCATGGGTTGGGGTGGGGGTGGGGAGGAGGTGGGGGTGGGTGCGATGGGTGGGCTGGGAGGGCTCCATCGAGGGGAGCCCATTTCCGCCGGTCCTTCTCAGGATCGCCCTGGCTATCACCAGAGAAACCCTAGGAGACGGAGGGGGTGGGGTATTGTTATGTATGTTATATGTATGTATGTATGTATGTATGTATGTATGTATGTATGTATGTATATATATGTATGTGTGTGGAATAAAGACAGAACTTCCCATCTCAGGCTCGCATTACATGCGGTGATTGATGCCTTTAACAGGGCTATAGATAAAGCGGAATTGACAGAACTTCCCATGACAGGCGGTGACCTCTTTTCGTGGAATAATGAACAAGACCTGGAGGACAGGATAACAAGCAAGCTAGATAGAGTCCTGGTTAATGAAGAATGGCTGAAAATGTTCTCTAATGTATAGGTCAAAGCTAGTGGCTCTGAGCTTAGTGATCATGCTCCACTTCTTGTACATATCATAGAGAAAAAACAAAAGAGAAGACCCTTCAGATTCATAAATTATTGGGCTGATTGAAAAGGTTTTGATGATATTTTGAAAGAGGTATGGGGAACACACATTCATGGAAATCCTATGTTTGTGTTTGCAAAAAAGTTATTGCTGCTGAAAACTACACTGAAGAAGTGGGCAAAGGAGAAGGTAAACATTCCTAACCTGATTGCAACAACAAAGAGGGAGTGTAGCAAAGTTAGAAAGCTACTGATGGTGGATCTACTCAATGGGGAGTTTATAGAGAAGTACTGTGAACTAAGAATGATGCTTGCTGGTCTAAAGAAAGCCGAGGAGAAATTCTATTGGCAAAGGAGTAGAGAGAATTGGTTGAAAGATGGTGACAGAAACACCAAGCTCTATCACATGGCAGTTAGAAGAAGAGAGGCCGCTAATATCATATGTGAGTTGATTGACAAAGAAGGGCAAGTGGTTAACAAACAAGAAGATATTGAGGACCAAGTTGTTCAGTTCTATAGTGAGCTATATAATAAAAACTTTGAAGATTCTATTGAGGAGGAAGACATTGAATGGAGATTCAAACTTTCTAGCACCCATAATAATATTCTCACAAGGGAGGTCACCGAGCAAAAGTTAAAGATGCACTATGGATCATTGGCTGCAACAAATCCCCCGGGTCAGACAAATTTAATGCTTTCTTCTATAGGACGGCTTGGGAAACTATTAAAGAAGATCTTCTGAGGTATGTGAGATGGTTTCTTGATGGAGGTAATATGGTTAGACAAGTCAATCATGCTTTCTTGGTCCTAATTCCTAAGAAGAAGATAACAACATCTCTTGTAGATTTTAGACCTATTGCTTGCTGCTCTATTCAATATAAAATTATTGTAAAAATCTTAGCAACAAGACTGAAGATGGTCCTTCCCTTTCTGATCTCTGAAAACCAAGGAGCCTTTATTTCTGGTAGAAGCATTAGTGATTGTGCCCTTCTTGCTGATGAATTCTTAGCTGATTACAATGTGATGAGAGGGAGTAGAAAGGCTTGTCTAAAGCTTGATATCTCGAAGGCATATGATAGTGTGACATGTGAAAAACTTTGGTGGATCATGGAAAAAATGGGCTTCTCTGATACATGGATACATTGGATGCAACAATGTGTTGGAACAACTACCTTCTCGGTGCTCGTCAATGGTACATCGGCTGGTATGTTCAAAGGCGGCAATGGTCTAATACAAGGTGACCCCCTTTCCCCACTCCTATTCACCATTGTCATGGAATACTTTACAAGGAAGCTGAAAGTAGTCAAAGACAGAAAATTAATCAAAGTATATACGGTCCATGGGATGAAGGTAATGAGCCATCTTATCTTTGTCGACGATGTCTTACTTTTTCTGGAGGCCAAAGTTAATATGTTAAAAGAACTAAAATTTTTTCTGGGAGAGTTTGGTAAGCGGACAGGGCTGTGGATTAATGCTAATAAAACTCAACTCTATCTCTCAAAGAACTGTCACCAGTTGGAATCCAGACTACAAGAAGCCATTGGTGTGGAGTTAGGTAAGTTCCCGACTAAATACTTAGGCTTTCCTCTTGCCGGGGGAAATCTACAGGTCAAATATTTTGTTGAATGCATTGATAAGTTGGATGAGATGATAGCCAGATGGCCAACACAGAAGACATCCATGGCGGGCCGCGCTACCCTCATTAGATCAGCTATTGAGGGACTTCTTATTTTCTGGGTGCAACAGGGCGAGATTCCGGGTGCTGTGCTTGACAAGATGGAGATGAAAATCTCAAACTTCATCTGGGCGGGTGAGTACCATCCCATGCGCTATTCAAGACTGGCTCTACCTAAAGATGAGGGAGGCTTGCAACTAAAAACTCCAAGAGACATTGCTAGATGGGGGACTCTGAAGAGAATTATCTTGTACCAGACTGGCGGTTCTATTTGGGGGAGATGGATGAGGGATAGATACCCACTGGGATTGGATTTCCAGCCCCACACCAGAGAAGGTATTTCACGTACCATTCATATGATGAGGGGTCTTTGGCCGCAGGTCAAGCACCTTTTCTATCTAAAGCCTGATGGACAATGGTATATGCTTAATCCAAAGATGGATCTGTGGGAGATTACCAGGACAAGGGCTGCAAAAGATGACACTATGGCACGGATATGGAATGGTAAGCAAATTCCTAAATGGTCTACATGTGTGTTTAAAATTCTACATGGTGCTCTAGCGACATTGGACAAAGTTCATGAATGGAATCGCAATATTGCTGTCACCTGTTACCTATGCAAGGAAAGCGATGAATTCCATAGTCATCTATTCAGTTGTTGCACCTTTATGAAGAACTTATGGAAGATTATTTGCAAATAATTCTTGCTGAATATAGACCTGAACGAAGACTTAAAAAAGACGGTCAAACAATGCACCAATGAGGAGAAGAAGCTGATTCTTTTTGCTGCCTTGTGCTTCTATGTTTGGAATGAAAGAAACACTCGAAAGCATGGAGGAGTAGATAGTAGTGTGAGTTCTATTTCTGCAAAAAATTGTAAAAATGTTAAAAAGAGATTATGTGTAAGCTAGTCGGGTGAGTTTCTCATGTACACGTTGTATAGAGACCATAGGGCTATATGTAACTCTTGACCCTCCTACAGTTGTAGGGGGGAAATCGGAATATATTTACCTGATTCTGATACATACATACATACATATATATACATATATATGAATGTATATATATATGTAAATATATATACATACATATATATATGTATATATATGGGTATTTATTTAATACACGCGCGGATAGCTACCCACACACCTTTCCTATCACTTTTTTTTAAGATTTGCAATTATAGAGGAGCATTTTATCTAGCTTCCCAAAAAATTTCATCCAAAAATAATATCATTTGCCCCACCAAAATAAAATAATACGTTCATATATTTACTGACTGTATATTTTCTACGCAGTTACTTTTTTTTTATCTTAGAGTTACTTTTGTGTACCATATAGTTACTCTTTTGATCTTAGAGTTACTTTTCTATACCATATAGTTACATTTTTGGATGTGCGGGTAGTGAAAAATCAGGCTACCCGCGTGGGTATTAAAGATGAGCCATATATATGTATATATATGTGTGTGTACATATATATATGTACATATATATATATACATATATATATATATATGTACATATATATACATATATATACATATATATAGGGTAGTGATCTAGTGAGCATGAGAGGTATTTGAATAACTACAAATTCAGAACTATTTTTTAAAATCCAACCATATAGATTGAAAAAGCATCAGTTCATTTACCTTCTTACAAACAATTGTTGCAATCAGACATTGTTTACATGCTCATATGTACACTATACACTTTTTACATCCAAGGGTTAGCCTGAAATTCAATATAGAGCGTCGAAAAGTATTGTGTTGTTGTGAATGATCTATAAATCAGATGGTGATGAAGTTTTGTAGGAAGGTAAATATTAAGGTATACTTGTAATCTATACAATTGGATTATGAAAAATTGATCTATGTGGAGGGTTATTCAAATGCCTCTCATTCTCTCACCAAGATATTTTTCTCACTAGATCGTTACCCTATATATATATATATATATATATATATATATATATATATATATATATATATATATATATATATATATATATATATATATATATATATGGGCTTATCTTTAATACCCGGAGGGTAACTAACGGGTAGCTACCCGGCAACACTTCCTGATATTTCTTTTCATACTTCATGATATTTTTTTTTTTGCAATTGTAGAGGAACATTTTATCTAGCTCTCCAAAAAATTTGATCAAAAAATAATATCATTTGCCCCCCCAAAATCATAAAACCCGTCCATATATATTACTGACTGTATATATGTATATATATATACACACACACACACACACACACACACACACACACATATATATATATATATATATATTTTACACTTTCTGATATTTTTTTTTTTTAAATTCACAATTGTAGAGGATAATTTTGTCTAGCTCTCCAAAAAATTTGATCAAAAAATAATATCATTTTCCCCCCCAAAATAAAAAAACCCGTCCATATATATTACTGACTATATATTTTCTGCGCAGTTACTCTTTTGCACTCAGAGTTACTCTAGCATACCATATAGTTACTCTTGCTATTCAGACAGGTTACTCCAACATACCATATAGTTACTCTTTTGACCCGAGTTACTCCAACGGGTAGCAAAAATTCTGGCTACCCGCTGGGCAACGAATGAACAGCCTTTATATATATATATATATGGATCATCTTTAACATGATTACATATATATATCTGATGTATATTTTGTACTGATTTACTTTTTTAGTCATATAGTTACTTTCTTATCAATAGAGTTACTTTTTTGATAGTATTTCTACTTTTCTGGTCAGAACAGATACTTTTTTGGCTGCTGGGTAGCGAAATCCAGGCTAATCGTGCGGGTCTTGAATGAACGGCCATATATATATATATATATATATATATATATATATATATATATATATATATATATGTGTGTGTGTGTGTGTGTGTGTGTGTGTGTGTGTATGTGTGTGTATATGTATATCTATATCTATATATATATTTATGTATATGTGTATATATGTATATATATGTATATATATATATATATATATATATATATATATATATATATATATATATATATATATATATATATATATGTATATATCCATGTGTGTGTGTGTTTACATACACATACATATATATACATATACATACATATGTATATATACATATATACATACACATGCCGACAAGGAGTGGCTCAAGTGGTCAAGCACGGTGTCTCCTCATGAAGGGACCCGGGTTCGAATCTCAGTTGCCTCCTTGATTTACCACCCTCCCGGGCATTCGGCCTCTGCCACGGGCATGGGAGAGGGGGAGAAATCTTTCTTTCTTAATCCCACATATATACATACACATACATATATATACATATACATACATATGTATATATACATATATACATACATACATACATACATACATATATATATATATATATATATATATATATATATATAAGTTTGGGATTATCGTGGTATTTCATCGGACAAATATTATCCGCATCACAAGCAATAAAATAACGATAAAACCAAAATCTGATCATATTGATTATCCCATAATATAGTAAATTGATATTAGCTCTAATACCACTGTAGGCAAATATGGCTACAGAATAGCCAACATAAATTAAAAAAATCATCTACCATATTCCTTATAAATCAACAGAACGCGTCAATAGCTATAAGATGGGAAGGGCGGTCTTGAGGATATACCTGGTCCTGGAGCAAGTCCAGTGACATCTCCTTTTCGTTCTTGATGTGTAACTTTTCACTAGTTGCTCTTGGATGTGTCTGTACAGCTCAGGGTCTTCATCACAGACTGTAGATTGTACAACTTTTGCTACAATTCATACGATCTCACCATAGACTGTAAGTTGATGTTTCCAAACAGTAGCCAAATGAATCTTGCCTCTAGAGTAGTCCACATTGACCGCCTATAACTCATGTCGTCCTGCTAGAATGGATAGGAAGGAGTTCCCATTAGCGTACTAGTCACCAACTTATTCTCCCACAACAATGATCCTTAGTTTTTCTCTCCCTCACTTTCCCTCCCTTTGACGGGTAGGACTTGCTTGGGCTCTCTATTGGTTACCACAACTAGAGATGACAATAATTTTCAGAACAACTGATTCTTAATTATCCGTGTTGTGCTCTGGGAAGCCCAAGTACCCCTCTATTTATAGTAGAGGCCAGTATCAGGGTTCCCAGTCTATCTGGAGTGGAAGGAAGCGTAAGATCTTGAAGTTTCACAACCTCCGACAACCGAAACAGTTGTCTGGTAACTCAGATGGTCGTTTGGCATGAGATACGGTCGTCTCACACTGTGAGACGGTCATTTCATAGTTTCTCAATCGCATATGAATTTGGTAATTTCGAATTTAATTAATGCACAACATGACGTCAATACTAATTCCTTGTTGCAATCGAATTTCCCCAAACTAAGTGATCTCAAACATGTGAGAAGGGCATCTCGCTCACCCAGACGGTCGTCTGGTGACCTAAGCTGAGCCGATTGGTTCAATAGAGAAAATTGGCCAGTTCACACCTTAGTTTGGGCAGAACTTAACCAATTCAATTTTTTGATCAACCTGACAATCCAAATGGTTGTCTCAACATTTGAGACGACCATATGACATTTCAAATGGTCATTTCATAGGGTGAGTCAGTTTTTAAGCAGTGTATCAAGATGATTTGTTGCATGAATTGAATATCTAAACACTTTAGCAATCAATTCAATCACCATTCAAGATTAAAGCCCTCTTATAGGTTTTATATTTGTTTTATTTCTATGCAATTTTGGTGTATCTTAATCTGACTAGGTATAGGTCTCTGAGGGGATGAGTGGCTCTGATGTGAGTGGCAGCACACTAGGCAAAGTAGGGTTTGCCATGATAGACAACGACAATCCAGGATGACCAAGGCAGTGATGTATTTTGCTAGGGGACTCAGGCATACACTTGGTGTATGGGGAGCACCAATCTGGATTGGGAGGGCCAAGCGAGTTCCATGATGCTTGTGAAAGTTGGTCCTCTAATGACATGGAGATGGAAGGTATCATGAACATAGAGAGGGAGTCTCCCAGCCTGGAGAATGTTGTGCAATAGGAGAGATGACAGACAGAGAAAATTACGATGCCTGATAGGGATATGGTTTCCTATAAGGAGGTAGTTAAGGGGCCATAGGTGGAGATAGGCGGGTACATCATATAGACATGGAAATCTTCAGCATCCAATTAAGGATGGAGGACATCTCAACAACAATTTTGGATGGATTTTCGTCATTCGATATCAAACAGGGGGCACTAGACAACATGCTCAAACTATGAAAATACATTGTGGTTGTGAAGTTGTCATCAAAGGATATTGGATACTTAACCATGAGGGACAAGATTAGTTTGCCATGGATAACAAATGGGGGTGTCACACCCGCATGCCATGATTATCACTAATCATGAGATTAGGGCATGAGATTGAGGATTATACTTTTTTTTAAAGGTGTCGTGCCATATATCATTACGGTGGCCAATCGGCCCTAGCAAGGTTCAAATACATACTGGGGAAAGATGATAACAAATCAAAAGACTCGACTGACCCACGACGAGTATCATTAGCTATAGAATTAGCTAAGCTATTACTCGTACGACTCCTAAACGATATAGAGACAGAACTAAAGTTGCCTTGTAGCAACCTAATGTCATCCAAGATGCCTTCCAAGTAGTCTCTCCTCACGCCGGTCTTGTGAAAGTTGTTGGCCACCACCTGTGAGTCTATCTCTACCTCTACGTTGCTCCATCCATGTCGTATCATCCAAAGAATGGCCTCACACATACTTAAAGCCTCTGCAATCGCAGTGTCCTTCAGCCCATTCCACCGTTTGCTGCCTATGCCTAGGACATTACATTTGCTGTCCCTAAGGACCCATCCTGCCGCCTCTTTACCATCCTCCCCTACCGAAGCATCTACGTTCAGTTTGATATGGCCGACCTACAGAGTTGTCCACCTCACCCGCTGGCTTCTCACTGTGTATCTACCTCCTTGACTGCTCGATGTTGACCCCATGTTGTTGTGATCTCGTAGCAAGGACAACAAGGTGGCCTTGGTTGCTGCTCCATTTGGGTTTGGTTTCTTGAAGATTTAGTCATTCCGCAATGTCCATGTCGCCCAAATGATGGCAATCATCTCCTCCCGTATCTCTTTGTCCTCAGTGCTCATGATGGTGGTAATGGCCTCTGTGACCGTGAGATCCTTCAATCGACCTGCACTGTCCCTGGCATATTGCGACACATGATCCCAAATTTCAACGGCGCTTGGACATCTGAATAACATGTGTGGGATGGACTCCGTCTCTGAGTAGCAAAGCAAACAAGTACCGTCCGTGTTGCAGTGTCTTTTGTATAATCTGCCCATGGTTGCTAAACCACCTATTGCTGCTCTCCACATGAAGTGTGCCGCCTTTAGAGCTCTCCCACTCCTCCATATCAACCTCCATAGACTCTCCTTGGTCAGATATATGTGCTAGGGTATTCTCTCTCCCCATAACTCCTAGCCAATAAGTTGATCTGATAGAAAACTCACCATCTCTTGATGGCCACCAGAACTTGACGTCAGGAGTTCGCTCTATCCTGAGAGGTATAGCAATTATATCCCTCACTATACTGTCTGAAAAGATGTCATGAATAACGTCATAGTTCCACTCCATCCTCTCATCACGTATGAGCTCCCTCACATATATAGGCTGCTCACCCTCCACGTGTCTATAGTCACCCAGAGTATCTCTCCTCTTCGGCACCCACCTATCCTCCCAAATGTTAATATACGTGCCACTCCCAACCCTCCATTCCACCCCTCCACAGTAAGAGCCTTTGCCCCCACATACTACACCAGGTGTAGCTCGGATTATGACCTCTCCTCGCCTCCTAAATATCAGATGAAGGAAAATATCTCGCTTTGATTACTTTGGCCACCATCGCATGAGACTTTGAATGTATCCTCCACAACGGCTTTGCCAGCAGCGCTTGATTAAAAACATGCAAGTCTCTGAATCCCATCCCACCTTGCTTCTTTGGTCTACACATCCTATCCCAACTCGTCCATGCTATCTTCCTCTCATTACTCTTGCCCCCCCACCACCATCTTGCCACCATACTATGCATTTCATCCACCATCCCTACCGATAACTGGAATATGCTCATGACATACATCAGAATAGCTTGTGCCGCCACCTTTATCAGAACCTCTTTACCCGGTTTGGATAACAGCTTCTCCGCCCAGCCTTGAAGTTTCTTCCACACCCTCTCTTTTATATAGCTGAAAATCTATTTTTTAGACCGCCCTATGGCCGTAGGTAGACCCAAGTATCGGGCATGCCTGTCCACCTCTTTAACTTGTAGCAGCTCTTTGATCTCCTCTCTTTTTGGTAGAGACATTCCTTTGCTGAACACAACCTCCGTCTTTGAATAATTAAGTTTTTGCCCGGATGCCTGTTCATACTGGCTGATGATGTTAGCAATTTTCAAGCATTCTGTGGTGGTTGCTCGTGTAAAGAGAATATTGTCATCTGTGAAAAAAAGGTGAGAAATACTCGGTGCATATCTACTAACTTTAATCCCATGAATGAGATTATCATTAGCAGCTCTGCGAAGCAAAGTAGAAAAAGCATCCACACATAGAATAAAGAGATGGGGTGAGAGAGGGTCTCCCTGTCTAAGTCCTTGGGTAGGCTTGATCATTCTGGTCTTATTTCCATTAATAGTAAAGGCATGGCTAACAGTAGATATGCAGTCGTAGATCCAGTCCCTTAACTTGTCACCGAACCCCAGACACCCCATGACATGCATAAGGAAATCCTATTCAACTCTATCATAGGCCTTGGACATGTCAAGCTTGAGAGCTAAAGTACCCCTTCCGTCCTTTTTTCTTCTTCTTCATAGTGTGAAAAAGTTTATAGGCGATGAGTGCATTATCCGTTATCAATCTCCCCGGGATAAAGGCACTTTGATTCTCAGAAATAATGCTATCCATACGCAGCTTCATGTGATTTGTAATCACTTTTGAGGCAATCTTATAGATGACGTTACACAAAATGATAGGTCTGAACTCACCCATCTCTGTAGGCTTATCCACCTTTGGAATAAGGACAACCAGTGTGTTATTAACCTCATCCAGGCTCCTCTGTCCATGCCACCACCCCTTTATGTAACTAGCCACGTCTTTTCCAACAATGTGCCAGTATTTTTGAAAGAAAAGAGCTTTCATACCATCCGGTACTGGAGCCTTGTTGGGATGCATTTGCTTGAGGGCCTGCAGTATTTCCTCCTCGATGATATCATCCTCCATCTGCCCAGAGAGCTCCCTATCCACCTTTCTGTCCAGTCCCCTGGTTGTTGTCCCAAAGTCTGTGGGATTAGTAGTTGTAAAAAGATCTTCAAAGAAATTGGTAACCACCTATTGGATATCCTCTTCCTCCGTCTTCCATATTCCCATATTGTCTTTCAGCCCTTCAATCTTATTTCTTCTTCTTCTATTGGAAGCCATGTGATGGAAATAGGTAGTATTCCTATCTCCTTCCCTCATCTCATTGGCCCTGGCTCTAGTGTGCCAATACGATTCCTCATGTCTCAGCCAGTTTTGGAGCTCTCCTGCTACGTCTTCTGCTCTTTTCAGTATCCGTGCATCCGACAGTTGAACTTGAACCTCCAGAAGTTCTTTTTCTAGTTCCCGAATTTTTTTCCTTCTGAATTTGAATTTCTTTTCAGCCCATTCCTTCAAGTTGACTCCACATCTGTTAATCTTTCCAACCAGTCCCTCCATCCTACCATGCGTCCATGCATTGGCGATGGTGGCCTGGCATTCCTCCTTAACAGTCCAAGCCGGCTCAAAAGCAAAAAACTCATGTTTCTTTTTCTTTCTATCCACCTATCTTCTATTCGTTGTGATAACGATAGGAGCATGATCTGATTCGTATATAGGGAGGTGAATCACTTTGTAGTACGTGTATTTTCCTCTCCATTCAAGATCCACCAACACTCTATCAAGTCTCTCCTGGACCAACGTCTCCATGGTTAGCCCCCTCTTCCAAGTGTAGATACTGCCTGTGTAGCCCAAATCAACTAGAGCACAGTCATCAATAGCGTCTATGAAGCCCTGTATGACTCTTTCCTCCTTGGGTGGCCCTCCCAACTTTTTTGTGTTAGAAACTATTTCATTGAAATCACCGAAGAAGATAACTGGAAATTTTGTCTCCCTTTTAAGCCTGCGCATCAACTCCCACGTCTTGAATTTATTAGGTTGGTCCGCCCACCTGTAGATACCAATAGCCTTCCATTTCCCAAACATGCCCTCATCCACCAAGCATTCCACATGTCTTTGCGAGTAGCCTAAGATTTCCACATTAGAGTCCTTCCACCAATAGCCCAACCCTCCCGATCTTCCCACACTGGAAATACAGATGCCCTCAACAAAACCACAACTTCTCTTCACGTCTTCTAATTTTATGTCTGCTATTATAGTTTCCATGATGAAAACTATGTTTGGGCTCTCTCTCCAGCACCACGACCGTAGTGCCGTCGCCTTGTCAGGGTCACCCATCCCCTGACAATTCCAACTTAAGATTTTCATTGTCCTTCGCGGTGTTGGTCAACACCAAACACCGCTACTTGGGATTCCTCAGCCTTGTCATCTGTTAAGACCGTCATCTCCTGATGCCTTGCTCTTTTCCCAGTGTCGACTTGTTGTATCTGCTCATCTAGGTCCATATCAACACTATCATTGTCTCTTCCTCTCTTACCTACAACTGAGTCCCATGCAACCTCACTCTCTGGAATTCCCAACCTGGCGCCTCTGCTCATTTTGTATACCCAGGGTGTGTTCTTCTTCTTGACCTTTGCGTCCTTCTTACTATTTTGACCTTTGCTGCGACCCATTTTGTTAGTTCTGCCCTGTGCCCTTGTGATTACTGGATCTTCCCTGTGCGAGCTTTGTGCAAGTCTGTCTTCCTTCTTGCTGTCCCCCTTCATAGATTGACAGACGACAACCTCCGGTGTCCTCTCTGACCCCTCTTCCTCCACCAACGGCGCATCCTCCGGTATGACGGTAGATTCCCTGAGAACGAACAACTCCTCTAAGGAGAAGCACACTCTCCCGTCTGAGCCTCTTGCCCCTTCCTTTAGAAGAACGTCTAGGTTTCTCGAGTTGTCCCCTCCCTCTTCCCCATTGCTCTCCCTCATGCCCCCTTCTCTTCTTGAAGAAACTCTTCCCTCTACCCTTCTCACACCATCCTTTCCCCCGTCTCCCTTCCTTTTTCAATCTCACTGTGGTGTTCCTGCTGCTATCCATCACACCACCCTTCCTCACTATCACCTTCCCGCTCTCTTCCCCCCCTCACAGACGAACCCTCACCTTCGCTCCTCTTATCCTTCCCCACCACTGGCGCCGTCGTTGTAGGATACCGGTTGAACTTGAGCAGTTTTCTCATAGCGCCAACCCCGTAGACCTCCTCATAGATGCTTAGATGAGGCTTCCTTGGGGACGCCTTCATCCATGGCCCCCATTTCCCGCCCTCCTTCTCTTCTTCCCCTACCTCCCTGCAATCCTTCTCACCATTCCCTAGCTGCCCACAGACGTAACAGAGCATGGAGAGATGCTCATACTTCACGTCAATGGATGGTATATCGCCGTCCTTGGTTTGGATCCGCAACATGCACATTAACGGTCTGGAGATATCGATCAATACTCGAACATGAGACGATGTCTCCCACCCAAGCTCGTCGTGATCCACTGTCAGAACCTCGCCCATCCGACCTGCGATCTCCTTGATCGCTTTTTCTCCTTTGTAGCCTGCGGGAGGCCATAAAGTCTCACCCCCTCAAAAACTCCATGCCAAATGTTTCCCTCCATCTCATAATCCTTCCCTCCATTCTAAAACACATGATTTATCAATCAAAATTCATGAAAAAATCACCCAGTCCCGGCTATGGGCACCCTATTTGTGGCAAAGTCCACCTCCTTTCCCCCTCAATTCCGTCGCAACTACCCACTGAACCCTCCCCCTCCCGATTCTCTCATCCGTTCCTCCGCACTCCTCCTCTGGTGATATCTCCTTAAACAATAGGAGTTTGTTATCAAAATTCCATGGAGCCCCCTCTACGACCTTCCTCTTGTCTCTCCAATCAAACAACTGGACTATGAATATGTCGGCCTCGACTTTCTTGAATAAGACCTTGTCCTTCAGCCCCCACGATTGCGTTAGGGTTCTCTACATTGCCCTGAAATTGAAGCTTCTGTCTGTTAGCAATCTCGCGACCAAAACCAGTTCTGTGTGTTCGATTCCATCTCACGCCTCGTCTGCTTGGAGTTCGATCGGTGCTTCTTCATCCTCGGTCAATGTCATCCTTGCATACCTTTCTGTTAGATCCATGTCTGCTTCGGGAAACCAGACCAGACGATCAGCTGCCCCTTGGACCTGTAAGAGAGAGACACCCTGATGGGTAGAGATAACCCCTGATGGGTAGCGACGGACGTCCACAACCTCCCAGCCCTAATCGCCGGAGACGAGAGGGCTTGCACGGGAGACGAGATTGACGATTATACTTAATACAAAGTTCACTCATGATTATTTTTCTTTTTATTTTCTTTTATTTCAAACTCTTTGTTTTCTCACATCCAATCACATAAACATCTTTACAAGAGAATCAAACTTTGATTACTTTAATATGTTCTCAACATAAACGATGCACATCCATACATTCATTCTTAGGTACATACAACATGATAATAAGATACATTCTCTCTTATTAAGAAAACAAAGATACAAAACATCACTTACAACACTCTAACATCTATACTATGACCTAGAGTGACAGGGACCGACTGAACTTAACTAATCTTATACTTAACTCCTGTGGTAGATGTACTATGATGCTTTGACCTTCTTCAAATCAGCGTGGTTTCCCTAAAAATTGTGAGTAGAGGGGTGAGCCTACTCGCTCAGTGAATGGGTACTTCAAAGAAATAGTCGAAAGCACTGATATAATTACATATACACTTTTGAGCAACTGATATCAATTGTAATAGCAGTAAGCTTTAAAGAGATTGATCATTGACAATCATAAATATGGTAGGATACTCTAGATATCTACAAGAGTGTATCAATATATGAACATGCTTGATTAATCATAAAGAGAACTAATAATACATAAACATATAAAGAATAATTGAATAAATGCACACAGTCTTTAATCTCTCATTCATCTTATTATCATATTTTAACTTGTGCCCTGATCATATGTAGTGTACTTTACATATGAAGACTCATAGTGAACTACAATCTCACCGTACAAGACTTAGCTGACACACCCAGGAATGCTAAGTCTGACAACGTCACTAGTCTGCAACAGGAAAATGGCTCTCTAGCCTTGACACACCTATTATGCCGTAAAAACTAGACTCCTCTAACCTGAGCACACAGGCGGAGAGTCAAGCCACCTATTGGCTTTTCTGTACTCTAGTTCCACCAGGACCTCTGGTTGATGTTGGACACTAAATATTGTATTTTTAAGGAGACTTCCACTAGGGCTTCGTCCCCCGTACCACCTGTTAGTACGTTCTGACCCCCGTATACTGGACACTACCAGGGTTAGGTCGTTTCATCCCTACGACACAGACCTCTCATAGGGAATCTATGGTTTTCAGGGCATCTACATGTCTAATTCACTTTTTACATTCACAATTCAATCATCACATTACATATCTTAGATTAGCTCTATAAACCATTCTTTTCATAGACCATCTGATAACATTTACCGCAACTGAACTATTAAGCTTCACCACATCTCATACTATGAACATTGATATCAAAATACTTGATTCATTGAACACCCTATCCCTAGGGTTTCATTTACCTCATTCACTTATCACATGGATCTCATAAGGATTTAATATGTCACAAACATCCACTAAATACATATTACTTTAAACAAGTCATATACAATCAACATATGTATGAAATCCTCGAATTGAGCTAAATTAGGGTTTTCCATGCCCTTCATTGAGATATTATGAATCAAGAATAACATTGCATAGATAGATTCTATGATGCCAAGAAAAACACTTCAAATGTATTTCACCATATTTATTCACAAATTTCCAACTTTCCACTCATATAGGGCTTCACCCTCTTTATGAAGATATCAAGCAAACACTATTCACATCACATGAAATCCAAGATAGTATCTGACATATATGTACTATGCATTCAGATAAACAATCATTCATAACCAAGGGGATCCAGATAAACAAATTTCTCTATTTAATTATACAGTAATTTTAGTCATAGACAAATTTCCTATATTTCAGTTTACTCTTCTAACCTTTGCAAATACTTAGGGAATTCTCATTAGGATGTATTGTATATATTTTTAATATGAATTTATCATATGAAATTCAAACAAATAGAGGAAGAATCCATTTCATATCATTTTGCAACAACTTAGATCAAACAGACAATTCAGGGTTTTAGTCGCATACTAAGCAATTAAAGATTATGGATGATTTAACCAATTTTTGTGCAATATACTATTTTAAGGAATTTCCCACTCACCCTAAGGTGCTAAAACACCTTAAAAATTCAGCTCATCCTTGAAAATCTTGATCTCATATCAAATCCCTATCAATTCACCCGATTCTTCTTCCTTTCAACTAGGAAACCCTAGAATTGAAGATTAGGAGAGAAAGAGTGAGAAAAGGACTTGATTTGATATGATTTAAAATCCAATTGATGGAATCTTGACATATGAGAGAAGATTCACCATGAAACTATATCCAAATAAGTTAAACTTACATAATTTCATCATTCCTTGGACCTCAAAACCCTAGGTCAACATCTCCATCACTTTCTCCTCTCAAACTGTAACTCTCCCTCTCTCTCTCTAGGATTTTGTTTCTTTGTATTGAATCACAAATTATGAGATCTCCTTGTATGTTAGGTTGACCATACAGAGTAATTGAGCTACTAGGGTCAATTGCACATTGACCCCTCACTATACTTCCTCTTATTTCAGCTAAATTTTCTGTCATAAAATATTACTGTAATTTGTCTACTGATAAGTTGAAAACGTATCAAAAAATTATGAAAATTTTAGATATTATTTATGATTGAGTTTCAGATCTCTATTTAAAATTTAAGATCATTTGGAGTTACCAATAAATAACTAAAAATAAAACACTACACTATTGAAAAGCACTCTGTCAGCATCTCGGTCGAAGTATAGTTTGATCGAGAACCACATTCAAAGAACACTCAAATATTCTGAAATTTTTCTCCAATATGCATGATTGAGTTATCCATATCATATCCAAAAGTTAATTAAATACAAAATTTTTAGAAAATATGAAAAATCATTTACCACACTGCTATCCTGATCAAATTCCATATTCATGTACTATCAAAACCCTATTTTTTCCGATTAGGGTTTACATTTATCTAACCCTAATTCTTCAAACTAAAATCATAGTTAGAGTTTCTTATGAGGTTTAGAACATCATAATTGATTTACTATCATTAATCAAGTCTAAACGATGTTCAATTTAATGAAGCATGAAATCATTCAGGTAAATCCTAGTTTACCAATTAAGAACAAATGTGGTCATTACAATTCTCACCCCCTTAAAAAGTTTCATCCCCAAAACATAAATACGCAAAAAAAGTATATTCAAAGTTTATTTTAAGCTTCTAAAATCTTACTTGTCATTATATTCTTGTATTTCATACTTGAATGCACTTTTCAACATGAAGTCCTTCATTTCTTTTCTAATCAAAACATGTTTGAAATAGTTTTCAATGACAACAAACAAATTCTCTATGCCACAATCAATCATAGCAGAGAGAGAGAGAAACAACCATTTTAATATTTTTATACTCTTGAGGTGTTACCTCAACATTGATAATCCGATCCAACTATCTCAATTCATACAACTCAATATGTACTATTGTTATGTATTACCTCTAAGTCACAAAAGAGAGTTCACCATGTTCTTTTGAATTTTACTATTGTGCTACTCAAATAGCAAAACAGTCTTGAGTTGGAAGACTAGATTCAACAACAATTGTATAAGACTACTCACGACATCCCCATTGCATCATGGATGCATAAGGTGAAGCATTACCATCACAATCTATATTATTCTCAAGTATGAACCCACACATAATTCAAGGTGTAACCATCAGGTTATAGCATACTAGGGTTTCAACAAGAGTAACAAAGTACTCCATGATAGTATTAGTCATTCAAGGACTATTCATACCCAATTACCATCACTTAGTTATATTAAAGCTAGGTATAACAAGCTATACCTTATTAGGGTTACATATCAATACAATATGGTTATCATCCCTTCTATTCATATGAGTGAATAGGTAAGACTACCTTATTCAAGGTAACCCTTCATTTGTTCCATCATTATTCAACCCATATTACCATACCACAATTGTACAATACTAAGATGGATTACTGGTATGAATGACTACAACTATCAGACACCTTTAATTAACATATTGCTTGTACATGTACACTGAAATCATATGTAGAACCAATTTACATCCCTTAATATACCTTCAACAAATTATACTTCTAAAAACAAATTCACATATTACTAAAAGTCATTGTTTTCTCTTATCTCTCTCCTCATTCACTACTACTTACTTTTTGATACTTATCCTTCTCATTTTAATCATGTAGATTAAACATTCCTAAAATTGAAACATACAAGGTACAATTAGATTATTCATCATTCTTGCTATCACTACAAGAATTTATCTCATATTTCACTTCACTCATATTGTATTTCTCCTTTTGTTCAAAACACACTTGTTACATTTCAAATTTATATCTTACTCTTTACTCTGAATCATTTCCATATTGTTCATCTACCTTTCAGATTAGCTATCTTTAAACCCTGGATTACTATCAGTGCTAGTTTACTTCTCACAGTGCAAATCTCATGATCTTGTTTTATAGAGATGCTAGTATTCAAGGTCAAATCACTAGTGACATCCCTTGAACTACTACAACTCTAAACATTCTAGGGTTTGGTCCTTATCAGTAGCATGACGTTATTATGATGTGACTTTGCTTCCTTAATTTGAAATTCAAACTTTAAATCTCACAAGTTTTACTAAAGTCTTCTTTATCTTATCGATTGAATTTCCTTTTTCTTACTTGGCCATTCAGATAGATTACATTCTCAATTACCCTGCTAGGGTTTCATCATCATATTTTGTATCATTATTACATTCACTAGATGTCTCTACCATAGTGGTTATGCATCATATATGATTCATTTTCTTATCACTGCATTCCCACATTGCTCTCATTAAGGAAGTAATGAAAGAGAAGATGATTTTGAGACTTAGAATTCTTATCTTAAAACATTCAATAATACATTTCTCATATGTAGGTTTAATTAATTATCAACAAGAATACTTGACTAATTAGCACTTTCTTGAATCTTGCAACCTCTTTCTTTTATAATATATATTACTCCATTATGTTTCAAACCCTTCTTTACTTTCCATAATCCCCTTACCATATATTACTATTCCACATGTCATCTTTAACTTCTAGTTTTCTCTTATGATCATGTTGCTTCTTTTATGTGTATGATCATGTATATCATGTTTCATATATTTCCTTTTATCCTTCTACTAATGTGATGTTGAAATTCTAAATCAATAATTTCTCTACTAGTATCATCTCATGTTTAATACATTACATATCCTTCATTTTAAATCAAACGGCTCATGCATGGGTGAAACATAGTTTCTCTTTCAATCAAGTTTTTCCTTCCTAAATATAGTCTACCTTTGTATGACTTATTCATTTATTTAGCTACACTTTTGTTCTCCTTTTTGAAACTAGTTTGTTGTTCTATAAAGACTTAGAATCCAAAGGCAGTAAGGATGAATGTATTAAACTCATTAATAAAGGTATACATTCCATGCTCTCAATTATATCATAACGCTCATTCCTTAGTCAAGCTCATTATTTCCAACATTTCTCTTTGTTTCAACTAAGTTTCTTATTCTAGTTTTATGATTTACATGCTCATCTAGTTCTCTTCACTTTAACTCTTCTAAAGACTCTTCACTTCTATGTACTTATTGTATACTTAGCTCTTTTCTTCTATTTTCCCTTTTCTTTAGAGTACATAAAAACATTGTACTCGGTCATATAATCTATTCCTCATGATTTATTCTTACTATCTTGGCCCGTTACATACTTTTCTCATATCTTTTCCATATTTCATATTTAGAGTTCATATAATACTAATAATTAAACTTAATCTGAACCTTATGTCATGTTCCTTTATTCCCAATTAAGGGTTTCTCATATGAGGCCCCAAAGTTGGATCTTAGATATCAGTTCCACCTAATTCTTAGTTATCCCAGTCTTTCCCTTATACTTCAAAATCTTAGAGTATATACATTCATACTAGAATTTGAATCTAATCTATCCAGAATTTACTCTTGTTATGTTACTAATAGGAGTCATTAGATCCCAATAATGCACCCTACCAGTCGAACCTGCAGTCCTGAAGACAAGAGCTACTCAGGATTACTCAACTCCTATTCATCTCAAATCTGTGGAAGAAAACTTATCCACTTAGGAAAGCTCATTCAAAGATCATTTCTAATCTACTTGATACAAAGAATGTAATCAATAAATGCTACAACTGCATAATGTACAACAAATCTTAAAGACCCATATATATGTTTCAGAATACTGAATATTTGAATTCAAACATATAAGAGCTTTTCTATTCATCTCCAATAAAACAATAATATGAAATGAAAGTTCTATCTCATTTTATATTTATTCTCTTAATTCATGTTACTTATCTTGTTTCTAACCCTAATATTTCTAGTGTTCCTCTCTAGACCATCCTTCCACTATATACCTAGCCAGGGTATACATGAAAGAATAGACAGAGTAGCTTGAAACTGGTTGATCCAAGTACTCAGATACTGGGCCAGGAAATCCAAATACTCAAATCCCCAGAGCTAACATCATAACATCTCCTATTTGCCACACTTATGACTCTAACTTACTAACTTAATGGTCCCTGACAACTCAGCCTAAGCTCTGATACCAAAAGATGTCACACCCGCATCCCACGATTACACTAATCACGAGATTAGGGCATGAGATTGAGGATTATACTTAATACAAAGTTCACTCCAGAATATTTTTCTTTGTATTTCCTTTTATTTCAAACGCTTTGTTTTCTCGCATCCAATCACATAAACATCTTTACAAGAGAATCAAACTTTGATTACTTTAATATGATCTCAACATAAACGATACACATCCATACATTCATTCTCAGGTACATACGACATGATAATTAGATACATTCTCTCTTATTAAGAAAACAAAGATACAAAACATTACTTACAACACTCTCACATCTATACTAGGACCTAGAGTGGCAGGGACCAACTGAACTTACCTAATCTTATACTTAACTCTTGTGGTAGATCTACTCTGATGCTTTGACCTTCTTCAAGTCCACGTGGTTTCCCTAAACATTCTGAGTAGAGGGGTGAGCCTACTCGCTCAGGGAATGATTACTTCAAAGAAACAGTCTAAAGCACTGATATAATTACATACATACTTTGAGCAACTGATATCAATTGTAACAACAATAATCTTTAAAGAGATTGATCATTGACAATCATAAATATGGAAGGATACTCTAGATATCTACAAGAGTGTATTAATATATGAACATGCTTGATTAATCATAAAGAGAACTAATAATGCAGAAGCATACAAAGAATAATTGAATAAATGCAGACACTTGTTTAATCTCTCATTCATCTTATTATCACATTTTAACTTATGCCCTAATCATATGCAGTGTACTCTACATATGTAGACTCATAGTGAACTACAATCTCACCGTACAAGACTTAGCTGACACACCCGAGAATTCTAAGTCTGACAATGTCACTGGTCTGCAACAGAAAAATGGCTCTCTGGCCTCGGCACACCTATTATGCCGTAAAAAATTGACTCCTCCTCTAACCTGAGCACACAGACGGAGAGTCAAGCCACCTATTGGCTTTTCTATACTCTATTGCCACCAGGACCTCTGGTTGATGTTGGATACTACATACTGTATTTTTAAGGAGACTTCCACTAGGGCTTCGTCCCCCGTACCACCTGTTAGTACGTTCCAACCCTCGTATACTAGACACTGCCAGGGTTAGGTCATTTCATCCCTATGACACAGACCTCTCTCATAGGGAATCTACAGTGTTCAGGGCATCTACATGTCTAATTCACTTTTTACATTCACAATTCAATCATCACAATACATATCTTAGATTATCTCTGTAAACCATTCTTTTCATAGACTATCTGATAACATTTAGCACAACTAAACTATTAAGCATCACCACATCTCATACTAAGAACATTGATATCAAAATACTTGATTCATTGAACACCCTATCCTTAGGGTTTCATTTACCTCATTCACTTATCACATGGCTCTCATAATGATTTAATATGTCATAAACATCCACTTAATACATATTGCTTTTAACAAGTCATATACAATCAACATATGTATGAAATCCTCAAATTGAGCTAAATTAGGGTTTTCCATGCCATTCATTGAGATATTATGAATCATGAATAACATTGCATAAATAGAGTCTATGATGCCAAGAAAAACACTTCAAACAGATTTCACCATATTTATTCACAAATTTTCAACTTTCCACTCATATCGGGCTTCACCCTCTTTACGAAGATATTAAGCAAACACTATTCACATCACATGAAATCCAAGATAGTATCTGACATATATGTACTACACATTCAGATAAATAATCATTCATAACCAAGGGGATCCAGATAAACAAATTTCTCTATTTAATTATACAACAATTTCAATCATAGACAAATTCCCTATATTTCAATTTACTCTTATAACCTTTGCGAATACTTAGGGAATTCTCATTAGGATGTATTGTATACATTTCTAATATGAATTTATCATCTGAAATTCAAACAAATAGAGGAAGAATCCATTTCATATCATTTTGCAACAACTTAGATCAAACAGACAATTCGGGGTTTGTAGTCGCATACTAAGCAAGTAAAGATTATGGATGATTTAACCAATTTTCATGCAATATACTGTTTAAAGGAAGTTGCCACTCACCCTAAGGTATGAAACACCTTAAAAACACAGCTCATCCCTGGAAATCTCGATCTCATATCAAATCCATATCAATTCACCTGATTCTTCTTCCTTTCAACTCGGAAACCCTAGAATTGAAGATTAGGAAAGAAAGAGTGAGAAAAGGACTTGATTTGATATGATTTCGAATCCAATCAGGGGAGGGACGGAATCTTGACATATGAGAGAAGATTCACCATGAAACTATATCCAAACAAGTTAAACTTACATGATTTCATCATTCCTCGGACCGCAAAACCCTAGGTCGGCATCTCCATCACTTTCTCCTCTCAAACCTAACTCTCCCTCTCTCTCTCTAGGATTTCATTTCTCTAGATTGAATCTGAATTATGAGATCTCCTTGTGTGTTAGGTTGTCCATATAGAGAAATTGAGCTACTTGGGTCAATTGCACATTGACCCCTCACTATACTTTCTCTTATTGCAGATAAATTTTTTGTCATAAAAATATAACTGTAATTCATCTACTGATAAGGTATAAATGCATCCAAAAATTATGAAAAATTTACATGTTATTTATGATTGAGTTTCAGATCTCAAATTAAAATTTTACATCATTTGGAGTTACTAATAAATAAATAAAATAAAACACTACACTGATGAAAAGCACTCTGTCAACATCTCGGTCGAAGTATAGTTTGACCGAGAACCACATTCAAAGAACACTCAAATATTCTGAAATTTTTGTCAAATATGCATGATTGAGTTATCCATATCATATCCAAAATTCAATTTAATACAAAATTTTTATAAAATATGAAAAATCATTTACCACAATGCTATCCTGATCAAATTTCATATTCATGTACTATCAAAACCCTAATTTTTGCCGATTAGGGTTTACATTTCTCAAACCCTAATTCTTCAAACTAAAATCATAGTTAGAGTTTCTTCTTAGGTTTGAAACATCACAATTGATCTACTATCATTAATCAAGTCTAAACGATGTTCAATCTAATCAAGCATGTAATCATTCAGGTAAACCCTAGTTTACCAATTAAGAACAAATGTGGTCATTACAGGGGGGCTTCAATCTTATCGACCACAAAAATGATTATTATCTAGTTCAGTTGCAAAAGGAGGAGGACTATCTTCACACACTCATAGGGAGGGCTTGGCCCCTCTTTGGGTCCTACCTAGCCATTCAGAGATGGAATCCATGGTTTTCACCAGACAAGGCACAACCAGAGAAGATGGTTGTATGGATCAGAATACCAAATCTACCGTTACATCTCTATCATGATCAGTTCCTACATGTGGTGGGTACAACAGTGGGTAGAACCATCAAAGTTGATCAGAACACCATTATGCAGAAGAGAGGATGATTTTCAAGGATAGCAGTGGAAATCAAACTAGGTAAACCGCTAGTTCCAATGATGGCTATTCTGTAGAAGATATATGTAATTCAGTATGAAAACATATCGTTCATATGTATGAAGTGAGGACATGTTGGAGAATTAGAAAAGGATTGCAAAATGAACACCATGGGTGAAATCCATGAGGTGAAAAAAATAGAGGGACAAATAGGAAGCCAAGAGAGCGCTCAATGGAAGGGAGGGTTCTCACAAGATATTCATGTCAAACTAGTACCAAGGAGGACAAGGAAACAAGATGGGGTAGATCTAATATTCGTGTCAGTACTCAAAATAGATTCTAGGGGTTGGAATATGTTGAGGTCAAAATCCACAATCTCACTGATAGTGAAGGAGTGCATGAGGAGCAAGGTATGTCAGGGGAATGAATAGACTGGAGAGAGAGAGGAAAAGATGAACGAGAAACAACAATGCCAAGCAAAAGGAAACAGATGGGAACACTACCGTAGGATAGGAGACCAGATGTAGCAACCATGAAAGCATGAGATAAGGGAATGCAGGTCAAACAAGTCATTTGAGGAAGGAGGCAGACAACACACATTCAACAGTGGTGTTGTTGGGAGATGAAACTACATAAGAAAGGATAGTGCATCACAACCCATTTCGATTTTGGGAAGACCTCGAAGACATTGGCATGATGTTGAGGTTCCAAGAAGGAGTATCCACAGGCAACATAGGAGTGCGCATCCATTTACGTAATAGGAAAGTTGTCAATGTGTCGGAAAGAGGAAGATCCAACTCACGTAAGCAAGGGAAATAGGTGCATACTCCAGAGCTTGAAGAAGAAGCAGCGGGAGCAAAAGCCTACTAACTCAGTTCCCCAATGAGAGTTTTGGCATGGACTGTAGAGGGTTTCTTCCACTAAGACACCTAGAATATGATGAAGGAATTGGTTAGGAAATACAAAGTGTCTATCTTGGCTCTATTCGAGACTCGGACTAGTTAAGATAATGTTGATCGTAACATCAAAACCCTAGGATTCTCACACACACAAAGTTGAGGCCTTGGTTTCTCAGGTGGTGTATGGTTGCTTCGGAAAGGGCATATTCACCAAGTGGAAATACTCCTCAGACATAGACAATTCATACATTGTCGAGTGGATAATCAAAATCTCCTCACAATAGTCTATGGGAGCATAGAGAGATATGTAAGGAAGCGGTTATGGAACCAATAATGTAAGTTAGCTTAGAACATACCTGGTTGGGGATTTTAGTGCATATTTACATCCTGAAGAAAAGATAGGAGGGAGAGGAAGAGGTAGCAAAACTTGGAGCTATAATGATTTTTTAGAATCTATTACCGGCTGTGAGTTAATGGTATTAACCATGTCCGTCCTACCCCTTACATTCAAGTGAGGACTACTCCAAATGAAATTGGACAGAGCCCTAGGAAAACAACCGTGGTTAAATTAGAACTGCATCTACAAGATAGAGGTGGTAGAAAGGGACATATCAGATCACACACTGATAGTCATATCCAAGGAACAAGGAGTGAATAGGAGGATCACAAGGAGAAGAACATGGGCTCACTGGTATGAGAGAGAGTCTTTCATTAGTTTATTTAAGGAATAATGGAGGATGGAAGGTAGCTTCAGTCATTCGGAAAAGTTGTTTCTAGATAAGGTGACAGATTGGGACATAAAAGAGAGAAAGGAGACAAATAGGAAGAAGCGCTCTATTCAAATCAGGTTGCATATGGTACAAGAACAATTTTCCTGCAATTAAGAACCTGCCTTAGACGATAAGATCTTGGACTTCCAAAATGAACTATCAGAGGAACTTCAAAGGGAGGAAATCTACTAGAAACAGAAGGCTCATTGCGAATGGATGAAATTGGTAGATGGAAATATGATTTTTTTTCATGCACAGGTAAAAGCACAAAGAAACCATAACAAAATTTTCAGGTTGAGGAGCGAGGAAGGAGTGTGGGTGGAAAACAATGGAGAATTGAAGGTACATGTGAATGAGTTTTAAAAGTTACTTCTTACTGAAGATGCACTAAGGGAGGGAGCACAACCTAGTTGTGTATACATTGGAAGCTTCCCAGATATGGATAATAGACACAAGTAAGAATTAAGTGAAGTACCAGAGTAGGAGGAGATATAGAGATGCTTAATGGACATGGCACCGATGAAAGCGCCTGGACCAGATGGAATTGACACAAAGTTTTTGCAATTGAACTGGTACACAATCAAGAAATCTCTCATATAGTTTGTCTAAGGGACTATTGAAGGATGTCAAATTGAAGAAGGAGTTACTAAAATTCCAAAAATCTAACAACTAGAAACTTGTAGTGACATGAGGCTGATATCCCTGAACAATGTTTGTGCTAAGCTACTATCCAAAGTCATGGGGGCGAGAATGGAACCATACTTGAAAGAATGGATCTCCCCTAATCAAACAAGATTTATTCTGGGAAGAAGAATTGTTGACAATATTGTGTTGGTTCATGAGATAGTACACACTATGGACATCTATAAACAAAGCTCCAATGATGTCGTTGAAGCTGGACCTATCAAAGGCATATGATAGGATGAGCTGGGAATTCATCCACGATACATTATCTAGAACAACTATACTAGGTAATGTGGTGTCTATGATCATGTAGGTCATTATGTCTGGAAGGTCATCCATCTTGTGAAATGGTGAGACTTTAAAGAGTTTCAAGCATACTCGAGGTGTGAAGAAGGGGGGATCGATGTACCTGTACATATTTGTGTTGTGCAAGGAGAGGTTGAGCTAGGCTATCGAACATGAGGTCAGGAACAAAAAATTGAAGTTGATGGTGTACATCAAGAAGAAGGTTTCTTTTTTTGCACATCTATTTGGCAGATGACATAGTGCTTTTCGGTGAAGCTACTACAAAACAAGGAAGGTGTATGATGGAATGTCTTAGACAATTTGATAAAGCATCGGGACAGAAGCTATCCAAAGAGAAATCCAACCTTTTCTTCTCCACACATACACCCCTAGGGGTTCAAAGGAGACTATGCATGACCATGAGCATCTAGGAGATAAATTGCATAGGAAGACACTTGGGAATACAAATTGTACATGATAGGAATAACAAGAGATACTATCAGGGGTTGATCTCCAGTCTTATGAAGAAAATGAATAATTGGGCTAATAAACACTCTTGCTGGCAGGTAGAACAACACTAGCTCAGTTGGTACTCAATTCTTCCTCCACATACTATATGCAAGCCACAAAGATACCAATATATGCATGTGAAAAGATAGATCAGATTGTCTGGAATTTCCTATGGAGTGGAACTAAGAATAGATCTAAGACAAAATTGGTGGCCTGGGATAAAGTTCTTGCATCCAAGGAGAATGGTCGAGGAGGGAAAACAATGAGGCACTGCTCATGAAGATAAGATGGGACTTTTTGAACAACAAAGCAGTAGGGTAGTGAAGGTTAATTGAGGCTAAGTATGTGAACAGAAATGGCTATTCAAAAGGAGGGTCTGTAGTTTGAAGGACTATCTATAAACAGATGTAGTTGATCAGGGAGAACTCCACCATGATAGCTATAAGGGGAAACTACACAATTATGTGGCACGATGCTTGGGTAGGCACTGGTCATAAACAACAGTTGATACAAGGCAGGAGCATACCACCTAAATTAGATGACATGACAGTAGATGCAACTATCCTAGAGGGCGGAACATGGGATACTAATTTCTTTAAGCATTGGTGTGAAGAAGAGACATGCAGGGCCATCAAGAGCATGGTCCCTCCTAACCCAGCTTATGGAGAGGATTCCTATCGATGGAAGCCTCATTAACAAGGATTATTCACATCCAAGTTTGCATATAACATTCTAATTATAGGGAAGTAGCAACACACTGATGGAGATTGGAAATGCATCTGGGGTAGTATCATCCCACAATGCATCAAAAGCTTCCTGTGGGTACTCAAGAAGGACACACTAATGACCAACAAGTTGAGGTATACAAGGAAAATGACATATTAGGCTGTGTGTGAATGATGTGGAAGTGCAGAGGAAACTAGCCTACATGTGATCTGGGACTACCAAGTAATAAAGATGTATGGTTATACATCTACTGTACGAGGACAACAAGCTTCTTCAGTAAAGAACTCACTGAATGGTTAGAAGATAACCTGAAGAATTGGGCAAGCAATGAATTTTGGCATACATGTTTTGTAGTCTACTATGGGAACCTGTGCAAAGCTTAGAATGAGCAAATATTTGTAAGAAAACTAGTACACAAACAAATCACATTAAGACGCACAAAAACTTTGTGTGAGGAGATCATACATGAGAACAAGATAAAGAACACCAGATAAAGAAAACCCAACCAAGCACAGGGGTACCTAGAGATATGGAAATCCTTATCAATGTTGATGTTGCTATAAACTCTAGAAAAGGCAACACAATGTTTGGATATGTAGTTCAAAACAAGAAGATGAGATGGGTAAGGGGTGGCACACACCTTTTGAGGGGGTCAGACCCATTGGAAGGAGAGTTGAATGCAATATTGTTGGGTTGTCAGTAGGGAATAGTCAACATGAATAGAAGGTGTTACATACAAAGTGACTCCAAATAGTCCATACACTTCCTCCAAGGAATGAAAGAATGTCCACCGATGTTCATGAATCTAGTTGGGTCAGTGAGAAGGTTTCTCAGCAACTATGACCAGCTGAAGATGATTTATAGACCCAGATACCAGAAGGACTCACAGACCGGTTAGCAAAATAGATGCTTAGAGTAGAAGTAGAAGATGAATAATTCCTTACTTATACAACATGGTTAATGGGAGACTACCTAAAATAATGTGTTGCTGAGGCTAAGGACAACAATATTAGAGGATAAATTGAAATCCAAAGAGTTTGAAAGTCGGGTGTAAACAAAAAAAACTCCTCTTCTAGTTCGAGACCTATGTGTGTGACCCTATGGGTCTCATATCACATTGATGCTACCCAAGTGAATGGAAAGTTGGGAAACAACTTCAACCTACAATTTTTTCTTGGTGTTATAGTGTTTGTATAATTCCTTTGTCATTGATATCCAGATTGAACTTGAGGCATGGAGTAGTCACCCTCTTCAACATTCAATCTTGTTTCTTGAACCAGAGCATACTGTCTGAGATATATGTAAGCTCAATATCACATATTGACTCACATGTGCATGGATATGCATTTCTTAGTCTCACTAATAAAGAGGTCTAGGAGATCATACTCCATTAGGAGGGAAAAATACCATCTCTATCATTCATAGTCAGTCCCCATGTGTCACAGTCACTGAATTATCACCATTATAAGAACCCATGTTTCAAGACTGCGTTTGATGATGTAAAAGCATATGGAACGACATGGGATGAGTGTAGTTAATTTAGGTCTAAGAACCACAAACACCACCATCACTATGAGAGCTGACTATGACTAGCATGGTAATGGTTTTCATGTGTCAGTCTCATGGTGGGTTTGTTCGATATACTATTTTCTAACATGTATCTTTGTGATCGGTTTGATATAGCCATATCATGACTAATGAGATTATGTCATCAACTAACCCACACACTAATCTTGTGTGTCGTTGTTGTCTATAAACCTTCCATAATAACAACTGATTAAGGATACAATGAGAATATGTATGTACTCTTAACATTCGAATGATCTCATTTCCCCAAGTCACGTACTTTAAGACATACGTCTTTGAGTAATATAATTATCTAGACATCTATAATGTTACATCACTATCTCATAACTCAATTAAATAGAATAAATTAAAATCTTCTTTTATTTATTATTCAAATCAATTACAATTTATGCCATTACAATGATCATATTATTGGCTCTCTAGGCATACATACCAACACGTTTAATTTTATATCTTGTGAGATTGAGTTGTAATTTCCTTCTTCTTTGTTGTTCCATGTTTGGTTAGTTGCTTTGTGCTACTCCTTGTGAGAAGGATATGGAAAAGTTTCTATGGATCAAATTCTTATGAGAAAGATGCACCCAAAGGCAAAAGAGGTAGATATCATATTATCCAAAGAGTGTGGTCTTATAGAGTCCCACAAAAATCCATTAATTATCCTTGAGCTGAAAATGAGGTTGGTCTTGAACCACAAAAGACAATAGTACTTGTATTATGTATCTGTATAGAAAGGGTAATAAAATACATATATGTAAATCGTAGTTGGAAACAAATAGGCAGTGGACTGACGAAATTTTATATTGGTACCACTATACATCTTATGTCTTCTGTGGTTCATGTCTTGTCCATTAATTTCTTTACTCTTTCCTTTTATAATATCTTTTTAAACAAGTTGCAATTAAAAATCCTAGTGTTTTAAGTTGTATAAATATGATTTTATCTATTAAACACCCTCTAGATCTTTCAATTGGTATTAGAGAAAGGCTTAAAGGAGATCCAATGAGTCTTGAAGATGGGGGGGGAAATCTGGCAGGCCAGGTCAACCTTGAAGGAGGACATGCTTATCAGCCTACTCTTTTTGATGGCTCAAACTATATATATTTTAAGAGGTGTATGCATTTCTTCTTTCAAGGCATTAACTTTGAACTCTGGGAACTGGTAAATGGTCATGCTACCATATGTACCTCCAACAATGGATCTTGGGAAATGGATTACAGTTACAATAAAAAATGCTACATCAAAGGATAATGTCATAAGTATTATATATTCTTTCCTATCTTCTTGTGAGTTTGATAGAATCACTTCATGTGAAATAAATAATGATATTTTGAGAAAATTATGTGTTTCTTGTGAAGGTACAAAGCACATGAAGGATACTAAATATTCTTAACTAGAACCTAGAGTTATTTCACATAGAAAAACTTGAAACTATTTCTTAAATATATTATAAATTTCCTTCTATTATAAACACAAAAAAATTTCTTGGAAAGAATAAGGATCATGGGCTTGCTAATAAGATTTTGTAATCTCTAACCTCTAAGTATGATAATAAATATGTTTCCATAGATGATTCCTTAATATTTCTACTTTGTAAGTTGAAGAACTTATAGGTAACTTAGAGACTTATGAAGTAAATATCTAGGAATATGAAATGGAAGATGAAGAAGAAAGCAAAGATAAGAAAGAGAGCATAGCATGCAAAGAAATGTTTTTAGAACAACCATATTATTCATCAAATGGGTCATATAGTAGTGAGAAACAAAAGATTTGCAAAGGTAAGAAGTCAAATTGTACGTCTTACAAAAGGCTTATATTTTTTTCTACTAGATGGTGTGCTTGCAGGGAGAAGGGAAATTGGAAGGATGAATTCCTAGAACTCAAAAAGAAGAAGAAGACATATAAGCACAAAAACACAAGACATAGCATGCTTCTTGGGACTCTTCTTCAAATCTTGGATCAAATTTTGAGGATGAAGTTTGCCACCATGTAGTTGAATGCCTAATCACCAAACACAATGAAAATGGTGAGTAAGAGGAATAAGGTGCACAAATAGATTATAGTGAGGTGTCTCTTTCAACTATTTTCAAAAATGAACTTATAGAACATGTATAATTGCATCTAAAAGGTTTAAAAATATATATATATAAATGAAATGGATACTATTGTTGATTCCTTGAGTGTATAACTTAATGAGATCAACTATAAATAGCTAGTGAAAAGAAAAAAGATAGATGGTCTTGTTTCTCAAAACACTTCTTTACAAATTCAAGTTTCTTCTATTTCATAAAATTTGAGTGTTATGGAGAAACAACAAATTTTTTCCCACATGTTACTATGATCTTATCCTCCAAATAAATGATGAGTTAAATTATTAAAATTTCATGCTTGAATATCATATTGCTAGTACTATGGGATGATTAATTTCCACTAGTAAAGTCTCTTTGAAGCTTTTTAGGGAAAATAAAAATCTAAAAAGATCTGTAGACAAGTTTCCAAACAGTAGAACTATGTTATAAATATTTTGCACTCTCACAATGGTCATATAGGTACAAGTGGTATTGGCTATGTTCCAAGAAAGGACAAAAATAACAAGAATCAAGGACCTATCTTTGTAAAACCAAATGCTAATTTGTCTTTCTCCATTAACCATGTTACATGCTTTTCTTATGAGAAATTTGGTCACTATGCTTTTGCATGAAGTTTTAAGTGAATAAGTGACAAAAACAAGTTTTGGGTACCAAGAACCTCTCTCTGGAGAAATATTTGTATGACCATAAGCTATTGCATATATTTTTTTATCATAACATACTTTATGGCTTATATTTACGTTTTAAAGTGAGTTTTTCAATTGGAATTTTGTATTAAATAGTTTGGTAATGGTTTATATATTTCACACATTAATTTTTCTAGTAGACTGCCCTCGTTGGTAATGTAGTTCAATCGAGGAGTAGTTTGGTTAAAATAAAATTTGATCAAAAAGTTATTTTGACCATCTTGCAATTAATAATTAGATTCATTTTGATAAATGCTTTTATGATTTTTAGTGTTTAAAATGATTTTTTTATACATTTTGTGTGAGTATGATTTTTTCTCCTTAATGGATAGCTTTATCTTAGTCGTTACTTTCTTAGTTTGAGATTAGTTTTTACAAGAATGAGATTAAGGGGAATCTCAAACCATGTGATTTATCTTGCTAACTTGATTAGCTTCTATTTCTAATAGATTTGTACATCCATTGTGGGATTAACATCCCTTAATATTGGTCAAAAGTTTTTTTGTTCTCTTTGTTATGTAGAAAATATCTCTATTCATGGGGTACTTAGTGTTCCTTGCATTGATATGGAGATGTCTTTTAGAAAGGTCATGCTTTTATTTTCTCGACTATCTTTAACAATTATGGACTTAACATTCCTTATCATTATCTCAGAGAATCTTGTTGATCTCATTTTTGTGCTTAATAGGATCTATTTATCATGAAGCACTTATGGCTCCTATCATTGATATTGAGACATATCTATGTAGATTACTTGATAAAATAGGTATACGAGGTCCTATTGTTTCAATTTCTAATTTCATTTTGCATTCTTGTGTTGCTTCGATATGAGGCCCACTCTCCATACCATTCTTTTTTTTGTGGGGGAGTAACTCTTTGAGGGGGAGTTTAATACATATGCATGCATTTTTTACTTCGATAAAGGGAGACAAACATCCGTGAGATAAGTTTATTTTATATAGAAAATCAAAGTTATGATGCTCTTACTTTCTCTATCTAAAAATTATCAATTGGAAATATTTTTCAACATAAAAAAGGGGAGATTGTTGTATTTTTCAATATCCCACACTCTAATTCAGATGATGCAAATTTTTTAGATTTGTGTTAATTTTTTTCTCTATAAGAACCCTTCCCATTCTTTATTGATGTTAATCAAAAAGTCCAATAGTTCATATGTATACAGAGAAAGAACAAAGTTGTGCCTATACAACTAAACTAGATAGAAAAAAGAAATAAAACTATTTATACATTTGTAGAGTATCCTCAATGCTTTTCCAACATATGTTGACATCAATCTTCTTTCCCCTAAAAAAATTAATATTCCTTTCCAACCATATCGAATACAAGATCGAAATGCAATAGAGTAGATGCTCTTTGAGAAAGAACTCAAAATAGTCCTCAAGTCATCTTGGGACTTTAGAGATACTACATCAGTTCAAGGCCTTCTGCCATACACCAGTAGAAAAACTACATCGAAAGAAGTTATGAATTATGCTTTCATAAATTTTTTTCACAAAGGACACATCTCGGAGTCATATGAATACTAAGACTCTACGGGTAGTCAAGAGTATGAAGCTTGTCTAAAAACAACATCCAAACAGTCATACTATATTTTCTTTGGATGATAAAACTTCCACAGTCATTCGGTCCAATTATGTCTAAAAGATGCAGATCTAGTTATATTCGAAGCATACCTCAAAACATATGAACTTATACTAATCACATCTTTCTTAGATAGATGTATCCCATCATTGTTAATATACTCCCTCATCTCCGAAAAACACCTCCTTTCAGGCATACTCCATTCTCCATATATTTTTATTGCTTAGCAAACCACTAGATCCAAAACCGATTCTAAGATTTTTTTTTACTAATACTATCTTCAAAAAAATTGATTGTCGGGAAATCAAGGATCCCTTCGATTTTAAAACTCTTACCAATGTTAATATGGATCTTAATTAATGACAAAATGAGGTTCTTCATGCTAATAAAATGTTTCCACATACATGGACTTTCAACTTTGATGTTACAAGACCGGTAAGATTCATATTTTAGATACTTTTCATTGAGCCACTTAACCCACAACATGTATTTTTAGGAGCTATAATTCAAGCATTCACAAACAACCCATCTTTATGAAAATCTTCAATTTTGATGACCCCAACCCACCTTCCTATTTAGGTCTGCAAACGAGTTCCTAGTTCACATAATGCAACTTTATCTCAAGAAAAGGGCCACTCATGATGACAATTATGCACAATTTGCTTATTTCATCCATAGTAGTAGAAGGTAGAGGGAAGGTAGATGACCATAACAAATGTAAGGCAGAAAGAGTTGAATCCAACAGTTCAATTATTCCACCAAAGGAAAGAGTCCTCATCTTCTACCTTTCTGATTTTTTCCCTCACTATATTAATAAAGGGTAGGCATTATGAGCTTCTTAGTTTTTCATAGGAAAGAGGCAGACCTGAATATTTCATGGGAAAGTCACCCTTTTCAATATTCAGAATGTGGGATATAGAATCCTTGTTAGCATTTTGACTACAAAAGACATTGCCTTTCATTGGATTGGTCACTAGAATTTAAACGTCCCCAAAGTGCCTAGCAAATGCCATCACATCATCTGGAAAAAAAATTATATGTGATATCTTTATGTCCCCAACATTAATAGGGTCCACTAGGTTTTGTATACCATTTTCTATGATTGAACCGAAGCCTTCCATGGCAATAACAAAGAGAGATGGGGTAACTAGATCACATTTCCCTATACCATTGGAAGGGAAAATCACATTATAAGGGCAACCATTAACTAGAATATGCAAGCTAGTAAAAAAACAAAATGATATTTATCCATTCAATCCAACAAGTTAAAAACTTTTTTTCTCCAGGACTTTGAAAAGGAAAGGACACTTGATTGAAGCATAAGCTTAGTCAAATCTCCTTTAATACATGTTTTGATCATCACTATTAGAGAAATTAATATCACTAATGAGCTCATTAGAAATAAGCATAACATTATCTATCTTCCTACCCTTGAGAACCTGATTCTGGCTAATAATAGAAGGTTGAACATTTTGTAACCTTTTAGAGAGGACTTTATAAATAATTAAGTATAGAAAGTTACATAAATCAATGGGTAGCTAGTCTTTTATACAACCATCATACTAAACATTAGGTATGAGAGTAATATAATTTATTTCTTTGAGCATCTTATTTCTAATGGAAAAAATTCCATTGCTTTTATCACATCCACCCCAATAATATCCCAAGCAGTTTTAAAGAAATGCACATTGAACCCATCTGGTCCAAGGACCCAGTCTCCATTTTCCTCTTTAATGACTCTCTCAATTTCTTCCTTATTCACATACAATCTCAACATATTGAATTCTATATACAATATAGTAGGAAAGTCCATTAATTATCCCAAAAAACAGCAATGTCCTTAGAATATTTATTGAACAAATCATTATAGTAATCATGAATACATTTAGAAATATTAAATTCATCATATGATTTGGCCCCATTAATGTTCATGCATCTAATATATTTCCTTGAAGCTCTAGACCTGATGGAATTATAAAAGAAATTGTGTTCTTATCACCTAACTTTAACTAGTTGACTATCAATATTTGTTTTCCAAAATACTCTTCTCTTCAGCTGCCTGAATAGCCAATAACCTTTTTCCATTAGCAATATCCTTCAAATTAGTGTGATCACTACACATATTATAAGCTTTCATCGCTTCAACAAGTTCAAACTCCAAGAATATAGCACAATCAGGAATGTTCCTGAACATTTCTCTATTCCACTTTAGAGGTTTATCTCTTACATTTATCAGCTTATTGGTAACTTTAAACATCAGATTACCTTCCACTTTAATATCCCAAGCTTCTTTGACAATGTTCTAAAAATCAGGGTGATCATACCATGCATTTAAGAATTTGTAATAACCTCTTTTTTTACTCCTAACATTTTCCATTCTGATAATCAGCTGATGAGGGTCACTATGAATTGTAATATGGTCTTCCCCCCAATTACTATTCAAATGATCTCTAAACTTCCCATTATATTAAAGCCTATCAATCTTCAACACAATCAGTTCACCTCCTTTCTGCCTATTATCCCAAGAAAAATAGGCTCCTTTTTTACCCATACTAATGAGATCAGCTTTGTTAAAAACGTCATTAAAATCTACCATAGCTTTGATTGAATAAAAAACCTCTCCTCTTTGTTCATGGGAAAATCTGATAGCTTTAAAATATGCTACCAAAAACCAAGGGCCAGTGATATTATTGTGAATGTTTCTAATATGATGTCAAATATCTCATCTTCTCTTCTCTTCACTCTTAACATAAATAGAAGTGAGGGAAAAAGGCTATCTTTATATTCAACACAACAATGAATCAACTGATTTGATTCTAAAATTTTCCTTACCTTCACAACTTCATGATCCCATAGGATGATAATTCTATCCAGAGGATGTGAGTTATGGTTAGAGAACCACACCTTATTACTCCATTGTATTTTAATGAGTTTGTTTGTTTTCTTGTATTTGACTTTGGTTTCAAGAAGAATATTAACATGAAGATTATACTGAGAAATACTCTATCTAACTTTGTCATGGTGTCCCAGTTTGTTAAATCCACATATATACTAGGTAAAAAGCCCAAGGTTGTTAACCACTAAAGTCATCTTTGACTGGAACCCTTCTAGTCTTAGTCATTTCTGGATACCTACCAGTATTCTCATCGAGAAGTTCAAACACATTAGTGGAAATTTTGTCTACAATCATCATTGCAATCGACAAACTCTTGTTTAGCTTTCTTAAAGGAATTTGAGTTTATCCCACTATAGTACATAACCCTTCATTGTCCTTCACATGTTTTTGTATATAAAGTTTTCTATCATGAACTTCTTCCATGACACAAGTATAATATAGTGAGAATTCATAGGATATCCTAGATGCTCAACATCCTTTTCATAGTTGATGATGTAATAGTGTTATGAATCCCATTAGCCCCATTGTTATTATTATCATTACTTGCTTGTCTATTTCTCCCCTCCCTTTGTTGCATAATGTGAGGAGTTTAAGGTATCTTTACTATAGTAGGAACGCCAAAATCCTGAATAATCTGTATATAAGAGGATGAAAAGGGACCATAAGCTTGAACCTTTCCACTAACGAGATCATTTACCTACTTTCCTATAATGGATTTCAACTCCTTTCTTTTCTCCACAATATCACAGCTTTGAGATTCATGACCATAACAGCCACATTTAGCACAGAGTTATTAGATTCACTCATAGGAGACCTCAACTACATCCCTATGTTCCTCATCACTACTTAGGACTATGGATTTAGGAAAGGAGCATTTATTCAACATTAGTACTTGGATTCTATCATGATTTATTCTAGCCATATCCTTAGTGGTAAAATTAGAATACAGAGCTCGTACAATGAAGCTACCTAGAATAACAAGCATTTTGTCATCCAAGAATTCTAGAGGGATATTAGGAACCTTATCATGCCAGGATAACCATTAGTTTTTGCTTCTTAAGCAGTTCCCCAATCTCCCATATCTTCAACTATAAAGGATTACCTCGTATGAACCATGGACCCCTTCTACCACGATCTTTTAGGCCTTCTTCCTCCTTGAACTTCATAACAAAAAAACTCTTATTTCTTGGAATCACTACGAAGGAAGACTTTGGTTTTCATATCATTTCACAATTCCAAGTGAGAGTAGGCTAATGAGGCTTTAGCCTGACTATGTATCTACCTTATGTGTTTCTCCATTTCCTTGCAATCCCCACCACTTTCTCCCTCTTGTACTACAATTCACCATCGACAACCTATGATTGTATATACTGGAGCGTCGTATTGTCCCTTTGCCTCTGAATAGAGAAGAGAACTATCCACGGCCTTGCCAATGCAGCCACTTTGGTGTTCTCCTTGATGGATCTAGTATGAGGAACCGTCAGGATTTTATTCAAAGATCGTCTCCCCCACCCCCCCAACGCAAGTCAAACTTGCTCCCACCATCTCTATATTACATCATGTTGTAGAAGATTATTATGAATCCAATAATGGCAAACTATTAGGATATGTGTTATTAATGTATGAGTTAAGTGTTTTGGTTGATCAAGGAAACTAGACAAGAACCAATTTCCAAGAATATGCAATCATATGTTTTTTTGGATGCTTGTACACCAAGTGGTACCTATTTGACAATTTGTATAGGTGAAAATTGTACAAAATGATGGGAATGATATAAGAATAAGTGATGAATGACTGGAAACCAACCAAAACCAAGTTTTATACTTATATACACACTTTAGGATAGGTGTGTAGTTTTTCCATACTCATTTGAGCTATTTTCTAAAGTTTGGGACCTATCGGGACAAAGTATTTCAATTGAACTTTAATTTGACTAAAATGCATTTCGGTCAAATCTTAGATCACCAAGACATTACCGTTAACCAAAGGTGGTTTTGGTAGTATTTTTTCTAAAAATTCTAACCAAGATGCATCTAGGTCAAAAATTAATTTGACTAAGGATACTTTTGCAAAAAAACCTAGCTAGTACACAATTAGCCATTTTAATCCCACCTGGCCATCTTATATTGACTAGTTTCCCAGTAAACTCATCCTAAACACTCTTAAAAGTTATATTATCAATTCCCAAGTTCTCTCTCTATATATAGGAGTAATATATGGACACCCAAAAAACACTTAATAATTGTCTGTACATGCTATCTCTCTCAATCTTATAATTCCACTTTGCTGCATTTAGTTGCTCCTAAGTAAATCTGTGCTAGGACTAGCTCTGGTATCCTACTCAACCACATATTGTCTTTTCTAAATCCAAGTAGAGTTTATCATCACTTATTCATTACTGATTCAATGGTATATCTTCTGAGCTTGAGTTGTAACTTACTTCTTTTTCCTAGCTCCATATTTGGTACTTCTTGCGAGAAGGCTATGTCAAGCTTTCATTTGATCTACTTTCTACAAGAAGGTTGCTTCCATTGGGGGAGGTAGATTGCAATCTTCTTAGATGAGGGTGGTCATTCGACATAATGCAAAGATGACAATAGTTATCCTTGAGCTGAAAAGAAGGTTGATTTGAGCCACAGAAGACATTGATATTTGTATTTGTTATCAGTATAGAAAAGGTAATAAAATAGAATGTTGGAAAATCCTAGTTAGAAATAACTAGATAGTGGAATGATGACATTGTATGATGGAACCACTATGCATCTTATATCTTGTCTAATTTCCTATCTTGTCCATTACTTTATTTACTTATTGTGCTATAATATCTTTTTAAGCAAGTTACGTTCAACCATCTTTGTATTTTAAATTGCAAAAATAATATTTCCTCTACTCACCCCTCTAGGACTTTCAAACATCATCTTTGGACAACAATTTAAATTGGCACGACCAGACACCAGATGCTCGCAAAACTGTAGAAGAATCGAAGTCAAAATGCATAGTCAATCATCTTCAAACTCCATACCTTAAAGAACGTCAAAAAACCCGAAATCCAGATTTCACTGTAAAAGGCCATAATGGAAACATTAAAGTTTAAGGATGAAGGCTATACCTCCCTAGAGATAAATGGAGTTGAAAACCACTAGAAAACACCATTTAAAGCGACCGTCTGAAGCTCCTCTGTCAAAAATTGTTGTCTATTGCACTGTATGTAATGACAAAAAAATTCCCTGATCCACGATGATGGTCTACAACAGATCGCCACAATGTGCCAGACTTTTTTCTCTTCCAATCATCATCACTTATATTGTTTGCTGAACTGACCTCTCTTGGTTGCTGCCTCTATGATGCGATGATTTTGAGTCGCATTTATAGACCTGTTTTATATGTGGTTTATGCTTTAATTAGTCATTTCTATGGTTAATATCACATAATTCATCCATTTTGGTCTTTGCCATCATTTTATGTCAAATCCCCTTAGTTTTATCATTTTGAGCATTAATTATCAAATTATTATTATTTGTGTGGATTTATTTGATCTTGTCTTTGAATTTCAGAACAAACGAGTATTTGCTTCCGTCGATACCATCGACGGAAGTCGATACCATCGACGGAAGTCGATACCATCGACAAGACCGCAGGTTGCCAGCCGAAAGATGCAGCAAAGAGTCGATACCATCGACGCTGGTGTCGATGGTATCGAGACGTCTTCAGATTGCTGGCGAAGGAGCAGTCGATAGTATCGACACCAAGTCGATACCATCGACACATGGAGGCTACAACGTCGCAAAATGACAGAACCGACGCCAAAAAGGGAGTCGATACCATCGACTCGCGTCGATGGTATCGACGCCGTAGGATATGAGTTTGCTTTCTAATGATCTCAATCATACGGTTGGAGTTAATTAGAGACCTAATTAGGGACTTATACCTAAGGACGGCCGCCCAGAAAGAAGGGAGATCGGATTAGCCATTGCACAAGTGCCGAGGAGCAAGAAAAAGGAGAACGGAGGCCAGAAGTTCATACCAGTCGATCCGGACACTGCCGGAGACGGATTTCACCACCGAGAGGCGGGAAAGCACGTGTTCTACGCAAAGGATCAATCGGTTCTTCTTCGTTCAGGGTTTTCCCATTCAATTCACGTTTTTCATATGATTTCCCCTATTTCTTCCATGTACTTGTGTGAGATGAACATGCGGGGCTAATCCCCTCCATATTTAGGACCGGGAGTAGCCCGGGAATTCATTGTATGACAGTTTTATAATAGTAATTCATATTTTCTCTCTTAAATCCGTGGTATAGCTTCGTTTTCTCCATATATTGTTATGCTTGATCACCATAATAATAATCTAATGCCCTTAATCACTTCGACAGAAGGATTAACGGTTGAAAAGAGACGAAACCTACATTAATCGATAAATCCCTTGAACAAGGTGGTGTAAAATTAATGGTGGATACTGAGAGATCGTTCGTAATGCACTTAGTTTAGGGGATAGGTTACTACGACGGTGGAACCGACCTAAACCTAAGTAGTGAATTGTACCACGACAGTGGGCAATTCTGTTTTCAGGCCACTACCCGGATAGAGAGAGAAAAGTGAGGCATTATATAAAATCTAATACAATGAATACCCGCGGTGAAACCGCAATCCTAAAGATACCTTTTTGAATTGATTAAATTAACCTTTAATCGGTTGTTTGCTTTGTTTTGTTTCTATTTTCTTTTAATTTTGACAACAAACCCCAATTTGTTATTCTGCTTAGCTGATCGCAAATAGTTAGTAGGAGTCTCTGACAATTCGGAGTATCCCTGTGTTCGACTCGGGCCTCACAAAGGCCTGTACTACTCGACGCGTATACTTGCGTTTTTAGCGCGTAGTAAAATACACATCAAGTTTTTGGCGCCGTTGCCGGGGATACGGCGAATTGTTGGCACTTCGAGTGCTACGCGCGGCCACTCTAGGCCACAAATTTTTTTTTATTTTTCATTCAAATTCAAATATTTTTACATTGTGCTATAATAGTTTATACTCGTCTAAGCTTAGTACTAAACTCGAATTTTCTTATTTCAGGTACTGTGTATGGTGCTGACGCGTAGAACTGACTACGCGGAACGCGCACCCGAGGTTCCATTTTTGGGACCTGAGGACGAGGAGCATTCTGAGCAAGAGTACCAAGAAGAGGTAGATTCTGAATCTGAACCAGAAGAGATGGCCGAGCCACAGACCATATGGGAGAAGATCAAAGATTCTTCCTCATCAGCTTCAAAGGGGCCTATAAAGAAGCAGGCGATCAACATACCGACATATAAGATCGATCCAGTGTTGATTAATTTGGTGAAATCAAATGCGTTTCATGGGCTGAAGAATGAGGATCCTATTGCACACATCAGCCAGTTCGTTGAAAACTGTGACATGGTAAAAATAGACAGGTTTCCACAAGATTCATTATATCTCAAGCTTTTCCCAAGTTCCTTGGCGGGAGCAGCAAGAGAGTGGCTACATCATCTAGACGATGAGTTCGTGGAGTCTTGGGACAATATGGTGGAGGTCTTCTTTGAGAGGTTCTTCCCTCCTGAGAAGACTAATGACATGATCCGGAAGATTCATAATTTCAACCAACAGGCTGGTGAAACATATTCAGAGACCTGGGAGCGATTCCAGGTTATGTTGAGGAGGTGTCCGCATCACGGGTTGGACAAGGAAACGCATGTGAAAATCTTCTATTTTGCTCTCTCCGAGCATGATAGGAGTAATCTGGATTCAGCCGGGTCGGGATTTTTTCTAAACAACACATATACTAGATGCTGGGAAATACTCAAGAACATGGCTAGAAAACAGTCTTGGGGAGAAAGAGAGAGAGGCCCAGTTGAGCAAGCACGAGTCACCAGTGAATCAAAGGCAATGAGAGAGCTGAATGAGAAGATGGATCTTCTCGCAAAGAAGTTACTGCAAAAGGAAGATAATGAGTTTGAGGATGAGGCTCAAGTCAAGTACATGAGACAACAGCAAGGGTATAGGAACAATGACTACTCATGGAGAAAGGACAAAAAGTTCTCATGGAAGGATCCGGACAATTTTCTGTAGGATCTGGAAGCCAAAACCGCGTCGGCTGCAGAAGACAAGAGCACAGAGTTGCTCAATCAGGTCATCAAGCAAAATCAAGAGTTAATGAATACATTCGGGCAGCAAATCAAGCAACAAGGAGAATATATGAATCAATTTGGGCAGACATTGCAGAGCCATGGGGCTCAAATGAGAACCATAGAGACATCCATGGCGCAGATGGCAGCCGAAATAGCTAGTTTGAAGAAACCTGCACATCCGGGTTTTTCGGGGAATACCAATGTTCCCGGGGGAAACCAGCAAGCTAAAGCTATTCTGCTGAGAAGCGGTAAGAAAGTGTTGAATCCAATAACTGATGAAACAAGCACACCGCGAGATGAAGTTGAAGGTGAAACCAATGTGGAGCAGCCCACACCAGTCTCAGGGCAAGTTGAAGACATAGCAGTGGAGAGTACTCAAGAATAGGATGCTGCGGAGGAACTGCAGAAAAAGACGCCTTATGGGCCACCTCATCAAAGGACACAAGTTGTTCCGGTCCCTTATCCAAATAGTGTGAAGGCAAGGAAGGTAGGTGCACAGTTTAAGAAGTTCCTGGACAGTTTTAGGAAACTTTCAGTCAATATCCCGTTACTGGAAGCCATTGAGCAAATCCCTTCATACGGGAAGTTTCTAAAAGATGTTATTACCAAGAATAGGAAAATACCAGATACTGAGCTCGTTGTGCTAAAGGAGCAAGTGAGTGCCTTCATTATGGGCACTTTGTCGCCAAAGAGACAGGATCCATGGTGTTTCAACATTTCTTGTTATATCGGGAAGTGTAAATTTGGAGAAGCATTGTGTGATTCAGGGGCAAGCATCAACTTGATGCCCCTTTTGACATTTAAAAAGTTGGGACTGAAGGAGTCACGGACGAGCAATATGACTATTCAATTGGCCGACAACTCTGTGGTGAAGCCATATGGAATCTGTGAAGATGTCTTAGTAAAGGTGGATAGATTTGTCTTTCCGGCTGATTTTGTAGTTATGGAGATGCAGGATGAGCATGGCAACGAGTTGTTACTTGGACGTCCCTTCCAAGCTACAGCCGACATGATCTTAGAGATGGGGAGAGTTCGCCTGACCTTGGGCATAGCAGATGACCGCTTTGAGATGGTCATGCCTTCTAGCACTGCGTCATCTAAAGCAAAAGAACAATGTAATATGGTGAAACATCTGGATTGCAATATTTCACTCTGCCATGGAAAACCATTTCTGGACATGGCTCATGTGATGAGCAAGGTGGACAATGGAACCTTAGCTGTAGATATCATGGAGCAGACTAAGGTAGTTTCTTTGTGTAAAGCGGTGGGATTTCCGAATGATGAGAATGAGGACATTCCACCTTCTTGGGAGGATGATGCAATTGCTATTTCTGTTGTTGATGCATATCCGGAACTACCGCTGGAGGCTTGTTTGTTTAATATTACATATGATTGGATGCGGAGTAAATCACTCAAGGAGTGTGCTAAAATGCTTCAGATGCTTCCATGCTTCTATGCGTGGCACTATGAAGATTTAGGTGCACTTCCCTCACCGCTGCAATCATCTCTTATCAGCCCGCCGGATTTGGAATTAAAGCCACTACCCCCGCATCTCAAGTATGTCTTTCTAGCTGAGAAAGACAAGTTACCAGTGATTGTTTCTGCTTATTTGAGTGTGGAAGAGGAGGAGCAACTGTTGATAGTGCTGAAAAACCACCGAGGAGCTTTTGGGTGGTCCGTTGCAGACATCAAGGGGATTTCCCCTACTCTATGTCAGCATAAGATTCAGCTCGAGGAGGGAGCCAAGCTAGTGATCCAGCCTCAGAGACGTCTAAATCCGAGCATGATGGAGGTGGTGAAGAAAGCGGTTATTAAACTTCTCGCTGCAGGGATTATCTATGCCATATCAGACTCGACATGGGTGAGTCCCACACAGGTAGTCCCTAAGAAGGGGGGGAATTACCGTTACTCAAAATTTATTGAATCAACCTGTCACCACCCGATTGGTAACCGGGTGGCGAGTTTGTATTGACTACCATCGTCTGAATGCTGCCACACTTAAGGATCATTTTCCTTTACCGTTTATTGATCAAATTTTAGAACGTCTTGCCGGGCGATCGCACTTTTGTTTTCTAGACGGGTACTCGGGGTACAATCAGATCTCGATTGATCCTTTGGATCAAGAGAAATCTACGTTCACTTGTCCCTATGGGACTTTTGCTTACCGTCGGATGCCGTTTGGTTTATGCAATGCACCGGCGACGTTTCAACGCTGTATGCTCGCCATATTTTCTGACATGGTAGAGCGCTGTCTCGAGGTTTTTATGGATGACTTCTCGGTTTATGGTGCATCGTTTGATGATTGTCTCTATAACCTAGACAAAGTGTTACAGCGTTGTGAGGACACACACTTGGTCCTTAACTGGGAGAAATGTCACATGATGGTGACAGAGGGAATAGTGCTAGGACACAAGGTGTCTAGCAAAGGTCTTGAGGTGGACCCGGTGAAAATTGAGGTCATTTCCAAGTTGCCCCCACCAAATTCTATAAAAGGGGTGAGAAGTTTTCTGGGACACGCCGGGTTCTATCGGCGATTTATAAAGGATTTTTCTAAAATTGCAAAACCTTTATCCGAGCTTTTGGAGAAAGATGCGGTTTTCGATTTCAATGATAAGTGTCTACATGCATTCGATGTTTTGAAAGAAAAATTGATTTCTGCCCCGGTTGTTCAAACGCCGAATTGGATAAAACCTTTCGAATTAATGTGTGACGCTTCGGATTTTGCGGTAGGAGTCGTATTGGGGCAACGGGTAGATAATAAGCCCACTGTGATTTTCTATGCTTCAAAAACTCTGAACGATGCTCAATTGAATTATACAACTACTGAAAAAGAATTACTTGCCGTTGTGTTTGCTTTCGAAAAATTCCGGCAGTATTTAGTTGGATCTAAAGTAGTTGTATGGACTGACCATGCTGCAATAAAATACTTGATGGAAAAAAAAGATGCAAAGCCTAGACTCATTAGGTGGATTTTGCTCTTACAGGAATTTGACATTGAAATCAAGGATAAATCTGGGATTGAGAATGTAGTGGCTGATCATTTTTCTAGGTTAGAAAGGGTGGATGAAAAAGATTTACATATACCCATAATCGAGACATTTCCGGATGAACAACTTTTGAAAATTAACTCTAAAGAGCCTTGGTTCGCTGAAATTGTAAATTATTTAGCTTGCGGGATCATCCCGGAAGATTGGTCATATCAGGAGAAGAAGAGATTTTTTCATTCTTTGAGATACTATTTTTGGGATGATCCAATTCTTCTTAAGCAATGCAGGGACGGTATTTTACGCAGGTGTGTGCCTGAAGTGGAGTACGAGAGTGCTCTCCATCATTGTCATGCATCACCTACGGGAGGACACCACACCAGCTCGCGAACGGCAGCTAAAGTTTTGGAGAGCGGCCTTTATTGGCCAACTTTGTTTCGGGATGCCTATGATTTTGTGAGGCAATGTGATCCTTTTCAACGAGCAGGTAATATCTCGAAGCGACAAGAGATGCCCCTGAATGTATTTCAGGAAGTTGAGGTATTTGATTTGTGGGGCATAGATTTCATGGGACCCTTTGTGTCCTCGAACTCCAATTTATATATCTTGTTAGCAGTTGATTATGTGTCGAAGTGGGTGGAAGCAATTCCCACAAGGACTAATGATTCCACTGTAGTGTGCAGGTTTGTGAAGGAGAATATTTTCTGCAGGTTTGGGATACCCCGAATGATAATCAGTGATGGGGGTACACATTTCAAGAATCAGAAGTTCTCGACATTATTGAAGAAATATGGGGTCAAGCACAACATTGGCAACCCATATCATCCGCAGACTCAAGGCCAAGTGGAGGTCTCCAACCGTGAAATTAAGAAGATTTTAGAGCGATCGGTGGCATCCACGAGGAAGAACTGGAGTGTCCTACTACCGGATGCACTGTGGGCGTACAGAACGGCCTACAAAACACCTATAGGCACCACGCCTTTTAGGTTGGCGTATGGTCGGGCTTGTCACCTACCGGTGGAGTTGGAGCACAAGGCCCATTGGGCGCTTAGAAGGCTAAATCTAAGTTATGATGAAGCTGGGAGGAAGAGAATGTTCGAATTGAATGAGCTGGATGAGTTACGGATGACGGCATATGAGAATGCACGGATATACAAAGAGCGCACAAAACTGATCCACGACCGCCACATCGAGTTACACACGTTTAAGAAAGGAGATAGCATTTTATTGTTCAACTCCCGACTCAAGTTGCATCCCGGGAAGCTCAAATCCCGATGGAGTGGATCGTTCGTGGTGGAAGAGGTCAAACCACACGGCGCGATTTTAGTGCATGATGGTGATAACACGTTCTTGGTAAATGGACAGAGGCTGAAGCTCTATTTTGGTGAGAATTACAAGAGGAATGTGAATGAGGTTAAACTCATTTCACTTTTGGATGAATGAGATGCCCGAAAGCCGTCTAGCCTAAGACGTTACAGAAGGGCGCTTTGAAAACCTCTAGAGGGGGGGTGAATAGAGTTTTATGATAATTTAAAACAATTTAAATTCAAACAACCAAAGTAAAAGATTGAGAAGAGGAACACAGGTGTTTAGAGTGGTTCCACCTTAGCAAATACTAAGGAGTCAGTCCACTACCCGGTTGCTTACCCAACCGGGATTTTGAAAGTATTGAATTTTATTACCTTTCAAGGATGTTACACAAAATTACAACACTTTCTAAACACCCTTTGGACAGCCTTCACCTAGAAGTAATCTTGCCAACCTTGAAGCAGCCTTCCTTGGAGTAACTTCAAGCTCCCCCTTGAAGTAGCCTCCCTCCCGAAGTAGCTTCCCGTCAAGATAGCCTTCTGAAGTAGTCCAAAGTCCTCCTCTTCACACGAAGAGCTTCACCCTCTTCCTATATGCAGCCTCCTCCCTGGAGTAGCAATGAAGAGTACAAATATAACAAGGAACAAGAAGGAAAAAGAGAAAGTACAACTTATCCTTTTAAGCTCAAGGCTTGAATTGCCTATATCAAGCGTATGGATTTTCCTAGCCAAGGTAATAGACTTGTGGATGCTAGGGTTAGGAAAATCTAGCCTATAGGACGAGCTTGAGCTAGATGGAATATGGCCAAGTGATCACAGTGCTCAATTGCTTGTAAAAGATTGCTCAAGAGTGCTTAGAAAGAATTCTCAAGTGTAGCAAGGTTGATTCTAGTGTCCTATGGCTTGTCCTATTTATAGGGATAGCCTAAGTATGCTTAAGGACCTTCTAGATAGTTTCTAGGGGGTTCCAAGTGCTCAATTAGCCGTTAGGAATAGATTGGTCGTTTTTACAACGGCTAATTGCTTTAACTCTGCAGATTCTGTCAGAGACCGTCTCGGTCGACAGATGGTCGACCGAGACACCCACTCGGTCGAGCTTTTCTCGACCGACAGGCTCTCTGAGTGCAACGTTCGCTTCCAACTGCCAACCAACTCATTTGCTAAGTCTAACGGCTACTTTAGGTCAATCTCGGTCGAGAAGGTTGTCGACCGAGAGTGTCTCGGTCGAGGAGTGTGTCGACCGAGATTGACTCTGTTTCAATCTATCAATTGAGATACTAAGTGTGTGCATGAGTGTACATAATGTGATCCTATTGGAAGGGATGACTTGTCTAACTATGATGTGTAGCTAGGGAAGATCCAATGCTTGATTTACATGCAATCTAGGTACTTGTACATTATATAACTGTACAAGTTTTTACAATAGTGATTACATTGCATGAAAATAAAACTATAAACTTATGATCTCCCTAGTTGCTTCGTCATCCACCATAATCCTGCACACTCAAGTAGCTCGTTAGATAAATAAGAATGAAATGTTTGTCATAATCAAAACAAAGGGATTTTGTAGATGTCCATTTAGCCAACAATCTCCCCCTTTTTGAAGATGACAAACATTTCCAAAATATGAATAAAGGAAATATAATGCCATACCTTTAGATTGCCGTTTGGAACTTTTCCTCTTATTTATAAAATGTGTGCTTAGTATCCCCAGTGAATTATGGAACATGAAATCTAGTTCATTTGGGAATATAGCAACTTTCAATGTAAGCCAAGAGTATATTTATGAAACTCATTGATTGAGTTTGTCATAAGTATTATAGTTTTATATATCTCTCCCCCTTTGTCATCTCAAAAAGATAACCGTTTTATTTAAAAAATCCCCCTTCATTAGATATCCCATTAAAAATGAACGAAAAAGATGTCCATTGAATAGCCAAAATGTAAGGCAATAGCTAAGATGCAACAATTTTCAAATTACCAATTGAAACGTGCATATCAATATTGATACAAACCATTAAAGCATAAGTAGTCGTTTTTAAGAGCCGCAGATATCAAAGAAAACATCCTCCTTAAATTTGTATTTTGCTCCCCCTTAAATGGATATTCCTTTAAGAGTATTGATTTTATGCTTGTCTAATTTAGCCACAATATCTCTCAATCATACAAATCTTGTTTAACAATACTAAGGTCATAGCCCGTTTCAAAATAATGTTTGCACATTATTTGGAAAAATTTGTAATCATTCAGATTTGTGTTTATTGTTCATATAAAAGATTTTACAAAGATATATGCAATTATTATGTCAGTCTGAAAACAGGAACCAGGTCGGTCGACCATTGTTCGACCGACAGTGTGTATCGGTCGACTATTGTCTCGACCGAGAAAGGTTCTGGAGAACAGAATTTTCTGCATTGGTTGATTTAAATATAGTAGTAATATTTTTCCTTTGAATTGTTATTACTTCCTTATTTGTTATGCTCTACAATAATGAACCAATGATCCATATTTTGAAGTATGCCAAAATAAATAATCATGTGAAAAGAGTAGCAATTTTCATTCAATAACATGAAGAAGATTACAATCATATGGAATACAACTATTACAACACCAACGCTTCACAGGAAAGATTTAAGGATTACATCAATGTCCGGATCTTTCCCAAGAAATGGCTCAGCTCCATAGTATTGGACCAAAGTTTTCCAATCCAAAGCACCAGTTGTAGTCAATGCATATGCTTCCAGGAAAGTGGGAACTCGGTCAAAACGGAAATGAGCAGCTATGTCTTGCAATTGTATGGACGAAAATTGAGTATGTGCAAGATCCATTGATGGTGAAGGTGGAGGTTGATAGTAGTTGTATGAGGGGTTAAATGGGTCGAGCATGCCAGGGTTTAAAGAATGCGGATATTCATCGGTTTGGCCAGGAGAAAGGTTTTGCATTCTTTGATTCAAATATGTCATGGCATGGTGATTGTAGTTTAATTGTTTACTAAGATGGTATTGGGAGCCAGCAATATAAGTAAGGGTATTTTGGATGGGATCAATGGAAAGGTTAGTAGACGGAGAGGGTGGTATATCCTGATGTGATGACTCTCCTTCTACTCTTGCCTTTTTATGGCCAAAATCAATCCCCATCTTCTCTACGGTGTTCTTACTTATTTTTGGTGGTCTACGCTCCCACATATATCCCATATCTTCAATGTTTAACTTAAGACAATGTTGAGTAATCTGGCATACAAAATCGGCATATGGTGGATTGCCAGAGAACTCAAGCATATTTTTAAGTACTATGCGAATGAAGTTGATGGGAATTTCCTTTATGATAGCATAAATGAGACACATGCGGAAAATGGGAACCTCGGATTTATTGGCTCGTGGATGTATGTTGGTGGAAACAATAAGGTTTACTATTCTACATGCTGGTTTTAGGTTTATAGCATAATAGGTTCCCCTATCTTCATGACAAGTGGTATTGGCTTGGAATATGGCTCTTTTGATATCACTTAAGCTAATGGTATGGTCATCATCGGAAAATAAATTTATTGGATTGCTGGAGGTAAGGTCAAGGAAATCTTGATATTCATCTATATCAATTTCAAGCATGTCAAGAATATCCCCTTCGGAAAACTTAAAACTATGCCCATTGACCATGGTGTAGAAGAAAGTGGTGTCATTTTCGGTGTGAGATATAAGATTGGCATAGAATTCGTTTACTACCTTAATGGAGTAGGAAGGAAAGGATGGATTGATGAAGTCCTTCAGCTTTTGTACTCCAAAGAGATGCTCCAGGTCTACGATGTTGATGAAGTCCATCACTTCGACCGGACGTCGGGGAAGAGGGGTTTTAGAGGAAAGCCGAAAGTATCTGTCTCCAGCATCTCCGTCGACGAAAGCTATGTCATTGATGATCGTCAATGGCGGAGTGGCTTCCCTCTCTTCTCTTCTTTTTCTTCCAGCAACTTTCTTCTTCCCTCGGACAGTTGATGATGAAGCCATTGTGTTTCTTGAGAGTGGAGAAGAAGCAAGGAAGTTTTGAGAGTAAGAGTGCTGAAAGATTGCACGAAATTGCACTAGAGATGGACTATGGAAGCAAGGAAATGCAAGTGTGAGTAAGTGGCTCGTTTTTACACTTATTTATAGAATTCCAGCGACCCGGTCGGTCGACGGCTCGTCGACCGAGCGTCCGCAACGGTCGAGTTGCAGACGCGCCACTTGGTCCTCCAACGGTAAAGAAAACGGTCATAACGGTCGGGTCGCAACGGTCATATCCAACGGCTATTTCTCGGTCGAGCGCTTGTCGACCGACATTGTCTCGGTCGAGCACTCGTCGACCGACTAACTTTCTGAGTTCAATTGTTTTTGCTGAATGCAAATCATAGAACATTTTTGTAGAGCATATGTATATTCCAAAGGAGTAATAATATTTAAGGCTTCCGATTACCACAAATGATTTGACGTTTTAATTTAAAAATATGCTAAGATAAAGTTCAATAAAATAATGTTCAAATAAACAGTTTTTATCAAAGTTTATTTTAGGTCGCCCTTGATTACGACCATAGTGCCCCTTGGTCAAATTTTATTTTAACCAAGAGGCATATTTTGCAGGTTTCCAGTATGAATCATTTATATGCGAAATATAAGTTCTGCAGATAGCTTGAGACTCATTAAGGTGTACTAATTATGAGAGCTTAATAAGGACATCAAATATGGTGAAGCATATTCAAGAATAATATCCATTTATGAATTTAAGATTTCTTTGGAGAGACTAAAATGTAAAAGCATAGAAAACTTTGTTTGAAACATTTTATTCATTGCAAGAATTTCTGAAAAGAATGATTAAATAAAATCTTTCAAGAATAATTTTCACATATAATGCAAAGATTTTGTTATCCCTAAATGTTAAGTTGAGAAAGACATAAGAATATACAAATTAAGGTCTATGGTCATATCTCAACTTAGTCGAACCTATTTAATTTGGGGTTTTTGGAACCCATACCATCTCGACATTCTTTTTCTTGTATGGGCACGAGAAAGAATAATGTCCAAGGCGTGAGCAATAATGACAACAAATTGTATCAACCTCAAGCCTTTTTCTATGGTTTTGATTTAGGTTATCCTTGGGTATATACATTTTTGTTCCTTTAGGTATATAAGCAAATTGACTCGCTTGTGTCCTTCTAGGTTGATGGGATTTCTCATTAGGCTTATAACCTAGTCCTCTTCTCCCTATTTGATGATAGGAATTTTCTAGTATATTATCAAGGATTCCATTGTTGCTTAACTTGCTAACTTGTTGTTGCAACTTAACGATCTCATCCATTCTTTTCTTGATATCTAACTTTGCTTGATCTAGATTGGATGATAACATATTTCTTTCTTTCACTATATTGTCATAATCTACATGGGTGCACAATATAGGTTGTTTTTGAATATCATTTAATTTTGCAAGTAATTCAGTCTTTTCTTGACATAGAAGATCATAGTTAGTCTCTAGAGTGAAAATTTTCACTTCACTATTACTCAGAGATGATTTCAAAGTACGATTGTCAGTCATAATGCTATCTTTTTCAAAACCAAGAGTATTCAATTTAACATATAAACTATCATTTTCGGATGTAAGTTCAAGAAGTCTAGCATTTAGATCATCATTTTCTTTATTTGATTTCTTTAATTTCTTTTTGTATTCAACATATTTGTTATGTGTTTCTTCGATAATAGCAACTAACTCCTCCTTGGGTAAATCAAGCAAACTTACCTCTTCTTCTTCTTCCTCACTTATTGTAGCAACGAAGCATTCTTTATGTGCATCTCTTTTCTTTGACCTCCATGGACATTTAGATGTAGAGTGCTTTGTTCCCAAGCACCAATTGCAACTTGTCGAACTTTGGTCCATGCTCCTTTTCTTGTGGTTGTAGTCACCTCCTCCCTTTGTTACTTCAAGACCTTGTTAGGGCTCCTTGAAGCCTGCTCTGATACCAATTGAAAACCTCTAGAGGGGGGGTGAATAGAGTTTTATGATAATTTAAAACAATTTAAATTCAAACAACCAAAGTAAAAGATTGAGAAGAGGAACACAGGTGTTTAGAGTGGTTCCACCTTAGCAAATACTAAGGAGTCAGTCCACTACCCGGTTGCTTACCCAACCGGGATTTTGAAAGTATTGAATTTTATTACCTTTCAAGGATGTTACACAAAATTACAACACTTTCTAAACACCCTTTGGACAGCCTTCACCTAGAAGTAATCTTGCCAACCTTGAAGCAGCCTTCCTTGGAGTAACTTCAAGCTCCCCCTTGAAGTAGCCTCCCTCCCGAAGTAGCTTCCCGTCAAGATAGCCTTCTGAAGTAGTCCAAAGTCCTCCTCTTCACACGAAGAGCTTCACCCTCTTCCTATATGTAGCCTCCTCCCTGGAGTAGCAATGAAGAGTACAAATATAACAAGGAACAAGAAGGAAAAAGAGAAAGTACAACTTATCCTTTTAAGCTCAAGGCTTGAATTGCCTATATCAAGCGTATGGATTTTCCTAGCCAAGGTAATAGACTTGTGGATGCTAGGGTTAGGAAAATCTAGCCTATAGGACGAGCTTGAGCTAGATGGAATATGGCCAAGTGATCACAGTGCTCAATTGCTTGTAAAAGATTGCTCAAGAGTGCTTAGAAAGAATTCTCAAGTGTAGCAAGGTTGATTCTAGTGTCCTATGGCTTGTCCTATTTATAGGGATAGCCTAAGTATGCTTAAGGACCTTCTAGATAGTTTCTAGGGGGTTCCAAGTGCTCAATTAGCCGTTAGGAATAGATTGGTCGTTTTTACAACGGCTAATTGCTTTAACTCTGCAGATTCTGTCAGAGACCGTCTCGGTCGACAGATGGTCGACCGAGACACCCACTCGGTCGAGCTTTTCTCGACCGACAGGCTCTCTGAGTGCAACGTTCGCTTCCAACTGCCAACCAACTCATTTGCTAAGTCTAACGGCTACTTTAGGTCAATCTCGGTCGAGAAGGTTGTCGACCGAGAGTGTCTCGGTCGAGGAGTGTGTCGACCGAGATTGACTCTGTTTCAATCTATCAATTGAGATACTAAGTGTGTGCATGAGTGTACATAATGTGATCCTATTGGAAGGGATGACTTGTCTAACTATGATGTGTAGCTAGGGAAGATCCAATGCTTGATTTACATGCAATCTAGGTACTTGTACATTATATAACTGTACAAGTTTTTACAATAGTGATTACATTGCATGAAAATAAAACTATAAACTTATGATCTCCCTAGTTGCTTCGTCATCCACCATAATCCTGCACACTCAAGTAGCTCGTTAGATAAATAAGAATGAAATGTTTGTCATAATCAAAACAAAGGGATTTTGTAGATGTCCATTTAGCCAACACGCTTGTTGGGAGGCAACCCAACCATCGGTACATTAGGATAGTTTCAATATAATCGTAGGTTGTTTTATTTTTGTTCAATTTTTAGTATAAAGAAGATACCTTGATCCGTTTGTTCATTGTGCAGGCTGAGGCAGAGTCGATACCATCGACACCCTCGTCGATGGTATCGACAAGGGTACAGGTTGAAGACTATAGATTTCGTTCTGAGTCGATACCATCGACGGCCTCGTCGATGGTATCGACATACCTACAGGTGGTCGAGAAGGAAACATCGGTAGTATCGACATAGGCGTCGATACCATCGAGATCTCTGGAGAAGTTCAGACCGATTTGTCTCAGTCAACTCGATACCATCGACGGCCTCATCGATGGTATCGACATGGTTCCAGGTTGAAATGAAAAAAAGCGGTGTCGCAATGAAGCCAAGTCGATACTATCGACACCTGTCGATGGTATCGACCATCCATGTCACCGATCCGAGCAAAGAAATCGACGACGATCGCGGATTCCACGTCATTGATCTGGGTGCAGCGTCGATACCATCGACACAGCGATCTGAGTCACAAGATCCAGCAATCGACGACTGTCGATACCAGTGAGGGGCGGATAGCATCGACCCAAGTCGATACCATCGACTCGCATCGATAGTATCGACGGGCCAACAGTAGCGTCGGCCAAGTCTATTTAAGGAGAACAAATACATCATTTGACGTCACACCTTCAGAGTGATCTCCTCCCTTTGCGCCGAGCACTCCCCCGAGCCATCCAAGAGCGACGAACAGCGTCACCGAGCGACGATCTTCCTCAAGCGGAGATTCATATCTCCATTCTGCACCGAGCTCTCTCTTTCTAATCCGTTTCTGATCGCCAACATGGCTCACGTCGCTGGAGCATCTTCTTCACGTGCGGACCCAGAGGAGATTCAGGAGTTTGTGCCACCTCCTCCTTGGTCGGTTGCACGGCCGCGCATGGTGCATCCTTCCACAGAGGTGAAGAAGATCTATGAGGAGATCTTAAAAAGGAAGATCGAACCCACCCGGTATGTGGACCGGGAAATGATCCAAGACCTCGGATTTGAGGCCAATCTGGCCTATGTTCTGCAGGGGCAGGCGAAACGTACAAGCAAGAGGCCCGATGAGTTACAGTACCATGCAGATGGCCAGCCGTTTTTCGGCGAGTGGCCAACCTACAAAGAGTTGGTGGTGGAGTTCATGACGTCACTTGACATCTGCGTCGTGCCCAACGACATCGTCGCCACCGACCGTGAATGGATAAAGGGTCGGGTGTCTTTCCAGCTGTACAACCGTGACTATACCCTCACGCTTCGCCAATTCAACAGGATATTCAATTGGATGCATTCTCCATACGACCATCGGCGGCCGGATAACCGCACCAACTACGACGCTCTTTTCTCCGAGTTGGTGACGGTGCCACAAGGGAGGTCAGTGAGCTACCACAACGCTGTGGTAGCCGACTTCGAGCACCCGTTTGTTCGGGTATTGCACCGGATGTTGAGTTCCACCATCTTTGCTCGAAGTGATCTGGCGCTAAGCAAATTTCAGGAGACGGATCTTTTCTTCTTATATCATCTCCTGAAGCGCCAAGAATGCAACTGGGGTGCATTCTTTCTACAACGAGTGTTGGCGGTGAAGAGGAGCATGAGAAAAGCCCCGATTCATTTTGGGGGGCTTGTCACCAAGGTAGCCCTCTACTTGGGCTTGAATCTCGATCAGCTGACTCCTCTTTCTACGAGAAGCAAGGTCAACTTGCAACATCTACACCGAGCCAATCTCGTTCTTCTCCGAACTGGCGTGGCTTTTGCGCATTGCCACGTAAATCAAGTGTACTAGGAGTGCGCGCTGCCAGATCCCGTCTTCAACATCGTGGGCGCACAACATTTCAGATGGCCGATCATAGCCATCGACTCCAATGATGAAGAAGGCGGTAATGATGGCGGCGACGATGGACAAGACGACGAGGCTGAGGAGGAAGAAGAGGCATTTACACCTCTTCGAGCATGAGTAGCACCCCGGAAGCGTCCTCGGATGCATCCGGGTGCGTCTTCATCATCACAGCCTACGCTGCCATCACCACAGCCCTCGCAGCCTAGCGAGGATGCCTATTCCATGCAAGGCATGTACATCATGCTCCAAGATATTCAGCAAACGCAGCACAGCCACACCGCTGCGTACGCCGGTATTCAAGATACCACCAACCGGCTTTTTGTCAACCAGCAGGCGATCTTCGAGAATGAACGCCTTCTTTTCGCAAATCAAGAGAATATTCATGATCGGCTGCATAGGATGGAGCAGCAGCAGCCATTTTACGATCATTACTGGAGCCAGAATTATTTTGGGGGGTATCAACAGCCTCCCCTGATGCCCCAGTATGATCCGACTTTTCAGGGGCAATACCCGTCTTGGGACCCCACGGCGCCGCAATACCCGCCTCCACCACCACAAGAATGATCGGGTATCTCTGTTCCAATCTTTAAGTTTGTTTTTGACTATGAGGCCATAGTCGAATTCAAGCTTAGGGGGGTAGTTGGAACAGTTCTATCTTTTATTGTTTTTAGTTTTTAGCATTTTTTTGCTTTTGTTCTCTTGTTATTTGTTTTCTTGCAATTTTAGCTTTTGTAGGATCCACATGCTATCTAGTGTAATTGTGGATGTCATAAAAGTTGTGTCATCTTGTTGTTAGTGCATGGGAAATTCAAGGGAAATTTGAAAAGTTTGTGTCTTTGGATAGCTTGTTTTGTTTTGACCTTGGGAACACATCCTATGAAAATGATTGATTATGTCAACTTTAAAACAACATTTCATACCTGTACTCCTAATGATTCATGGAAGTGGCCGGAAATGGTTGTTTGAGCCTAACCAAACCAAATGGTAATGTGACTTTAATTGGATATAAGAGAGAGAACCTTCTAAACTACTACACAGGTCAGTAAGGAGGGACACATAATATCTTTCTAAGGTTCAGTCATCTAGTTTTGTGATCGTTCCATTTCATTTTTCTATAATTACCTAAGAATTGGAAGTAAAGTGTAGTTTTAATTTCTTTTTGTGTGCATAGCATTTAGATAGGACTTGCATTGGTATTTTCCATATGTTTGCATAAAAAGAAAAAAAAAAATATAGTGATTCATGCACATTACCTTTAGGTGCATGCCATGTAGTCGCATTCATGATTTTCATGCATAAAGTATATCATGTATCTCAATTTTTCCCAAATGGTGAATTAAATTGTTCCATACCTTCTAATTAGTGAAAATTTCTGAGTATGAAGAAAAATTAGCCCAGTGTAATTATCTTTATGTAATTATGGATATAAGGGCTGGAAAAGAAGAAAGAAAAAAAATATGAAAATCCACACAATGAAAAAAAAGAGTTATTTAGAAGAAAGAAGAATAAGAAGGAGAAAGGAACGTAATATCACCTACATTTCAGGATAATTGAGTACATGATGTAACTTAACTCGATATCCATCTCATTTTGAGACAGATGGTTAGTGCATGCATCATTCCACCTAATCTTAGACATTAGGGCATTTCTCATGTGCATTTGCATCATATAGGACATTTTTGTATTATGCATGTTGAAACTGTACAATACTTCCACTTTCTTCCATGAGCCACCCATTTTCATCCACCCGTTGCACGGATTGGTAGGCCACCGTGAATTTCTCCTCACTAATGAATATCAGGAGAACTGCTTCCATGTAGATGGTAGTTAGGGCGAGCAACGTAGTATAGGCAATCACGAGATGCACTAATGCTGAACCGGTGAATTTTATTGTGTTATCTGCCTTATGTGATATTGTTCATCGGTTTGGAGGTCAATTTCTTTTATTGATGATTACTGTTACCTTTAGGGTAATTACTGTTCTGTGGTTAAAGAAGGCCGGTTTGTGAATGTTCAGTGGGAGTCATATGGGATGTTGGGTTGGTGTGTTGTTTTTCAGTTGACATTTGCAATTCTATTCTAAGGATTAGTTGCTCGAGGGCAAGCAACACTCAAGCTTAGGGGAGTTTGATGCGATGATTTTGAGCCGCATTTATAGACCTGTTTTATATGTGGTTTATGCTTTAATTAGTCATTTCTATGGTTAATATCACATAATTCATCCATTTTGGTCTTTGCCATCATTTTATGTCAAATCCCCTTAGTTTTATTATTTTGAGCATTAATTATCACATTATTATTATTTGTGTGGATTTATTTGATCTTGTCTTTGAATTTCAGAACAAACGAGTATTTGGTTCCGTCGATACCATCGACGGAAGTCAATACCATCGACAAGACCGCAGGTTGCCAGCCGAAAGATGTAGCAAAGAGTCGATACCATCGACGCTGGTGTCGATGGTATCGAGACGTCTTCAGATTGCTGGCGAAGGAGCAGTTGATAGTATCGACACCAAGTCGATACCATCGACACATGGATGCTACAGCGTCGCAAAATGACAGAACCCACGCCAAAAAGGGAGTCGATACCATCGACTCGCGTCGATGGTATCGACGTCGTAGGATATGAGTTTGCTTTCTAATGATCTCAATCGGACGGTTGGAGTTAATTAGCGACCTAATTAGGGACTTATACCTAAGGACGGCCGCCCAGACAGAAGGGAGATCGGATTAGCCATTGCACAAGTGTCGAGGAGCGAGAAAAAGGAGAACGGAGGCCAGAAGTTCATACCAGTCGATCCGGACGTTGCCGAAGACGGATTTCACCACCGAGAGGCGGGAAAGCACGTGTTCTATGCAAAGGATCAATCAGTTCTTCTCCGTTCAGGGGTTTTCCCATTCAATTCACGTTTTTCATATGATTTCCCCTATTTCTTCCATGTACTTGTGTGAGATGAACATGCGGGGCTAATCCCCTCCATCTTTAGGACCGGGAGTAGCCCGAGAATTCATTGTATGACAGTTTTATAATAGTAATTCATATTTTCTCTCTTAAATCCGTGGTATAGCTTCGTTTTCTCCATATATTGTTATGCTTGATCACCATAATAATAATCTAATGCCCTTAATCACTTCGACAGAAGGATTAACGGCTGAAAAGAGACGAAACCTACATTCATCGATAAATCCCTTGAACAAGGTGGTGTAAAATTAATGGTGGATACTGAGAGATCATTCGTAATGCACTTAGTTTAGGGGATAGGTTACTACGACGGTGGAACCGACCTAAACCTAAGTAGTGAATTGTACCACGACAGCGGGCAATTTTGTTTTCAGGCCACTACCCGGATAGAGAGAGAAGAGTGAGGCATTATATAAAATCTAATACAATGAATACCCGCGGTGAAACCGCAATCCTAAAGATACCTTTTTGAATTGATTAAATTAACCTTTAATCGATTGTTTGCTTTGTTTTGTTTCTATTTTCTTTTAATTTTGACAACAAACCCCAATTTGTTATTCGGCTTAGCTGATCGCAAATAGTTAGTAGGAGTCTCTGACAATTCTAAGTATCCCTGTGTTCGACTCGGGCCTCACAAAGGCATGTACTACTCGACGTGTATACTTGCATTTTTAGCGCGTAGTAAAACACACGTCACTCTACTTGAAAATTAAGGAAATAAAGAGGGCATCCAAACTCATCTAATTCACTTCGTTTGGGAACAATATTTTACAAAAATGATAAAAAAAATTCCTTGAACTTTCATGGAATTTCTAGAAGTTTCAGAAAAATCTTAGATAAATTAAGAAAATGTATAAAATTATCAAAACTCATAAATAACATGAATATTTTAAAATTGACCTAAAAAGTAAAATATGTCCCTATATTTCAAGTAAAAATAATTTTTAGAATATCTTAGGGAATCTAATCTTGATACTATAATGTCTAGGATCATGACCTAAAACTAAACTAATGCCACACTAAAATTTCTACATCTTTATGATCCTAAATCATGGCCTAAAATTGGTCTAAGTCCATGCTAAAATTTCCACATTTGTACAATCTTGGCTCAAGATCCAAAATTGAACCAATCCCATGTTCATATTTCTAAATGTTTTGGGTCGTGGACTATGACCTTAAACTAGACTAGTTTCATAGTTCCACATCTTTTTGGGTCATGTACTATGACCTTAAACTAGACCAACTTCAATTTCCAAATACTTTTGAGTCTTGGATCAGGACCTAAATTTAACCAATCATGCGCTTGTATTTCTAAATCTATTATCGCATATTCTCTCATTTTTTATGATCCTTTCCCAGGAAGGATGAAGTTCAAAAAAAGTTTGATCAAATCAAGTGAGAACTATATAGTCATGGATAATTCCTCATACAAAGTCTAAGGGAGCAGATGATAAGACAATATGAGAACATGTCGTGGAGACTACCTTATCACTAGATAAACACTTGATGCCCGATCCTAAATTTTTCTTACACTCTTCCTATGAACTTTTTCCTATAATTTGGAAATGCTCTGAGCAGCAGATAGTTGACCTGTATAGTCATTAGCTGGGGAGGCCACCTAATAACTGGGAACTTGTCTGACACATAATTTTCTATCTGTAGTGATAAAATCCTTGTCTTAGATAGGCCAACTTACCATTTTTACCTTTTATGGTTGTGGACTTCACCTTAAGTTGGTCAACTCAGCGAGATCTTGCAATTGACCTAACTCATTAAGGTAGAAAATTGCAAAACAATGTAAAAAACATAAATTAGGGAAAAGGTGAGAGTCTCTGACTTTTTAATATATCTTTGCAATCAAGAACTTGCCATGATTTTTCATTATCACAAACTCTTGATTTTAATGACCTTTGATAAACCTCTATCCTATATGCATTTTACATCCACCTTTTCTCAACAAGGCATGAGTTAGTGAGAGAATCAGACATGTACTAATGTACGATTTAGAACAATGATGAGAGTCATATTTGCATACGATAAACCTTAAATGTCTCATAAACACCCCAAGGGAGTGAGTGATTGGCCATATACATGTAAATGCCTCAGACGAAGGCTATCATGGTTCATGAGATACCATATACACCCAATCTTATTTTTTCAATGAATGATCATCTCGTTAATAATTACTTAAAAAGAGAAGGCATCACCTACGCCTTTCAGGTGGTTCATCAGAATATCTGTGATGACTCTCACCTTTTTAGCCTTTCATGACAAAAGTTGAAGGTTAGACTTGGCTCAAGAATGTGATTATCACTCTTATCTCGACTGTTATTTTGAGAGGGGGAAATTGGTGAGACCCCGTTTTTTCTCACCCAATGGAAATTCACGATAATATTCATTTTGTGGCTAATTATGGAGCCCATTTCCAAATTTTTCAACATTTTCCCACATTTATCCTTTTCCATATATTTTTCCTATTTCATCCATTTATTTTCATCTACTTTTATCTAGTTCAGGGCCTCCTATATACAAACTAGTTTTTTCAAACTCACGTGCAACTTATTCATCAATTCCACTTTTCATAAGATTTTTTTATAAATTTCCCAGTTGAATTGTTATTAATAAAATGTCCTCATTTTTCTAGTGAATATTTAGTTGACTTTTTCTCGTAGAAAACACACAACAATTTTGATAATACTGAAGCACAATCCTAAATTGATGCCTTTTCCCCTTCATTATTTTATTGAATTTTATTGGCAATCCACAATTTCTATAGATTCTATCTAATTTTATCTAGAATAATCCTTAAAAATAGAAAATTGGGAAACATACTTTTTCCTACCCAAGTCACCCAACAGATTATATCCATCCACCTAGTGACACGTGGAGGATCACCTTGATTTGTAGATATACCTTCATGGTTTATTGCCACATTCTGATGTCTCTTCTAGAGTCTTCTATCTAGCGACCTAAACCCTAAAAGTATATTATAAATAGACTCCAATATCCAATGTATTCCATGCCTCTTTGACCATCCTAAAGCCAGATGATCTACTAGTTCCCTATTTATTTCCTACAATTTTTGTGTCCTTACTCTAACACCACCAACTTTGTGAGCACGGCTAGGATGCATAATGGTAATTCTGCATATCTAAACTACAAATCCTTAGTTGTTCTTAATTTTTATCTCACATTTGTGATTATTTTTAACTGGTCGTAATTACATATTTACTTGTTTGGCAGAATCATACCACTATATGTGACCTACGTTACATAGCTTGCTTTGACTACACAAGTAAAGATCGAACCTTGCTTCTATTGTATCTCTTCTCATCATCCTCTAAATTTTTTGTACGCATTACCTCTAGCATAATGGAAGGATCTCTGCCCTAGGAGATCCTGAGGTGATTAGGACTACCATACCTAAAATCTAGGACCTTTAGGGAAATGATGGTAAAACCACGATCATATCCAGTAGGAAAGGTTCTCAAACATAACAAACGCTTTTTTTTTAATTTATTTATTTTTCTAACATTTTTTAATAAATATAAAAGTTTTATATCCTCAAAACATTAAGGAACAATTTCAAAATGGTTTACCAGGTGAGATATGTGGTGCTAAAGCTTCTATACTTGATAAAGATCATTGAATGCGATTTATAGTTACACTTCCAATTTTTCTTATCTATCCTACTTTGGATGTTAGAGTCAATCGATTCTCTACTATAAATTCAAAGCATTTATCTTGTTTTCCCTCAATTCCCCAATAAAAATTGTGTTGACTCCAATCTCTTATTGTTTTGTCATTCTTTCTATGCAACCATCAGATTAATTTTCTTACAAAAGATATGTAACAGATACACACATATCTTTTGGGCAAGGTGAGATAACCATGTTTTTCCATGGGGAAAAATAGAGAAATTTTTACAATGGGTTCCCCATAGAATATTTCCCCTTCCCCATCACTATGGAGAACAAACAACATTTTTATTTCCACACCATTCCATTCCCATCATTCACCCTATGACAAACATAGCCTACACCATGTTATTGAAGGGTCCAAGTTCACTTTCATATTTATATTGTGAACGAATTTTCTCAGCCTAGTAACTTTCACTTGAACGAAAGTAATTACTAAAACATATTATGGATTCAAATTATATAATTTGTATAAGGTAATTACTCATCTAATCAAGATTGATGAGGTTTAATATGAATGGATGTAACATTGTAAATCAATGACAATATGCTTCTTATTCAATTATTGATCATTTGTTAGTACGTGTGGATTCTCAATCTGATTAAATGTTTGTAGATATGTTAATAGTTATTATGGTTGAATTTTTTATTATTATTTTGGAAAATATATGATTTAAGAAATCATTTTAAATTTTACTAGAAAAACATAATTGCTTACTTTGGCTATTGAGATCCTTACCCACTAAGCTAGCATGTTATCTCTCTACTAAAAATAGTTTAGGTAAAAGCAAGGATAAAATGAAGTATATCAAGTTGAAAAAGAACTACATTAATACAGGTAGATGTCAAAAATATGTAATTGAATTATATAGTGCATGGGTCTCTAGTGAATATATATTTTAGGATTGTAGTGTGTAATATAATGCTTTATTATGTTATATTTTAGTTTTAATGCAAAAAACTCTTATAAAAGTCTATGTGAACTCAAAGTGTTGTAGTATATATGTGTTTTATGTTGATATGCTTACACTCAAATTAAAAGATGATTAGTATATGTTCAATGCACGCACACAGACACAAACACACATAGGTGCACACTCACACACGCACGCATGCACACACACAAGCACAAGGTCGCACACACATGATAATTTGTATACATGTTAGATGGATGACTTAATTTCATACAAATTAGTTGAAATTTACTTTTTAAATATTCCATGAGTTGAAGGTTAAGATCCTATTATTGAATTTACATTTGATTTATGTGAAATGTCCATTCGTGCTCAACTCGAATTGACTATAGCCTAAATTGACTCTCTCTCTCTCTAAACACACATACAGAGAAAGGTTTTTGTATTCTCAAACCTATGTGTATCATATAAAAATTATTTTAAACTATAAAAATTTGATCTTTTGGATATTACTTAATATCCCAGTGATAGAATTTGAGATCAATTGGTTGCTTCATACATCTAAAAACTACAAAATTAACGTGACCACAAAAAATACTTGTGATGGTTTTATTGTATTTTTTTGGGTGACTTAAGGTAACCTCATATTTGGTGTGTATGATATATTTATAACCATAAGAAGAATAAGAGTTTGATTTTTTTTCTTCCAAAAAAGACTTCATATGTAAATACCACTTTTGTGTATTGCACCATGGCATGAATCACTCCCTATATGTATAAGAGGATGATTATTTCAATTCATATCATTTATTAAGAATATTTTATTTAGGTAAAATTTAATTAGAATTTGTTTCCTTTATGAATCATAATTGGTTTTCTGTAAGTCATAAGTTATATGATACTTGTTTTTTAAAAACTCTACTTTTAGTTTTGGAACTCAGGTTCCATTTCATTTCCATGGGATTGGTTTGTTGGAAGTGTGAATGTAATAACCCTTATAAATATTATTGATTTTTTTTGTGCAAGTTATTAATTAATATATATAAAAAAAATATGTAACAAAAAAATATATTTTTAGAAACATTTTTTTCAAAAACAATAACCTCACCAAGTTATAAGAGTGTGGATGCTTCTTCCTATAAAGATCATTATTGTGACACCTCATCACGCTAAACAACATTACTCAAAACATAAACCTGGTCAACTATTAACTAATCACATAGTCAGAAAAGGGGTAGATTTTTTTTTAATTTCCACATTATAATCAAGTATGAAAACATTTACATCAAGGTCCATCTTTTTCCATGATTCATACTGAAATAACAAGTATTTACATCTGTATCTAGTGGTCTCAGTGACATCATGTATACAAAAGAGATATTTCCGCATGTACAAGCCATTTATTACAATCACTGACATATTGCCAAAAACTCACGTTGATACAAGTTTTTCATCTACAATACACTTCCCATACCCATACCTGAGAGTACATAACAACTACAGCTCTCCAACCGTCTTTTTCTATTGATAACCAGGTTTTTCCTCTTCTACGACACGATCTCGACCACTTTGTCAGTGACCATATGAAAAGATGTGATGTCTGACAAGGTGAGACCATGTCCCAATGAGAGATATAACTCTCTCCAAAAAATATTGATTAAAATAAATTATTTAACAGTAAATAGACTAAACAGTTGGAGTATTTGATAAGCAATTGAGTAAATTGAATAGTACTAACATACTAAGCAAATTAAACACATAAGTATGATAACACATATAATTACTCAAATTTCATAAGATTTCATCATATAAGAACTGTATAGTATAAAGACATGGAAAGTCTAATCAACCGATGTGAAACTTATTCAACCCTAGAAAATATACTACATGGCTTGTATTACCTCTTTTATTATGCCCTAAGGGATTTGTGGAATACCAATCAAGTACCAACTGACCATTACTAAGTCGAATCAATTCCATACAAGATTTAGGAGAATTGAATTCCTAAGATCTTCTCTGCCCTCGATCAATATGAGTCTGACACAGTGACACATCAGATAAAGTTGCTACCATCATAGTATATCCTTGGTATAGGTCACGACACTAGTTATAGGAGGTGGGTATGCAAACCCCACCATCTTAGGTACAAACGCAGTTGTCCTCAAATTTCATCTCATATGTAATCAAAGAGAGATGATTGTAGTCATTCTCAAATAGAGGGATAGGTATGACCACAGTCATCCTCACTATACACTTGGGGTTAGGGTGACAAGCACCATGTATACTCAACATTATGTGCTCCAAGTTTCCCTTAACAATACTCGTTTCACCATTCCAATAAGTTCTGACACTAAAGATGGTTCAATGGACATGGCACTACGTGATTAGGGTTTCACTTGAGTAATTACACAAATTGAGTGAATTAAGGTTGCATCATACAAGTGGACATACAAACCATAATACATTTCTAGAAAGCACATAAGTATGACAACTTCATAAGATATAAATCATGTAAGGTATAATTCTTAATCACAATCACCACATGGTACTATTAATTGCCATACATGAGACCATACTTGTCATCATCTCACCCCTAGCACACAATTTCTTAACACATGGTTTCAAAGGTTTCAACCCTTGTAACATCATAAAGAGGGTTACACCTCATTCAGGGCTCATCCATGCCCAAAGGTCATTAAGAACATAACATTATTTCCTGCATGTACAACATCATCTTTTCATGCCTTAGAATAAGGCTCAACAGATCATCAACATGCATGTGACATATAAGACTAACATAGCAAGGAACTATGATGTTCAATTAGTATCAGATTATGGTTTCAACACAAGAAGAGAGTATTTCATTGTAAATCATTCAAGAGAACTGATTACAACCTATCATCATCACTTACTTACATTAGGGTTAGGTGTAACAAGATTTATCACATTAAAGTTACATATCATCTTATTATGGTGATTTATCAAATATATTCATACAAGGGAAAAGGTAAGACTACAAGTTAAATGCATTGAACAATAGAATTCACTTTATTAGAACCAACACATATAATATAAACTTCATTACAAACCATTGGATGTTGAAGCATCCAATCACAACCATCATATCAATTTTAACATTTTAAAACCATCGGTTGATATGCAGGTTTAACACTTGTATCATGTAACCAAAGAAACCATAAGTTGATATGTAGGTTTAACCCTTGTATCATGTAACCAAAGAAACCATCAGTTAAGGGATTAATTGAAGAAGAATGTGAGATCTATTCTCACCATTAGTTGTGGTAACCTGATCCAGCATCGACTGTGACACATTATGTCACCATTGGATGATGGGGTCAGTACTACCATCATTGAACACCATAAAATGTTGAGCTAAAATCACCATTGATTCATGTCATCTTTAGGGGACTAAATAATTCATCAATAAGCTTCCAAAAGAGTCCAGAATTGACCTAAGGTGTGACCATCAGTTGACACCATTGTTTTTCGCCATCGGTTCTAATATAAGGTCATCCATCGGTTCATGTATAAAGTTGAAAATAGCCTAAAAACTCTAATTATAAGCCATCATTTGATAGGTGCTAAGAATCATCAATTTGACATGTAAACCTAATATAAGACTTCCTCTAACATAGGAAGATCATTCAGATAGTTTCATATTCATCTAGAACTAGAAAATAAGAAAGAAACGATATTAAAATTGAAACCCAAGGCATACATAGCTTGTTTAAGCTTAGATCATCGCTTTTAGAGCAAGAACTTGAGCAAGAAAGCTTGTAGTAAGCAATAAAAGAGAAGAGGGTCATAAAACTTGACTCTAGTAAGAAGACCAAGCTCCAGAAAGAAAGAAAACTTGAGAAAAATAACTAGGAACCCTAGCTTTAGGTCTAAACTTGGCCAAGTAAGCTCCTTCTCCAAGAAAGGGAGTAAACCCTAGGTGAAGGGAGCAAGAAAGATAAGTTCTTTGAGCTTTAAAGCAAGCTCCTCCATGAAAAATGATGGTTCCATCTAGGAAGACGGAAGGAGATATAGAATAGTAACAGAAATGAATAAAAGAAGGAAGGTACTTATTTTAGGCCAGAAATAACAAGGGTAGCTCCACAAACCCTAGAAGAGAGCAAAATGAAACCCTAGATGCTTAACCAAGAAGGTCGGCTACCTTCTTCCAACTTTGGCACTTTGTTCTCCACCAAGTTGGGGAAGAGGAAAGAAATAATGAACCAAAGGTTTCATTTGTGATCTAAAGGATAGGTATATAAGGCTTATGGATAAGGGAGAAGAGAAATTTGAGGTATCCTAACATCTCTCCATGTGCCCATAGCCTAGAGCTTCCACGACCATGCAACAGTAGGTCCACCAGTTGTGTAGACCTACTAAGGCATATTTTTTTTGCTCTCCAGGCCAACCATCAACATCCAAGAAAAGGAACCATCGGTTCTTTGGAATCCTAGTCACTTAAGTGGTGAACAATCAGTTGACCATCTCTTTTAAGTGAAACTCCGATCAAAGTGAACCAAAACTAGAAAACCATTGTCCTTACTACCTCTAGAGGTGACCGTAGGTTTTCATCACCTATTAATGACCATATAATGTCAATCAAATAGGGGGACCATTGGTTGATGGCTCCTAAAGGTAGGTCATCCATGAAGGGGTAAACACTAAATTACCCTTGAAAAGAAACACCTCCAACCCAAGGTACAACTAGGCGTCCCATGGACAAAAAATCTCAAGCATGATAAAAAACATATAAGGATCATAATGAATGTGAAAATTTTCAATAAAACCCTCTCATGTGGTTAAATTGTAGAAAAGTCCAAAATGTACATAAAATTACATAACTTGCACAAACAGTGTCCAAACTGGACAAAATTTGAAACTTAAGCTCAGTCACATGATATCAAACTTATCACAAGGTTAGATTATGGTTTAAAAAATTAAATTATTGTAATTAAGCATGTTCAACACTTTAAGCAAGATCAGGGGTCTTGCAACTATAAACCCCTAACAAGGATTTCATTCCCAAATCCTACGCAAAGAGAGATGGGTATTTCCTATGCATCCTATATTCTAACTCCCACGTGGCTTACTCTATGCAAAAATGATTCTGCAAAACTTTCACTAATACTATATCTTTATTCTTCAACTTTTTCACCCTTGTATCCAAGATCAACACATGACCCACAACATAAGAAAAAACATCCTCATCTAACTCAACCTCCACGGGCTTGATTCTCTTTTCTATATCTAGATGGCATTTCCTTGGCATGGAGATATGAAGGACATTATGTAACATGTGAAACTTTGATGGTAGCTCTAACTTGTATGTCACCTTTCCAACACAAGCCAAGATAGAGTGTCGTCCCATAAATCTAGGAGCCAAACTTACCATTCTTCCCAAACCTTAGCACACCTTTCCAAGGAGAAACCTTGAGATACAGTCTGTCTCCCACTTGGAACTCTAGTAGTCAATGAAGGTTATCTATATAAGATTTTGTACGTCCTATGATGATTGCAACTATTGTTGTATCACCTTAATCTTTTTTGTAGTCTGTTGTACTAGCTCAGGACCCAAAAGTTGATACTCACATGTCTCATACCAGCAAAGTGGAGACTGACACTGTCTCCCATACAGAGCCTTATAAGGTTCCATATCGATGATTCTCTGATAGTTGTTGTCTATGAAAACCCGATTAGACTCAGGTGTACATCCCAACTACCAAGAAACTACAACACAAATGCTCTCAAAAGATCCTCTAGAGTCTAAATAGTCCTTTCGGACTGGCCATCTATCTGCAGATGGAAAGTTGTGTTGAACCTCAGTTGTGTTTGCATTGTTGAATGTAGATGTTCTCAAAATCGAATTGTAAACTGTGCACCTCTATCAAAAATTATACTTACTGGAATTCCATGTAAACAAACTATCTCATAAACATATACATGTGCTAGTTTCTCTATTGTAAATGTTGTCTTAACGGGAAGGAAGTGTGTTGACTTGGTCAATCTATCCGCTACCCAAATGGAATCATGACCTTTGAATATCCTAGGAAGACCAACCACATAGTCCATAGTGATGTGATCCCACTTCCACTATGGTATCGACAAAGTTTGTAATGTCCCTTTAGGTTTTTGGTGCTCAACTTTAACCTACTAACAAACTGGACACCTGGCAACAGACTCTACCACATCAAGCTTTAATCCTAGCCACCAGTACATGTCCTTCAGATTATGGTACATCTTGGTACCTCTAGGATGCATTGCATACATCTAGGAGTGATCCTCCTCAAGTACCATCTTCCCCAACCAATCAACATCAAGAACTATTGTCTTTTTGAGAAAACAAATGGTACCATCATCTACCTCAAGGAAGCCATCATGCTTCTCACTGCCCAATTTTGATTGAATATTCTGTATTACTATATCATTCTGCTTTGCATCATGGAACTTTCATCTCAACTTAGGTTTAACCTATAACTCTACCAACAACCCTGGAAACAAGGAAACCTCCAACTATACATTCATCTGACGAAGAGACAATAACTTGTCTCACTTATGGAAAACCAATGTATATAACTATGCCTGGTCTACAGATGATGATGAAGATGATTTCCTACTCAAAGCATCACCTACCACATTTGTCTTTCCCAAATGGTAGTCAAATGTGTAATCATAATCCTTGATTATCTCCATGTATATCCTCTGCCTCATATTCAATTCTTGCTTGGAAAAGATATACTGCAGATTCTTGTGGTCAGTAAAGATCATGTGTTTAAGGCATGAACCACCACTGCATGCTCCAGATCATGTGTTGGGTAGTTCTCCTCATGTTTCTTAAGCTATCGTGAAGCAACAGAAACCATGTTCTTATCCTACATCAGTACGCATCCTAGCCTATTCTTTGAAACATCACAAAAGTCAATAAAACTTTTCCCTTGTTCTGGTAGAACTAACATTAGTGCACTGGTCAACTCCTCATTCAACTGTTGGAATGAATGGCGACACTTGTCATCCCAATAAAAAGGAACATCCTTCTTGGTTAACCTAGTTAGGGGTAAAGCTATAGAACTGAAGTTCTTTATAAACCTCCTATAATAGCCTGCCAAACCTAGGAAACTGTGAATCTTTGTTGGTGTGTTAGGTTGTTCCCATTCCTGAATGGACTCAACCTTCTTAGGGTCTAAACAAACACCCTTAGCTGATATGACTTGACCCAGAAAAGACACTTCATACAACTAGAACTTGCACTTGTTGAACTTAGCATATAATTGGTGCTACCTCAACAAAGGCAATGCATGTCGAAGGTGTTGCACATGCTACTAAATATCCTTAGAGTATATTAGGATGTCATCTATGAAAACTTATCTAGATATTTTATGAACACCCTATTCATCATATCCATGAATGTTGTTGGTGCATTGCTTAGCCCAAACGGCATAACCACAAACTAGTTGTGACCATACCTAGTCCTAAAAGTTGACTTGGGTATGTCATCCACCTTGATTCTCAATCGGTGGTAACCTGGACTCATGTTTACCTTTGAAAACACAGTGGCACCTCTCAACTGTATAAAAAGACCATAAATCCTTGACAACATATACTTCTTCTTTATTGTCACCTTGTTCAACTCTCAATAATCTATACACGACCTCATTGAACCATCCTTATTTTTCACAAACAACATGGAAGCAACCCAAGGGGAAGTGCTTGGTTTGATGAAATCATTCTCTAACAGTTCATGCAACTATTTCTTTAACTCCTATGTCTCTGTTGGCACCATCCTATACGGTGACCGTGTTATGGGTTGTGTTCCAGGAACAAGGTTGATCTCAAAATCAATATATCTAGGAGGGGAGACACTAGGAAATTCCACATGAAATACATCCTTAAATTCATGCACCACCGGTACCTCTTGGATACTAGGACTCTTACTCTTTGTATCCACAACATGAGCTAAAAAGGTCTCAAACCCTTGTCTCATCAACCTCTTAGCTATCATAGCTGACATCAAACATGTAGGAAGAATTTTCTATCACCTTGAAAGATCCACGAGACATCTCCATCATGGAATGTTGCTATCTTAGAACTGCAGTTCAACACTACATCGTACATCTCCAAGGTATCCATCTCTAAGATCACATCAAATCCATGCATGCCAAGTGGCATTAGGTCCATTTGAACATTGCGTCTCAAAAAAGAAAGAATGCAAGAGGAACATACTTCCCACAACTTGGCAGATCCAACTAGAGGGGTTTCCATATGAAGACTATCAAATCTATTATAAATAGGCAGATAACAACTATCTATCACTTACTATGGTGATAAAATATTGTGTCACACCTTGGTCAACTAGTATAGATACAAAAGAAGCAGACTAGTCAGAATGAAAAAAACTCCATCTCACTTGTCACGATCCGTGGATTGACCACTATTTCTGGCTAGCACATAGAATAGAACCTACTTGTCACATATTGCAGTCCACGTCCCCTGCTGAGTTGTCCAGATGAACCTACCTATGATACCTGGCCACATACTCTACCACCATTACTACTAAACTGTCATTATTGCAAACCCTGTTGACTTTTCCTTGGCTGTTAGGTCACTTCCTCATTCTTCATAGGGAAATTTCATCTAATATAACCTATATGTCCACACTGATGACACATCCACTTATCATTATGTGGTCTAGATGGCCATATCACATGATGATCTACGAGCTATCTTCAGTAGAAAACTACAGACTCTACCCCTACTCGGGGACCACCAAGATGGTGTATATGACCTTTGGTCAGTAAAAGTTGGCATTTGTTACGATTGTGATGGAGTGAACCTCAACTTTTTAGAGCCTCCAGAAGATTTCCCTTGGAACTGATTCAATCTTTTCTTTGCATTGACTTCATGCTTTTCTATAGAAAACCTCTCAATCTACCTTACTAACTCCACAAAGCTGGAAAACCTTTCTATGTTCTCTAAAGTTGACATTGTCATAATCAACTCTATACTCAACCCCTTCTCAAACCTTCATATTCTTTCCTTATCTATTGTTTCTATATGAGGGAAGAACCTTGGAAGCTCCACAAACTTCGATTCATACTCATTGATGGTCATCACTCCTTGAAAAATCTTCTCAAACTGAGAGATCTTCTCATATAGATAGCTCTCCTGGAAGTATTGACTGACAAACTCTCACTGAAAATCCACCCATACTATCACCACTCATGGACTCTTTACTTCTTCTATGTCCCACCAATGGCATGCATTAACCTTCAACAAGTAAACATCATGTTTCACTTTATCCTCCTGAGAAATGTTCAAGATCTTAAAAGCCTTCTCGGGCTCATTCAACCACATGTCAGTGATTGTTGGGTCTGAAGCACCATCATACTCGATCTCCCCAACATGTCTAAGATGTTAAAATGTCTTCCTGATACCCTGGGATTCCACATTAGGGACAGCTACCCTAGCTTGAGAAGCTAGCGATTTTTCAACTAGATGTGTAATCATGGTCTTCATCTGTCCAAACATGGACTGAAACTCTATTTAGGGCATAGTTTTCGTGTCAAACTGAGGCATTGTGAGTATCTCTGGCCCCGCTTTTGACACTCTATCATTGTGTGCCTGCCTCCTAGAACCTCCTCCTGGTGCAACATAGCTACTCTCAGCATGTTCTTCATATCCTCCAGACATATCTGCATAACCATAAGTTACGATTAGATATGTTGGATACATAAGAACAGACTCAAACCTAAGTCTTATGTCCCTATAGACTCAGCAAACCTAGAGCTCTGATACCAACTTAACTATGGCACCTCATCATTCTAAATGAGATTACTCAAAACATAAAACACGATCAACTACTATCTCATCACACAGTCATAAAAGCGGAAGAAATAAAACCAATTTCCACATTATAATCAAGCACTGAAACATTTACATCAAGGTCCATATTTTTTTTATAACTCATATACCATTATAGGTATATACATATGTATCCACTGGTCTCAGCCGCATCCTATATACAAAAGAGATATTTCCACATGTACAAGCCATATATCACAATCATTGGCATACTGCCAAGAACTCATGTCGATACAAGTTGATCATCAACAAAACACTTCCCATACCCAGACCTGAGAGTACAGGGATGACACTAGGACGCTACTACTGACAACTACAGTTGTCCAACCTTCTATGCCTATTCCTCACCAGGATGCTCCTCTTCTAGGGCATGATCTCGACCATGTTGTCGCCGACCACCTAAAAATATGTGGTGACCCACGTGGTGAGACCCATGTTGCATCAAAAGATATAACTCTCTTCAATAGATATTGATTATAAAATATTATTTAATAGTAAATAGACTGAACAACTAGAGTATTTGATAAGCAATTGAGTAAATTGAATAGTTATAATAGACTAAGTGAGTTAAATAAATAATCCTAAAAACAAATATAATTACTCAGATTTCATAAGATTTCATCATATAAGAATTATGTAGTACAAATACATGGCAAGGCTAATCAACCAATGTGAAACGTATTCAACTCTAGAAAATATACTACATGGCTTATATCAGCTCTTTTATTATGCCCTGATGGATTTGAGGAATACCACTCAAGCCCCAACTGACCACTATTAAGTCAAAATCATTTCATACAAAATCTAGGAGACTCATATTCCTAAGATCTTCTCTACCCTCGATCAGTGCGAGTTTGCCAAAGTGACACATCGGTCAAGTTTCTAATATCCTAGTCCATCCTAGGTATAGATCACGACATAGGAGGTGGGTATCAAAACCCTACAATCTGAGGTGCAACTGTAGTTGTCCTCAAATTTCATCTTCTGATAATAGTTGTTCTCAAACTAAGGGCTAGGTATGACCGCAATCATCCTCCCTATACACTTGGGGTCAGAGTGAAGAGAACCCCACCTGCTCAACAGTATGTGCTTCAAGTTTCCTTTGAGAATACTCATTTCACCATTCCAGCAAATTCTGACACTAAAGATGGTTCTATGGCACATGGCTCTACATGATTAGGGTTTCACTTGATTAATTACACCAATCGAGTGAATTAAGGATGCATCATACAAGTGGACATACAAACCCTATTACATTTCTAGAAAGTGTATAAGTGTAACAACTTAAAAAAATATAAAAAGTGTGAGGTATAATTATTAATCACAATCACCACATGGTACTATTCATTTCCATACATGAGACCATACATGTCATCATCTCACCCCAGCACACAATTTCTTAACACATTGTTCTGGAGTTTCAACCCTTGTCACATCATGAAGAGGGTTACACCTCATCCAGGGTTCATCCATGACTAAAGATCATTAATACCATCACATTATTTCTTGCATGTCCAACATCATCTTTCCATGGCTTAGAATAAGACTCAACAGATCATCAACACACATGTGACATATAATACTAGCATAGCAAGGAACTATGATGTTTAATTAGCAACAATGTATGGTTTCAACACAATAAGAGAGTATTGTTGGCTAAATGGACATCTATAAATCCCTTTGTTTTGATTATGACAAACATTTCATTTTTATTGATCTAATGAGCTACTTGAGTGTGCATGATTAAGGTGGATGCCAAAGAATCTAGGGAAATCCATATGCTTACATGTTTATGTTTTCATGCAATATAAATGCTTTGTAAAAAAAAACTTGTACAAATATATAATGTACAAGTACTTAGATTGCATGTAAATCAAGCGTTAGATCTTCCCTAGCTAAACATCACATTTAGATAAGTCATCCCCTTCAAATAGGATCACATATGCACACTCATACATATAGTTAGTGCCTAATTTGAAACATTGAAACAGGATCAATCTCGGTCGACAAACTCCTCGACCGAGACACTCTCGGTCGATAATCTTCTCGATCGAGAAAGATCCAAAGTAGCCGTTAGACACAACAGACAAGTTAGTTGGCAGTTGGAGAGAGACGTTGCAAATCACTTGTTCCAGAGTGCTTGTCGGTCGACAAAAGTTCGACCGAGTAGGTATCTCGGTCGACCATTCCTCGACCGAGACGGTCTCTGACAGCAACTACAGAATTAATTAATTAGCCGTTGTTAAAGCAACAACTTTGTACCTAACGGTTAGTTAAGCACTTAGAAACCCCTAGAAGTTGTCTAGAACGTCCTTAAGCATCCTTAGGCCATTCCTATAAATAGGACAAGCCATAGGACACTCAAACACACTTGCTACACTTGAGAAATCCTTGAGCATACTTTGAGCAATCTGTTTGTGAGCAATTTGAGCATTGTTACAATTGGTTACTTCCTTCCTTAGCTCATAATTCGTGTCCTATAGGCTAGTATCTCCTACCCACTGCAATCACAAGTCCACACAATTGGTTAGGAGATCTATACGCTTGATCTAGGCAAATCAAGCCTTGGGATACAAAGGATAAGTTGTAATTTCCTTTTTCCTTCTTGTTCTCTATTACCGTTTGTACTCTTCTTGCTACTCCTAGGTTGGAGGCTGCTGATTGGAGAGGGTGAAGCTCTTCTTGGCGAAGAAGGTGACTTTGAGCTACTTCAGAAGGCTGGTGCAACGGGAGGTTACTTCTAGAGAGGAAGGCTACTTCAAGGGGGAGCTTGGAGTTACTTCAAGAAGGCTACCTCAAAGTTGGTGCACCTACTTCAAGTGAAGGCTGTTCAAAGGGTGTAAAGGAAAGTATTGTATTTTGTATAAATCCTTGGGAAGGTAATAAAATAAATACTTTCAAAATCCCGGTTGGGTAAGCAACCGGGTAGTGGACTGACAACTTTAGTAGTTTCTAAAGTTGGAACCACTCTAAACACCTGTCTCCTTCTTCAAATTTTCAATTGTGGTTGCTTGGGTTCAATAAATTGTTAAAAGTATTTAAAAACTCTATTCACCCCCCCTCTAGTGTTTTTCAATTGGTATCAGAGCAGGCTTCAAGGAACCCTAACAAGGTCTTGAAGAAATGGGGGATGGAGTGCTCAACAACCTTAACCTTGAAGGAACACTTGTTGCTAGGCCTCCAGCGTTCGATGGAACAAACTACCAATATTGGAAGAGAAGGATGCAGTTCTACTTCCAAGGCATCAATTGGGATTTATGGAGAATGGTTTCAACCCCATATGAGCTCCCTCAAACTCAATTTGCAAAATGGGATGCAAATACGGTAAAGCTGGCCCAAATGAATGCAAAAGCTGTAAGCATTTTATATTGTTCTATTTCGGTAGGAGAATTTAATAGAATATCAAATTGTGACACAGCCTATGATATTTGGCATAGACTGTCCATAACCTATGAAGGTACAGTCCAAGTCAAAAATTCCAAAATTAGCATGTTTAAACAAAAATTTGAACACTTTCGTATGGATTCTAATGAATCAATTAGTGAAATGTTTGCAAAATTCTCTACTATTGTTAATGGTTTAAGTGCTCTAGGAAAACCTATTCCTGAAGAAGATCAGGTATCAAAGATCCTTCGGTCACTTCCTCCAAAATATAAGCCAAAGGTGACAGCCATTGAAGAAGCTAACGACCTCACTCGACTAAAAATGGAGCAACTTATTGGCAACTTAGAAGCTCATGAAGCAACCCTAGAAGAGGAAGAAAGAAGAGCACGTGAACTTCAGCAAGGAAAGAAGAAGGATGCGGCTCTAAAAGCTTCAAAGGCTGTCACACAAGAAAGTGAGGAGTCAAGTGAAGAAGAGGGAGAAGAAGCCTTGATAGTAAATGGTAAGAAATACAAAAGATTTAAATCTAACAAAATTTCCAGCTCTTCTTCTACCCCTCCTAGGTGCTTTGAATGTGGGAAGAAAGGGCATTTCAAAAATGAATGTCCTACCGAAATAGAACAAGTGATGCCAAATATCTACTCGTTAGACAAAGAAAGGAAAGAAAAGCTCACACAGCCTAAAGAAAAGAAAAGCTCACACAGCCTAAAGAAAAGCTCACACAAGAAGAAGGGAGAAAAAGCCTATAAAGCTGCATGGGACGAATCAAGTGACAGTGAAAGCGGAGAAGAAACCGTAGATTGTCTAATGGCAAGAGAAGATGATGAAAACTCTCAAGAGGAATGGGTAGTTGACAGTGGATGTTCCAAACATATGACCGGAAACAAGGATGCATTCCAAACCTTTGAAGAAAAGAAAAGTGGAACAGTCACCTTTGGAGACAATGGTAAGGGCAAAATCGTTGGAATAGGTAATGTTGGTACAAACCTCGAAATAAAGAATGTTCTACTCGTTGATGGTTTGCACCATAATTTGATAAGTGTTAGTCAATTATGTGATAGTGGTTATGATGTGTTATTTAACAAAACTTGCTGCAAGTTATTGATAGAAAACACTACAAATGTTGTTTATGAAGGAAATAGAGTTGGAAATCTTTATATTCTTAAACCTAACTCTATGAAATCAGTAGTTGGAAAATGCTTGCTTGCAAATGAAAATACCTTACAAGTATGGAATAAAAAGCTAGGACATGCTAGTTCACATGTTATTAAAAAATTAGTGAAATATGATCTTGTTCGTGGATTGCCTACTTTATCTTTTGATCAAGTTGAAAACTGTGAACCATGCACAATGGGAAAGCAAACCAAAACCTCTTTTAAACCAAAATTCATATGGATTTATTTGGACCCATGAGGACACAATCTATTGGTGGTAAAAGATATTGTTTTGTTATTGTTGATGATTATAGTAGATACACATGGGTACACTTTATTGCAACTAAAGATGATACTATTCATGTTTTTATACAATTTTGTTCCAAGATTGAAAATCTATTACAAAGCAAAATATGTACCATTAGAAGTGATCATGGTGGAGAATTTGAAAATCATACATTTGAAGAGTTTTGTACATCTCAAGGGTACACTCATAATTTTTCTGCTCCACACACCCCACAACAAAATGGTATAGTTGAAAGGAAAAATCGATCACTACAAGAAATGGCTAGAACTATGATGCTTGAACATAACACACCCAAAACCTTTTGGGCTGAAGCTGTAAACACTGCATGCTATGTGCTAAATCGAGTAACTGTTCACTCTCATTTAAAGAAAACTCCATATGAACTAATACATTCTAAGAAACCTAGAGTTGACTATTTTCATACCTTTGGCTCCACATGCTATATCTTAAATACCAAAGATGATAGAGATAAGTTTGACTTAAAATCACACAAAGCATTCTTTTTGGGATATTCCACTTCTAGCAAAGCTTTTAGAGTATATAACACTATATCTAGAAAAGTTGAGGAATCTATTCATGTTTCTTTTCATGAAGAGTCCAAATCTGAAAATCTAGAAATCATAGATCTCACAAATCAATTCGAAAATTTAAACATACCAAATAATAGTGAGAAAAGTACTACAAATAATAACCAAGTTGAACCACAACCTACACCTAGGCTTATTAAAGATCATCCTCAAGAATTAATTATTGGAGATCCTAATGATAAAGTTAAAACTAGGTCTTCTTTAAAAGATGTTGCAAACATGGCTTTTGTTTCTATCATTGAACCTAAAAAGATATCTGAAGCTCTTAAAGATGATTATTGGATAATAGCCATGCAAGAAGAATTGAATCAATTCACTAAAAATGATGTATGGGATTTAGTTCCTAAACCACAAGATAAAACCATAATAGGAACTAAATGGGTTTTTAGGAACAAACTAAATGAGGCAGGAGAAGTAATAAGGAATAAAGCTAGGTTAGTAGCACAAGGATATAATCAACAAGAAGGAATAGATTTTGATGAAACGTATGCACCGGTAGATAGACTTGAAGCTATTAGAATGTTACTAGCTATTGCTACACATAAAAACATCAAACTATACCAAATGGATGTAAAAAGTGCATTTCTAAATGACATCATTCAAGAAGAAGTATATGTTGCCCAACCACCTGGTTTTGAAATACCGGAAAAAGGTGACTATGTTTATAAACTTAAGAAAGCACTTTATGGTTTAAAACAAGCACCTATAAATTGGTATGAAAGGCTCAAGACATATCTTTTTGATAATGGTTTTTCTATTGGAAATTCAGATTCTACTTTATTTTTCAAAACATATACATCTAATTTCCTAGTTGTGCAAATATATGTTGATGACATTATTTTTGGAGCTTCTAATGATTCATTGTGCACACAATTTAGTGATATTATGCAAAAAGAATTTGAAATGAGCCTCATGGGTGAACTAACTTTCTTTCTTGGTTTTCAAATTAAGCAAACACCTGCCGGAATATTCATAAGCCAAGAAAAATATACTAAAGAACTCTTAAAACGTTTTGGGATGGATCAGTGCAAACATGCTACTACTCCTATGGCTACTTCTATTAAAATTGATAAGGATGAAAATGGGGAACCTATTGATGATTCTTTATATAGAGCCATGATTGGTAGTTTGCTTTACTTAACTGCTTCTAGACCGGACATTATGTTTCCCGTTGGTCTTTGTGCTCGATTTCAATCACAACCTATGCACTCTCATTTTCTAGCAGTTAAACGAATTCTTCGTTACCTAGCCGGCACTACTAGTTTTGGTTTATGGTATCCAAAAGGACAATCCTTGGATTTTAAAGCTTATACTGATGCGGATTATGCTGGTTGTCGCCTTGATCGCAAGAGTACTAGTGGTGGTTGTTTCTTGTTAGGGAGAGCATTAGTATCTTGGTTTAGCAAGAAACAAAATACGGTTGCCCTATCTACAACTGAAGCTGAATATATGGCAGTTGGGTCTTGTTGTGCTCAAGTGCTTTATATGCAACAAGTATTAAACGATTACGGTTTTACTCTTTCATCTACGCCTATTTTTTGTGACAACACGAGCGCTATAAACTTAGCACACAATCCTATTTTACACAGCCGAGCTAAACATATTGAAATCCGTCATCATTTTTTAAGGGATCACATCTCCAAGAATCATGTTTCCCTTCATCATGTTGATACGGAAGATCAATTGGCTGATATTTTTACAAAACCGCTTCCACTAGATCAATTTAACAAAATTAGGAAGCAATTTCTTATCACTCCTTTGGAAGATGTTTTCTTTGATATTTGTGCTACTTAAATAAAAACTCTTATTTGCATCATGATATTTTGGCTTTTAAATGGACATCTTTTTCATTAGATTTAATGGGACATCTAATTAAGGGGGAGTTTTTATTTCTAAACGGATATTTTTTTTTGAAATGACAAAGGGGGAGAAATAAATATAAAACTAAAACTTAGAACCACTCAATCAATGAGTTTCATAAACAAACTCTTGGCTTTACATTGAAAGTTGCTATATTCCCTAGTGAATTGGATTTCATGTTCCAAATTCAAGGGGAATAATAAGCACACATTTTATAACCAAGAGGAAAAGCTACAAAAGGTAATCTAAAGGTACGAAACTCATATGGTTTATATTTCCTTTATTTATATTTTTGGAAATGTTTGTCATCTTCAAAAAGGGGGAGATTGTTGGCTAAATGGACATCTATAAATCCCTTTGTTTTGATTATGACAAACATTTCATTTTTATTTATCTAATGAGCTACTTGAGTGTGCAGGATTAAGGTGGATGCCAAAGAATCTAGGGAAATCCATATGCTTACATGTTTATGTTTTCATGCAATATAAATGCTTTGTAAAAAAAAAACTTGTACAAATATATAATGTACAAGTACTTAGATTGCATGTAAATCAAGCGTTAGATCTTCCCTAGCTAAACATCACATTTAGATAAGTCATCCCCTTCAAATAGGATCACATATGCACACTCATACATATAGTTAGTGCCTAATTTGAAACATTGAAACATGATCAATCTCGGTCGACAAACTCCTCGACCGAGACACTCTCGGTCGATAATCTTCTCGACCGAGAAAGATCCAAAGTAGCCGTTAGACACAACAGACAAGTTAGTTGGCAGTTGGAGAGAGACGTTGCAAATCACTTGTTCCAGAGTGCTTGTCGGTCGACAAAAGTTCGACCGAGTAGGTGTCTCAGTCGACCATTCCTCGACCGAGACGGTCTCTGACAGCAACTGCAGAATTAATTAATTAGCCGTTGTTAAAGCAACAACTTTGTACCTAACGGCTAGTTAAGCACTTAGAAACCCCTAGAAGTTGTCTAGAACGTCCTTAAGCATCCTTAGGCCATTCCTATAAATAGGACAAGCCATAGGACACTCAAACACACTTGCTACACTTGAGAAATCCTTGAGCATACTTTGAGCAATCTGTTTGTGAGCAATTTGAGCATTGTTACAATTGGCTACTTCCTTCCTTAGCTCATAATTCGTGTCCTATAGGCTAGTATCTCCTACCCACTGCAATCACAAGTCCACACAATTGGTTAGGAGATCTATACGCTTGATCTAGGCAAATCAAGCCTTGGGCTACAAAGGATAAGTTGTAATTTCCTTTTTCCTTCTTTTTCTCTAATACCGTTTGTACTCTCCTTGCTACTCCTAGGTTGGAGGCTGCTGATTGGAGAGGGTGAAGTTCTTCTTGGCGAAGAAGGTGACTTTGAGCTACTTCAGAAGGCTGGTGCAAAGGGAGGTTACTTCTAGAGAGGAAGGCTACTTCAAGGGGGAGCTTGGAGTTACTTCAAGAAGGCTACCTCAAAGTTGGTGCACCTACTTCAAGTGAAGGCTGTTCAAAGCGTGTAAAGGAAAGTATTGTATTTTGTATAAATCCTTGGGAAGGTAATAAAATAAATACTTTCAAAATCCCGGTTGGGTAAGCAACCGGGTAGTGGACTGACAACTTTAGTAGTTGCTAAAGTTGGAACCACTCTAAACACCTGTCTCCTTCTTCAAATTTTCAATTGTGTTTGCTTGAGTTCAATAAATTGTTAAAGGTATTTAAAAACTCTATTCACCCCCCCTCTAGTGTTTTTCAAGTATTTCATTGTCACATTTAATCATTCAAGAGGGATGATTAAAACATATCAACATCACTTATTTACATTAGGGTTAGGTGTAAAAAGCTTTATCACATTAAAGTTACACATCCACTTATTATGGTGATTTATCAAATATATTCATACGAGGGAAAAGGTAAGACTACAAGTTAAAGGCATTGAACCCTCAAATTCACATTATGAGAACCAATACATATACTATAGACTTCATTTTAAACCATTGTATGTTGAAGCATCCAATCACAACCATCAGACCAGTTTTAACATTTCAAAACCATCGGTTGATATGTTGGTTTAACCCTTGTATCATTTAACCATAGAAACCATCCGTGTAGGGCTTAATTGAAGTAGTATTTGAGACCTCATCTCACCATTCGTTGTGCTAACCTGAACCACCATTGGTTGTGACACATTATGTCACCATCTGATGATGAGGTCAGTACTACCATCATTGAACAAATCATATGTTGAGCTAAAATCTCCATGGGTTCATGTCATCATTAGGGCACTAAACTATCGATCATTAAGCTTCCAAAAGAGTCTAGAACTGATATAAGATGTGACCATACGTTGACACCATTGCTTGTCACCATTGTTCATCGTCATCACTTATAATATATGGTCATCCATTAGTTTAGGTATAAAGTTGAAAACAACCAAAAAAACTCTAAGTATAAGCCATCCTTTGATAGGTGATAAGCACCATTGGTTGCCATGTGAAGCTAATATAAGGCTTCCTATACCTTAGGAAGACTGTGCACATAGTTTCAGATTCATCTAGAACTTGAAACTAAAAAAGAAACAATATTAAAATTGAATCCCTAGGCATACATAACTTCTCTAAGCTTAGATCATCATTTTTAGAGCAAGAACTTGAGCAAGCAAGCTCGTAGTAAGAAATAAAAGAGAAGAGGGTTATAAAAACCACCTCTAGGAAGAAACCCAAGATCCAAATAGTAAGAAAACTTGAGCAAAAGAAGTGGGAACCCTAGCTTTAGGTCTAAAATCGGCCAAGCAAACTTCTTCTCCAAGAAAGGGAGTAAACCCTAGGAGAAGTGAGCAAGAAAGAAAAGTTATTTGAGCTTTAAAGCAACCTCCTCCATGGAAAACCATGGTCCATCCAAGAAGAAGGAAGGAGAGCTATAAAAGTAATAGAAACGAAGAAAATAAGGAAGGTACTTACTTATTTTAGGTCAGAAACAACAAGGGTAGCTCCACAAACCCTAGAAGAGAACAAAATCAAACCCTAGATACTTAACAAAGAAGGTCGGCTACCTTCATCAACCTTGGGCACTTTTTTCACCACCAAGTTGGTAAAGACGAAGTTTTGGAGAGGATGGAAGACATAAGGAACCAAAGGTTTCGTTTGTGAGCTAAAGGATAGGTATATAAAGCTTATGGATAAGGGAGAAGAGAAGCTTGAGGTGTCCTAGCAGCTCACCATGTGTCCATAGCCTAGAGCTTCCATAGACATGAAACATCAGGTCCACTGATTGTGGAGACCTTCTAGGCCATATTTTGTTGGCTCTTAAATCCAAACATCAACCTCAAAGCAAAGGAACAATCGGTTCTTTGGAATCCTAGTCACTTAAGTGGTGAACCATCGACTGACCATCTTTTATAAGTGAACCACCGGTCCAAGTGAACCAAAACTAGAAAACCATCAACCTACTACCTCTAGAGGTGACCATAGGTTATCAACACCTATTGGTGACCATAGTATGTCAACCAAACTGGGGGACCATTGCTTGATGGCTCCTAAAGGTAGTTCATCCATGAAGGGGGTAAACCCTAAATCATCCTTGAAGCGAAACACTTCCAAAACAAGGTACAAATAGGTGCCTCATTTCCCAACATGATTAATAATGATAAAGAAACATATAAGGACCATAATGCATGTGAAAAATTTCAAGAAAAACCTCTCATGTGGGTATATTGTAGAAAAGTCCAAATTGTACATAAAATCACATAACTTGCACAAACAAGGTCCAAACTAGACCAAATTTGAAACTTAAGCTTGTCACGTGATATAAAAATGTATCACAAGGTTATATTATGGTTTAAATTAGTCAATTATGGTAATTAAGCATGCTAACTAATCTAAGAAAGGTTAGCGGTCTTACAATTATAGTGCATGTGATTATGATTTTAGTCAAAATATCATGGTTGAAAGTTACATCATAATAATTTTAGTTCATTTTACAGTATATATATATATATATATATATATATATATATATATATGTATATATATATATGTGGGGGGATGGGGGATTAAAAGAGAAATATTTCTCCCCCCTCTCCCACACCTGTTGAAGAGGTTGAATGCTCGGGAGGGTGGCAAATTAAGGAAGCAACTGGGATTCGAACCCAGGTCCATTTGTTAGAGGACACCGTGCTTGACCACTTGAGCCATTCCTTGTCGACTTATATATATATATATATATATGTGTGTGTGTGTGTGTGTGTGTGTGTGTGTGTGTATGTATGTATGTATATATAATACATACATATATATATATATGTATATTGTGTGTGTATATGACAACAATCTAGTGAGAAACATATCTTGATGAGAGCATGAGAGACATTTGAATAACTCTCCATAGAGACCAACTTTTTATAATCCAACCATATAGTTTTAGAAGTATGCCTTAATATTTACCTTCCTGAAAAATTTCATCATTATTGGATTTGTGTAGCATTCAAAATGATAGAGTACTTTTCAATGCTCTATACTGAATTTCATGTAGACTGTTGCATGTAAAAAGTATATAGTGTACATATGGACATGTAAACAATATCTAATTGCATTGATTTTTTGTATGAAGGAAAATGAATTGATGCTTTTCACATCTAAATGGTTGTATTTTGACAAACATCTATAAATTTTTAGTTATTCAAATGCCTCCTCATGCTCTCACTATAGGATGTTTATCACTGGACCTCTACCCTATATATATATATATATATATATATATATATATATATATATATATATATATATATATTGCATGTTTATACATTAGTTCATTATGTAATACAATATAAATATTAAATTTTAGTATGTTGTTCATGCATTCGTATAGTGAACAATGTTTTTTGTTTCACTTTGGATAACTCATATATTTCGCAACATGGTGTGGTGGAGTTAATTTTCATGTTGCAGATATATTTTTAATTCTAAAAAGTGTAGTGATATGGTGCATTATATTCTACCAAGTGTGGTTATGTTGTACAAAATTGTGTGATGATGTAGATATAACTTTTATAATAAATCATATTCACACGGATATCATCTCAAATCATTTTTTATATGTATCATTCATAAAGAAAATTGAATATAATTACATAGAAGTGTTGTTAGTTAGTCCGGAACTCATTTTTCTCTCTTTTTAAGAGGGAAATCAATGAACTATATTTCATATGCATGTCTATAACTTTATGAAAGTCACCTATACTTCATGAAAATAGTACTAAGAACTCAAGTTTGTGAGTTTTTTGGACCAGTTACGATGAATCAATCAGAGCCTTAGGGGGAGACAGAGGGAACTCAATATTTATTAAAATTGGAGTGGATATAATTAACATAGAGATGTGTTTGAGGGTGTAGTGATGTGGAACTAAGTTTTCTAAGGAGGAATACTCAATTAGGACCACAAAGGAAACCAAGGTAGAAGGTGAACCAACTTGATTCTGATTGGAAACGCATGACTACATATCAAATTTATGGAAAGAGGGAACCTAAGAGGGAAAGGAGTTTGGGTTGAGCCTCCACAACATACCCTAGTCGGGGCAGTAAGAGCAACAATGGAAGCGGACAGAGGGAAACAAGGAGAGAATCAATTTCCTCTGCTTCACTCATGAACCAGGACAAAGATGGAGAAGAACCATCAAAGGGTAGGGAAAACCAACATCATATAGGGTGTCTTCCCAACATCGCATGGACATGGAGCATGGGTATATCCATATCAATGTGGAAATTTGGGACTAATCCTAATACCACATGATATCCTAGTTTTGGTGGTCAACGCCCTAGCAAATGTTTGACGTAAAGGATGAAGCCCTCGAAGGGATAGTGGAATCGTGGAAGTAGGTTGTACTTATTACAATTGTCACAAGAGATGTTGGATATATGATTCTAAGAGATAAAATAGAACTCTTGTGGAAGACAAACGTAGGATACAACCTAATTGATTTAAACATTGAATATTTCCATTTTCATTTTTAGAAGCAGGATAACTACTTGAAGGCCCTTATTGGAATCCTATGGAATTTGTTCAGGTCATATCTCACAGTACAATAGTAGGATTAGTGCTTCTCATTGGAGAACAACCACCCAGAAAAGCTCATGGCATGGTGCAATATCCTCAATTTTGGTGAATTGAATTATATAAATGAATTGATTTGTAATTTCACCAGTGCTATAATTATAATGTTTTTCACATAATGACATGGCCGCAACCCATGGCCCAAGTGAGGCTCATGAGATAATTTTCTTTGCAAATAGGTCCTTGGGACATAAGGCAAATAAATAAGAATTTTTGTACCTAAATAATGGGTAATGGCTTTATGGTTTGATATATAACTGAAATATAAGATAATATGCAAGTTTCCAAAAGAAAATAAGAAATGTGGTTATCAAAGGATTTCAGGTGTTTTATGGTTTGTAATAATCCATTAATAGTGGATGGCTAAAGAATGAGTGGGAAATCCAATAATAAAGGAATTGTTAAAAGTAATGGACAATTGGTAAGTAGATATGGAATTGTGTGGAAATTGCTAGAAAAGATAGGTTGATGGAAACTAAATATTTTGTTCAGACTAATAGTGCTCTTAATGAGAGAATATACCAAAATAAAGTTATCCATCCAAGTTTGGGTTAATATATGTCTTAAATAATTCAAGTAAAGGGAATACTTAGAGACAAAGAATAATCTTAAAGTTCAAGTTATAAAGGGATTTCCTAGTAGACTAAGGGTCTAGTTTTGCAATATGTCACACATAGTCTATATACCTTCCTTGATGGATTTTTGCCTTACCAAAAGCACAACCTTTTCTGAGGGGGTTGGACAAATCCAGAAGGGAAAGAAGTGAGTATTCTTTAATGGTTTTCATATTAGGAATATATAGATAATGATAGGATTACCCAAACATTGTGAAATGATATATGGAAAATGATCGGGACAATGAGTGGAATACAAATAAAATATAATTGAGACTTGATTCTGCTTGTTGTTTCAAAAATACTTTAGATACATGATTAGTGAGAGATTTTTTTTAAATAAAAATATGAATTCATTCATATCTTTTCCTAGGGTTTCTAACTTGTGACCTCTTGGTCATACAACATCAACTTTACCACTTGGTTTCCACTACATTAAAAATTAGTGCAAGATTAGTACATAGAAACCTAATCTGATGTAAGTGTTCCTAATAAAATAACATGGTAGATTTGATAATCATGGTTACACTTAATATTAATGAGGGTTTCGTAGAATAACTCTTATGACATCCCAAAACAAAGGAAACATAAACCCTAGTTTAGGACATACACTAGATTAAGTATGTCTTGGATGTGATGGTGATAGTTTAGAATTTACATACATGCAAATTAAATATTGAATTTCTTGGATTTGTTGATTGGGTTGATTGAATATACTTTAAGTATAATTGCATGATCTACATGTCTCACCATTAAGGTATGTGGTTACTCTTGTGACTACCCGCAATATAGTTTTTCAGTGTTTTTTGGGACTTTCTTGAGGGTTGTTGAAATAAATTGTTGAGTGTTTATATACATTTTGTTCAATTATAATGCCACTATGAGTATCACATAAATAAATATGTCATGTCCTGAACCCTATAATGACATGCATCAAGGGGTGATGCACACGAGCCCTAGAGGGACATTGGTCACACTCAAGATAGCACATCAACTATGTATTATAATACGCAAACAAAATGTCATCTCTTAAATGCAAGTAATTGATTGAATATATGTTGTTATATACTTGCACACTTTTAAATGAACCACACCTACAAAGTATATTTTGATATGTTACTTCATTTTTTTGTTTCACACCATTTTAGGTAAATGTAATACATGAAGATGTCAAGATATGATAAACCTGTTGAAATTACCTGAAGGAATTAAAGTTAAGTAAAGGAGGATTAGATAGATACTTCTTCTCATATTCATAGTTTTGATGATAGTAATTCACGTAACTCCTTAGAGGAGCATCTTGTAAACAATATTTTAATTTATGGAATTATTTTCTATTATTTATTATTTATTTAAATCTGAATCTTGGAATATTAGGTAATGGTTCTCAACTTTTGGGTCTTTACTTAATTGGGGGATGTTGAAAAGTGAGGTCATTATACATGGGTACAAATATCCAATCTACCCGCTAAACCATACCATAATAGCTTTCTAGAAGCGATGGGGAACAAATTGGGAAAGACAAACAAGGTAACCTTGAACACCAAGATGAAGCAGAGGAGGACATTTGCTCGCCTAGCAATTGAATTCTATTGGGAAGCCATTAATACTGATAATACATGTACACGACAAGAAACAAGTGGCCCAATACGAGTACATCTCGTATATATGCCTCAAATGTAAACATGAAGGTCATCTAGAGAAAGGTTGTCAGAGTGGAACCACATAACAACAGAGGGAGAACACATCGACGAATTAGGAAACTCAACACTCTAACTCTAAAAATATGGAGGATTTTTCCTAAACAATCCACGCCTAAACTTTACCAACAAAACCATAGAGGTCACAATATTAGAGAGTAGAGAAGGTTATTAACACATTCAATAGATTTAATAATCTTTATGATACATACATGGAGGAAGAGAAGGTGTTGGAAATGGAATGCCTAACTAGGGTAGTGGATAGAATCACATCCAGAATAGACTGGAGCAAGAGGAAGACGAAGTCAAGGGGAGTAAGGATCCTTCAAAGACCTTAGGACCAAAGCACTCAAGGAACACTACAAGACACTAATAGAAGACAAATTTAGGCAAAACAAGGCAACAATGAAGGATAAAAAACACAGTCAAGTGAGAAGAGGACCCATGTACATGTGTTGGTTAGCCTAAGATGAGATGAAGTCTGGAAGGGAACCACACATTAGTAAATTAATGAGAAGATGAAAATTTCATGGATGGAGGTCCAAAATAAACACTTGATACACCCCTAAATATCTTTAGTAAATATAGAGTGTGTTTGGTAGCCGTCTTAGAACTAAAAACAAGAGGTGAAGGAACAAAAATCATCAATGGGTTTGGTTTCTCCCACTTGTATAGAGTAGAAACAATTTGCTTATCAGGCGGAATGTGGTTGATGTGAAACAAAGCACCACACAATATTGACATAATCCTAAGTCATAAATAATCTATGTATTGTAGGGTTGATAGACATGACCTCATCAGCATATTCTAAAGTAGCACTACTCTCTTGGGTAGACGTCTACTGTGGGAGTGAATGAAGACCACCATAAAAATATCTATGAGGGGTCATAGGAGATTTCAACATCCATGTTGAGATGCAAGAGAAGAGTGGGAGCCAATATTTGGATCGAATAAGTTTCCTAATTGCACAGAAGCTTTGGAGGATATTGGACTCATAGATGTGGGAGCTAACAAACCAACAATTACCTTCAAAAGAGGCCTACTCTAGGAGAGACTGGATAAATTGATGAGCAACTTGCAATGGCTTGACATGGAAAGAGGGACAAAAGTGAAGGTGATACAAAGATTGAACTCATACAATGCACCCATACTAATCACTACAGATGACTAGAGATATAAAAATAGTGGCATCATAAGAATGAGAGATGTATGGAAGGAGGCACCCATATTCGATCAACTAATTGATAGACAATGGAATGTAGAAGAGACCTTTACCCAGTAAGTGAGCGACTTCTTTTCTTGCAGTCATCAAAACATGGGACAAAGACATGAGAAAGAAGATGAGTAAAAGGAAGAGAAGTTTGCAAGAAAGATTGATCCTTTTCAATGTAGGCTAGTGGAAAATTACCCAGAAGATGTAGAAGACATGATTATCAATATGCAAGAAGCTATGAATGAGGAGTTAAGGAAGAAATGGATTAGTAACAAAAGTCACACTACAAATGGCTGAGAATGGGAGGTAATAATATATGGTTATTAAGTACTCCTAAAAGAGAGAAGGTGGAGAAATAAGCATTCAATATTTAGAGTTTACTTTAAATCATTGTAGACTAACACCAATCAGGGTGCAACCATGCAACCAAGTAATTAGTACATAGGTACATCCCCTACTCTACATGAGGCACAATAACAAGCACTCTATAAATGTACCACACATGGTAGAAATTCATGAGTAACTCTTCTCCATGTCATCACTACTACAGAATGGGTATATAACATCAGTTGTTTTTTCAAGAAAAAATGACGAAAGTATCTTTAGTGTTGGTTCTATGTAGACAACCGTCATGATTTGAGCAACTGAGAAAATAGGATATGCACTTTTTCTTTGTCGATCGCTTCTTAAAGAAACTAGCACTATATATCACCCATGAAAATATAATTTTGCACAAAACTTTTGTGAGCATTTCAATTGCCTCCAAAAACCCTATATCGTCTTCTATAAAACTGACCGGATAAAGAGGTGCTCGTTCCATCTGTCCCACGGGAATCTATAGGAATTTCTCATCGGTTGTTTCTACAGAGTCCAATGAGAAAAATGTTCATGTCATGTGTCCCATGAAAATTTCCGCACCCCCACTAGATGTTTATGGTTGGTTTTTCTAACCACAACCGATGGTGTAGGTAACGACGGGTTGTGAGTTTAGCCATCTGTATGTCATAGACAACCAATGATAAAGTTTTGTTTTAGCCTATGGTTTTTATTGTAAAAAGGACTACCTAAATCCTTGATCATTGGTTTTTTAAATAACTGATTGTATGGGTCTTACTTAACCCCATTAGAAACCTTATTCTCCCTCTTTCCCCTACCCACATTTCTCTGAATTGGACATTCCAATGATTCTTCTCCACCATCTCTTTGGCTCTCGACACTGCTCAGACTACTCCTTCGCTGCCATTTCCCCCCGATGCTACTTTGACCGCCTCTGATGGCCTCTTCCACCGCCTCTAATTCTTCTCTAGCTTCCTCCTCTGGCGCTCCAGACGACTATTCTAGCTTTGTCCTCCACTGGTGACGCATGTTCCTCCTCCATTGTTGTCGACCGCTCCTCCTCTTCCTACTACACCATCATAGGTCCTCTCCTCCTTCTTCTCTTCCTTGCTCCTCTGTATCCATGATGTCATTTCCTTTCCCCCTTTCCTCCTTCCTTCTCTCCTCTCCTTCCCATGTCCTAGTATGATTTCTTCTCATATTTTAGAATAAATCATACTGGGGCAGGGGAAGGAGAGAAGAGGACAAAGGAGGAGAGGGGGAATGGAGATGAAGATAATTATGTACCCTATTTTGATGAAATTAATAAAAATCATATTGAATTAAGATGAAAATTATTTATATTGTGATTAATTATATGATTATCACGAAAACACATATATGTAACTATGTATTCAATGATGATTCATGCTACATTATGCAATTAAATCTATATCTTTATGATGCTTGTGACACCTAACTTCAATTGGATCCCATATATGTTGTAATGATTACGCTTTCATGAAAAATGACTCTAAATTAATTCAAATTGACAATGTTGATATTTTTGTTGACTATTTTATTCAAATAATATGATTTCCCATTTTTATGTAGATATCCTAATAATTGGATCCTAGACTCAAATATGATGCATCACACTAAGTCTAAATGAATTCATGTTGTATGATGTAACATGGTAGTGAACACACATCACCTAGTTTGAGATATTGAAACTAACATGTAATAGACCCTAATTTATGAATAAATCCTAATATGAAAAAAAAATATAAATGTAATATGTAAACCCATTCAAATCTTTAATTTATAAACCGTGTTTTTACCCTAGAAACCCATTTGAGATTTACTCATTAGGAGTAAACCATGGATAGTTCCCTATTTGGGACTGTTCTTGAGCACTTCATTTCACTTAGGATGTAAGTGTATAATGTGTGCTCTGTTTCAATAAATTTCAACAACATTTCCCCTTTGTTCTTTGGTTAAATATGTAGGTGGGTATTTGCCCATCTACATTGGTGTACTTGGAGAACTATGGGGAAATGTTGTAGAAATTTATCGAAATCGAACATGCATTATACATTTACTAGTGAGATGAAGTGTTAAAGAATGAGATAGGTGGTACACATTCATGAATGTACATGCTACTAGATGATGAGGGCTCATTATTCAAACATATTTCCCCCCGAAATTAACATACAATCTAGATACATATGACTCATCTCCCATCTGATCATATAGAAATGGATAGATCACGGATGTCTAAACCAAATATCTACACTTTAGAGTTTATTAATGGTCTTGATGAGTTTTTAAGATATTCAGATCAACATAGAAAACAACCTGGAGATAGGTTCTATTTTCCCTATAGGAATTGTAGCAACAACCTAAAAGTTGACACTATTGATACGATCAAAGATCATGTCATGTGCAATGGGATTGTACAGGGCTATATAGAATGGTACTGGCATGGAGAGATTCCTAGTATGATATCAGAAAATGTTGGTAGTGGTAGTGGTGTCCAAGAAGAAATGTCTAACGATGTTGATGACAATGAACCAATTCCAACTAAAATGGTTGATGTGATGCTAAATAGTTGTGGGGTAAATGTCACAGGCCCACCTCCCTTATTTAGAAATGTTGTGCATGATGCTGAGAAACTGTTGTACTTAGGTTGTACTAAGTTTGTGAAGTTGAGCATTATTTTGAGATGGTATACTTTGAAGGCTAACGATATACAAAATGAAAAAGATGTTGTGCACAATGGGAATGGAGGCTAAGAAGATACATGAATGCTCGAATGACTATGTTTTGTTTCAAAAGGACTATATCAATATGAAAGAATGTCCGAGATGTGGGGCATCTGGGTACAAAAAGACAACTTTGGGTAAGACCAAAATCGAGTCTCCTGTCAAGGTGGCACTTGTTTGCTAATGTCGACGATGCACAAAATTTATCTTGGCATGTAGAGCTAAAGAAAAACAATGATGTTATGCTATGGCATGCATCTAATTCCCGACAATGGCAGAAGATTGATTTATTGTATCATGAATGTGAAGCCCATCACCATACCAAGAGAGATAACTCAAAACAAAGCATGGAACTAACATTAAACATCTAGAATTAACATAAAATAGGGAAAATTAAAACTAATTCCATATAACCACAAAAGTAGAAACATATTACACCTAAGTCCACATAAAGCCACATGTATTACATATCATGCTACAACGATGTACACATCACTGTAAAGTGGCCATCATGCCACAAACCTATTACACATGATAACATGTTCACATATACAAACAATATATGTACAACCATGAAATCCTACCAAAAACTTGTAATGATATACAATATCTACAAAACACCCCCAAACACCTTAGAGTACAAGGATGACACATAGGACTCTACTACAAAACACTAGCGGCATATCCAACTTTCAAAAACTACTGCTCATCTTGTCTGCTCAGCCTCAATCGCACGATCCCTACCTCATTGTAGATGACCACCTAAAAGATGTGGAAACCCATGGGGTGAGACCAACGTCCCAGTAAGAGATATAACTCTCTGCCAACATGTATTATAAGCAAGATATATTAAAGAAACAAGATAACATTATTACCAAAATAAGCAGATTTAGCTAAATGATATGAGCAAAAAAATATCATTGTGTAAGTAGTTTAAGTGTAATGACCCCGCCTCCCGATAACCTCTAGTTAAGGGAGACCAAGAGATCAGAGCCATTATCTCAATTAACAGGATCAAAGGTTCGACAAATAATCAATAACAATTATCAAATTTTACCAACTAAACTGAAAACAGGTATAAATTAAAACCTTGCATACCTTTTTAAAACTTTAGTAAACTACTCTATCCACAGTCTGGATTCATTCTATCTAATCCTCCTTGCACTTTATTTATTATTTCCACAATGTGTCACTTTACTGTTTGTTCTTGCAATTGTTGTACCTAAAATGCTGACAAACAAAACTTCGGTCAGCATATAGGAATATGATGGTATGCGGGAACAACTAAAATTTCACAGATATGGCTAACAATTTAATATTCACAATCAAGTTATTTAACAAGCCAATTTACATTTTCAATGTGTCATTATCCACCGCTTTTGCCCTAACCCTAGCATACCCCTCTAGGGTTTCTCTTTAGCCATTGACTTAAGGCCACCTTCTCAATCTCGATCTTGGTGTCTAGGGGTCACCTCTCATGGTGCCCCATAGTCATGCAATATAGACCACCTTCTCATTCCTGATCTTGGTGTCTGGGGTCACCTCTCATGGTGCCCATTGGTCTACCCTCTTGGGCCTGACCTTTATGGCATCTTCCATCAGGGTGGCATGTAGGTGCGAGAATACATATGTATTTATAATTGTGATAACCATAGTCACTTTATAATTGTAGTATGAGCATCCAAACTGTTTAGTTTCAATCAATGTGATTAACCATCTGGGAAACCTTCGGGAAAACTAATGTGATTACTCGTAATTAACCACATACATGTCAAGCCGTCTTGAATGCAGAATTAATCCAAACAAGTAGGTAATCTAGAATCAAGCAAGCAAGCACACAATTTGGCCCTGAAATATACATCCAATATTCTCTATCATGGATCATGGTATCCAAGTCTAGTAGGCCTAATCGTGCCCTAGGGTTACTAGCCCTTTTTAAGGTTTCGACCATAATTAGGGTTTCATTTTCTTTTTACCACTTTTATTTTACTTTTATCAAAATATCCATCAAACCCTAATTATCTTATCTTATTTTCCATTAAGATCCTTAAGATCCTAATTTTCAGATTACTATATTTTTTCTTCCCTTTTTCCGCACTTTAGGGTTTCTAAAGGTACTAATTACATTATTAGGTTTAAAACCCTAATTCTTGTAATTCCCTTTTCAAAATAGGTTAAGATCCATCTATATCATTAAACCAGTTAATAGTGCTCAAATTTATTCACTTGCAAGATTAAATCTATTTTTTTATCAACAATTAGGGTTTCTAACCACAAATTATTACTTTTTCCTCAAAATAAAACACTTTTACAAAAGTGTACTGATTTAGGCTTCCAAAACATTTTTATTGCATCCCTCCTATTTTTATGATCATTTTTCATGTGTTAACTTTCCTCATCCGATTTTTCTATCTAAAGGTATGATTTTAACAAGAAAATTCCTTTTTCTAGTTTATTTGCTAATTCTAGAAAAACACGGATCGTCTGATCCATGGTCCGCTGGTCCACTCAAGATCCAGTGACCAGGAATGCGCATCCCTATTAGATCAAACATGAGTCAAAGAACGGTAACACCCTTACCTGCTAAGAGGGTGCAGATGGGCAAGAGTGTAGAAGACCAAGGGGTCTTCCTCTTCAACCCTGTGCCGAGCACATCAGATCCAGGGGTCAACTTGGGAGTTGACTCTGGGCTCTCAGCCACCTGCAAACATGCTAAATGGCCATGGAGCTCCACCTCCCTTCGTAGAAGTCGATTGCAGGATCAATTCTCACCAAAAATGTGTCGCAACGCCCTCCTAATCGCCGGACTCCGGCGGGGCTAGCCAAGGTGCCGAGGATGCAGGTCAGGATGTTCGACGCAATTGAAGGCACTAGAGCGATCCTTGGTATCCGCCGCAGCATTTGGACCAGCAAAAAGAGATGTTGATACCCTCCATCACCATCCCCTATATATAGGGTGGGAAGCAGGATTGTGAGATTTGGGCATTTCCTAAAACGTCGACCAAACCTAGACAAATTAGGGATGATCCTCTGCGGTTTCCCTTCATGATTCCAAAGGGATCATCATCAAGCATGCACACTCCTTGTATCGTGAGAAATCTTGAGAGGAAAGATCCTCTGTAAACCGCAGACTCCCAGTCCCAGTGGGACTTAGATGATGAGCATCCCACATTGGATCAAGATCCAACGGATCTCATCGCTTGCGATCAAACACAAAGGAAAGTATTTTTCTTAATTCAGAATAAATCCCAATTTGGCAATAACTTGGGAAAATCGTATCTCCTAAACCCTTGCTCCTTTTTAACTCAAATTTTAAGGGAAGGTTTGCCTTTACAACATCTAGCTATGTACGAAACTTGGGAAACAGATTACAATGGATGAGAAGGATTCCTTCTCTCCAAAGATATCCATTAATTAATTCAAAATTAATTAGTAATTCTTTTCCCTATGTCGTTATCTTGTTCTTTTGGGTCCCTTGGACCTCAAGAAATCCTAAAGTCACGAATTCCCATATTGGGGAATATTCCTTAGCCTTTTACTTATCCTTTATCTATTTTCTCTTCCTTCTTATTCATTTCTTTAGTAAAATATCTCTTTTCAAGGATTTCTCTTTATCTTTCTTTTTATTTTCCTCATTGGAATCCCTTTTATCATTAGGAATCCTTTGGATATGAAAATCCATCAAGGACTACTCAATTATACTTATTTTCCATATTTAATCATTATTTTCAATTTATTTCTTAATAAAGAAATATCTAATTGATCTTTTCTTTTCTTATTGCTTTATCTTTCAATTTTGGACTCCTTGGGACCCAAGGAACCCAAGAGGCACGGAATCCACCTTTGGATTACACTCTATTTCTTTTTAGAGGTTTCTACATTTTTCTTTTCTCCATTTCTTATTAATAATGGAGTTTCTTTTATCTTTTCCTTGTTATTGGGCCCAATAGCCAATAAAGACCGCAAATAAATCAACAAGGCTATTTTAAACAAAATTCATGCATTCAATCATTATTTTTTCATTTATATTTATTATAAGAAATTACATTTCTCACTAAATGAACCCAAAAATTGGAGTTGTAACATCCTTCCCCTCTTATAAGAATTTTGCCCCCAAAATTCCATCAAGCAAACAAACAAATCAGGATAAGCCTTTCTTATGTCCATCAGGGCTCTCATGTGGCTTCACCCTTTCCATGGTGCTTCCCAAGAACCTTCATCATCGCATATTCTTCCATCTAAGTTCTTTCTTACCTTGGTATATCGTACCCTTATAGGTGACTCAGGACATTTTAGCCTCTCAAAAGTTGGATAGGTTCAGGGCTCAACACATAGCTTCGGTATCTCACATAGTGCTCATGGAACACATTACACATCATGTTATCATGCGGGGCAAGGCTAAACACAACCCATATCCACCAATCCATCTCAAATGGACCCATATATTGGGGACTCCACTTTATCAGTTGTAGCTTAGAGGGGTCAGATTTTCGCATCACATACTCTCCCACAGTGAACTGCATGTCAGTCTGCTTTGCATCAGCTCACGACTCATGTCACTTCTGGATCCCTCTCAGCCATTGCACGATCAAAGTGACTTCATCTGCACACACTGTGGTTCTTTTCTGACCTTCGCGATGCCTCCTTCACCAACATCATCTTAATGAAGTGATGACCGACACAACCTCCTTATAGCACTTCTTGCATCCCGATAAAGGCTATGGTGGTTAACATCACATCTTAAGAACTATCTCTATGTATCACCCTGAATGAGTACACACGCTCTCATCAGACCCTCTAGTCTGGATCATACTGTCCATTAGTATGGGATGATAAACGGTACTGACATTGAGTTCTTCATGTATCTACTTCCCCCTAAATCGAAGTGAACCTTTAGGTCCTACCCAAGAACTTTTGAACTCACATCCTGGTGTAGTTGAACCATCTCTCTCTCTCTTGTAAGTAGTTCAACCCGATCTGTCCCTTGACCATACTCTTTCTTTCTCTTGTCATCTAGGTAAGGCGATCTACCATAACCCACATTATATCTTGACCTTCCTTGGTCAAGGGGAGACTTACCAAAACATCCATAGTGGTGAACTCTCATTCCCTCTCGGGGACTCTCTATCCTCTATACCAACTCATTGGGTTACTGGTGTTCGTCCTTCACCTCCTGTCATGCATGGCAACATGCCGCGTGCAACATTATCTTAGGCATCCAAAGTACTACTTTCACTTACTATCTTCGTAGTATGGTGTATCATAATCTCCTGTATGTCATGATTCCTCAAGATTAATTCCTCAGAAACCCTAAACCATTCTAGTTGGGGTTTCATCACCTTCTTTTCTAAAGAAAAGCATATGAGGTTCTACCACCATCCTTTCATTGCATCAAGGCCTAGGCTGGCTAACCAAACAACTACTAACTTGATCAACTGATATTGTTACATCTGAGTGTTAGCCAAACTTATCTCTTTTTCCAACTGGGGGTTATCTTATCAGCCTCTTCTAGCCTCCATATAAACTAGGCAGTTGTATCTCATCCAGAGCATCCATTACCACTTCACATCCTTAGTTGTTAGGTAATGTTGAAGACGTACACGTCCATGTATTTTACTTATTACCTCATCACGGCTCTAAGTCTATCTTCATCAAGAAAACTCTGAGCTTATTCTCTTGGTTTTCGAACTCAACCTTGTATAACCTACAAATTCCACATAGCTCATGACAAAACATTCTCACAATATGATCACCTTAATACTCTTATCGTTGTACCTATTGTTCACTTTGCCAGGGTATGTTATCGTCTCTCTCCTCATACCTCCTAGCAACGTTCCAACTCACATCATCTCTATCCTTTGTGTAAGGCATGCCTACTGTCCTATCTCTCACTCCCATAACAAGAAGAAATAAGCATTTGGCGACCGTCCAAATACAGGGTTCTTCCTATTCCAAGAGTAGAGATGGTACATACCACCATGCCAGTACACCTTCAAATCTAAGTTGAAACGTGCAACTCATGTCTCTACATCATAAACATCATGATATCAAAAGTTACTTCCATGGAAAACTGGTCTCGAACCTACTAGGGTTTACACACAATCCTTAGTCATCTCCTCTGGGTCTATCAGGTGCCGGCACTTTTGGGGTCATCCCTCTTCCCTCATGCATCCACAGAGTGCCCTACTCATCTGCCCTTTAGGTCCCATGAGTTTGTGAAGGTGATTAATCTCCTAACCCATGGCCCTCAGAAAATGATAGTTGTTACCTCCCAACCCTATGGTCATGTGCAACTAGGGAATTAGGCAACTCCTACTTCCATCGGTCTTATCCCTACCTAACCCTAGGATAGACTTAGGATTCTATTATAGTACATGTTCAACTTAGAACCTTAACCAAGACTTCATCATCTCTCTCTGCATTCATGGTTGACTCCCATCCTTTCATAGGGGTCATGGCAACCTGCCTACCCTGGTCGGGCCCCATACTGGTTACCTCCATGGTAACATATCCACATGCACTTAGAGATGGTTAACTATGGGTCTACAGGTTCATTCAATTACCATGTACTTTTCACTTAGCTTCTCACGATCCTATGGGACCTCTTTAGATTTCCACAAAACCCACAAACTGGTACACACCCTACCAAAGGGTTCCTCGCCTAGGATGGGAGGAAACTACAACTCTTGACAACAAGGTCACAAACATCCCTAGGGTTTATATTCACATGAGCATGCTTAACCCAGCAGCCACTAAGGCACAGACAAACCACCTACTAAACCATGCTAGGTCGTACTTGTTCTCATACTCAACGTTAGACCAACTTAGTTGTGAGGGGTTCATCAAACATACCTTTAACTAAAGGGGTTCCCTTTTCCTCCACCCATGAGGAGTACCATGCTCGAAACTATAGAGACTCAAATCTCATCATGAGTATCAGGTACACTACTTCCCCCCTTAGGTCTAGGAACCCTAGGTTCACCTTTGGGTGTCCAACTGCATGCTCAATCTCTTAACCATGAACCAAACATGTCCAAGGTATGTTATGTACTTCCCATGATCCTTTTATTTGAGTTGCACCTTAGAGTTGAGTCTTCCTCAAGAGCAGCCAACAAGGTACAAGGCCTTACATCTTGCTACTTAAACCTCTTCAGCGTCTAAGTCACTCTTTGTCTCATCTTAGTAGGTAAACTCATATACCATAAGCACTTAGGTTCCAGAAGCATCATCCTCTCTTTAGGGATTGGTTCCTCTAAAGGCCACCAAGATATCATCAGCCTCCAGGGATCAAGCACGAGGCAACCACTATCATCCACTTAGGTCACATCATCCTCAACTCCCCCACTATTCCTCATGTCTCGGAATATAAGCTTCCATCCTCCTTGCTTGGGTCCTGCTTTCTCTCTCTAGAGATAACTCCACATCCAACCTTACTACTAGAGGTCCTCTCCCCATGAAGGATCCAACTCACAAGCACACCTCTACGTGGGTAAATCCTATGTTCAAACTTACATTTTCTCAAGGTTATTCATAGCTCTTGATGCTTATTTCATAAGCCATCCATCATACTTACTGGCCAGGGTTTCAACCTAGTACCGCACCACTGACGTTCTCTGGGTGCATGTTATCCCCTACTTGCATAACCATATAGGGTTTCTATAGGTTCTTCACTAACCTCATCAATGAAGGAACTATCCTTCACTCTAACATGCATGCCCCTTTCTAGGGTTGGCTCACCAAAGGTACTAGGTTATCTAACCTCTCATGGCTCGTATGGCATCCCAAGGCATGTCCATCCCAAACACTCGGTCAACCAAGACATCTAACTCATCATGTCATCTCTCTCTCTAACCTTCACTTAGGGTTAGGGTTAACATAATCATCAGAGGATGTGCCAGGTCTCTACTTTCAATGGAGATCTCTACCTCCAAGACTAACTCTCTTCACTTATCCTCCTGTCAAAAAGGCCTAGCCTCAGGTCTCTCCTGAGGGTATGACAACTTATGTTATACGACCTAAGCATGTATCTATTCCTTTACGCTTAATCTATTAAGCTTATGTCCATGACATCTTATTTACATACTTTTTATTAATTTGGTGGAGGATTCCTTAATCCTAATCAACCTTACCCATACGTCAAGAGGGTGAGCAAAAGAGAGAAAACCCTAATCCTTAAGATCCTTAGCAGAATTTGAGTTGAGAAGGGATGAACAAGATGAGAGAATCCTAAATATATCTTATTTCAAGTCAAATCCTGAGACTTCGGCCAAGAAGTCACACTAATCTGGGAGTCCTCGTATTCTGACTAGTGGTGCAGAGGAAAATCTTGCTAGCCCCCGGACGTGATCCTTTTCTAGACACCTTTATCTTTCGGAAATTCCTCTAATAGCTCCCTTGGGTTCTACAGAGTTTGTAAAATTTAATAATTATTAAAGATTAAATGAGGAACCTATGCTCTGATACCAATTGTAATGACCCCACCTCCCGATAACCCCCAATTAAGGGAGACCAAGAGATCAGAGCCATTATCTCAATTAACAGGATCAAAGGTTTGACAAATAATCAATAACAATTATCAAATTTTACCAACTAAACTGAAAACAGGTATAAAATAAAACCTTGCATACCTTTTTAAAACTTTAGTAAACTACTCTATCCACAGTCTGGATTCATTCTATCTAATCATCCATGCACTTTATTTCTTATTTCCACAATGTGTCACTTTACTATTTGTTCTTTCAATTGTTGTACCTAAAACACCGACAAACAAAACGTCGGTCATCATATAGGAATATGCTGGTATGTGGGAACAACCAAAATTTCACAGATATGGCTAACAATTTAATATTCACAATCAAGATATTTAACAAGCCAATTTACATTTTCAATGTGTCATTCTCCACCGCTTTTGCCCTAACCCTGGCATACCCCTCTAGGGATTCTCTTTTCCCATTGACTTAAGGCCACCTTCTCAATCTCGAGCTTGGTGCATGTGGGGGGTCACCTCTTATGGTGCCCCATAGTCATGCAACATAGACCACCTTCTCATTCCCGAGCTTGGTGTCTGGGGTCACCTCTCATGGTGCCCATTGGTCTACCCTCTTAGGCCTGACCTTTATGTCATGGTAGCATGTAGGTGTGAGAATACACATGTATTTATAATTTTGATAACCACAATGACTTTATAATTGCAGTATGAACATCCAAACTGTTTAGTTTCAATCAATGTGATTAACCATCCAGGAAACCTTCGGGAAAACTAATGTGATTACTCATAATTAACCACATACCTGTCAAGCTGTCTTGAATGCAAAATTAATCCAAACAAGCAGGTAATCCAGAATCAAGCAAGCAAGCACACAAGTCTAGTAGGCCTAATCGTGCCCTAGGGTTACTAGCCCTTTTTAAGGTTTCGACCATAATTAGGGTTTCATTTTCTTTTTACCACTTTTATTTTACTTTTATCAAAATATCCATCAAACCCAAATTATCTTATCTTATTTTCCATTAATACCCTTAAGATCCTAATTTTTGAATTACAATATCTTTTCTTCCCTTTTTCCTCACTTTAGGGTTTCTAAGGGTACTAATTACATTATTAGGTTTAAAACCCTAATTCTTGTAATTCCCTTTTCAAAATATGTTAAGATCCATCTATATCATTAAACCAGTTAATAGTGCTCGCATTTATTCACTTGCAAGATTAAATTTATTCTTTATCAACAATTAGGGTTTCTAACCACAAATTATTACTTTTTCCTCAAAATAAAACACTTTTACAAAAGTGTACTGATTTAGGCTTCCAAACCATTTTTAATGCATCCCTCGTATTTTTCTGATCATTTTTCATGTATTAACTTTCCTCATCTGATTTTTCTATCCAAAGGTATGATTTTAACAAGAAAATTCCTTTTTCTAGTTTATTTGCTAATTCTAGAAAAACACGGATCGTCTGATCCATGGTCCGCTTGTCCACTCAGGATCTAGCGACTAGGAATACGCACCCCTATTAGATCAAACATGAGTCAATGGATGGTAACACCCTTACCTACTAAGAGGGCGTGGATGGGAAAGAGTGTAAAAGACCAAGGAGTCTTCATCTTCAACCCTGTGCCGAGTACAGCAGATCCAGGGGTCAACTTGGGAGTTGACTCTGGGATCTCGGCCACCTGTGAATATGCTAAACGGCCAAGGAGCTATGCCTCCCTTCATCGAAGTCGACTGCAGGATCAATTCTCACCAAGAACGTGTCACAACGCCCTCCTACTCGCCGGACTCCGGCGGGGCTAGCCAAGGTGTCGAGGATGCAGGTCATGATGTTCGAGGCAATTGAAGGCACTAGAGCGATCCTTGATCTCCGCCGCAGCATTTGGACCAGCAAAAAGAGATGTTGATACCCTCTATCACCGTCCACTATATATAGGGTGGGAAGCAGGCTTGCGAGATTTGAGCATTTCCTAAAACGTCGACCAAACCTAGACAAATTAGGGATGATCCTCTGCGGTTTACCTTCCTGATTCCAAAGGGATCATCATCAAGCATGCACACTCCTTGTATTGTGAGAAATCTTGAGAGGAAAGATCCTCTGTAAACTGTAGAATCCCAGTCCCAGTGGGACTTAGACGATGAGCATCCCACGTTGGATCAAGATCCAACGAATCTCATCGCTCGCGATCAAACACAAAGGAAAGTATTTTTCTTAATTCATAATAAATCCCAATTTGGCAATAACTTGGGAAAATCATATCTCCTAAACCCTTGCTCCTTTTTAACTCAAATTTTAAGGGAAGGTTTTCCTTTACAACATCTAGCTATATACGAAATTTGGGAAACAAATTACAATGGATGAGAAGGATTCCTTCTCTCCCAAGATATCCATTAATTAATTCAAAATTAATTAGTAATTATTTTCCCTATGCCATTATATTGTTCTTTTGGGTCCCTTGGACCTCTATAAATCCTAAAGGCACGAATTCCCATATTGTGGAATATTAATTAGCCTTTTACTTATCCTTTATATATTTTCTCTTTCTTTTTATCTTTAGTAAAATATCTCTTTTCAAGGATTTCTCTTTATCTTTCTTTTTATTTTCCTCATTGGCATCCCTTTTATCATTAGGATTCCTTTGGATACGAAAATCCATCAAGGACAACTCAATTATACTTATTTTCCATATTTAATCATTATTTTCAATTTCTTTCTTAATAAAGAAATATCTAATTGATCTTTTCTTTTCTTATTGCTTTATCTTTGCAATTTTGGACTCCTTGGGACCCAAGGAACCCAAGAGGCACGAAATCCACCTTTGGATTACACTTTATTTCCTTTTAGAGGTTTCTACATTTTTCTTTTCTCCATTTCTTATTAATAATGGAGTTTCTTTTATCTTTTCCTTGTTATTGGGCCCGATAGCCAATAAAGACCACAAATAAATCAACAAGGCTATTTTAAACGAAATTCATGCATTCCATCATTATTTGTTCATTTATCTTTATTATGATAAATTACATTTCTCACCAAATGAACCCAAAAATTGGGGTTGTAACATTAAGCATCTACAATTGGATAGTAGAAAATTTTATACTTTTAGAAGGAATATGAAGAACGTGTATAATAGTAGATTTCTCTTACCACATTATAAATCAACTAAACAATACAAGAGATGAGGCAAAGGGTCATCCAATGTGAGTCATCTTTAACCCTAAGAAAATATACTACATGGTTGTATTACATCTTTTACTATTCCCCAAGGAAATGAGGTATACCACTCATGCTCCAGTTGACCACTGCTAAGTTGAAATTAGGTTCATACAAGATCTAGGAGGAGTCATACTCCTATGATCTCCCACACCCTCAGTCAGTTTGAGTTTGCCACAGTGATATATAGAGTCCAACTGTAAAACAGCCTAGTTTGCCTTGGTATATAGGAACATCACTAGTGAAAACTAAGTTACGACCGCAGCCGCACTCCTGCCAAGGTATGGCTGCAACCATCCTCAGATCATATCATATACATATACTGAATCACATCACTGAGATACATCCTTGACCATTCTCCTACGTGGGTATGACCGTAGCCAATCTTGTGAAATGCATATACTCAATAGTATACAACTCCAAGCTTTACTTGAGGGAGAACATGTTTCACCATCCAACAAGTATTGATGTTGAAGATGTATCTATGGCACATGTCAACAACATGATTAGGGTTTCACATGATTAGTTAAGTCAATTGAGTATCTTTTATCATAAATCAACTTACAACGTACGAACCCTAAACAAGTTCTACAAAACAAGGGTAAGGGTGCAACTCCAAAAGATGTTAAACATATGAGGTATAAACCAAACACATCATATCATGGTATCTCTACCACACAAGGCCACCAACATCATCACATCATTAAGGGATAACAGTCCCTCATTTCATTACTAGAGGATATCACCTCACATTTGGCATAAAGCCTCTTCCAGGTCATAAGACCCAAACCACATAGTTCATGCACATCATCACTATCTCATCATGCCTCATAAAGGCTCATAATCATCACCATGTGTCATGCCAAATACACCATAGCAATCACTAGCTATGATACATACTTCACCTTCAAGGTTAGTGTTATACAAGAAGGAGAGACAAAAAATCAACTCATGTTATTCATTCAAGTAAGCTCAACAAGTACAACATACACTTGAGAACTAGAGTTAGGGTTTCTCATATAGCCAATTAGGGTTCCCATCACATAATTCAACAACATACCCTAAATGCATCATTTCTGACATATTTGGAGCACAATAAGATTTAGAATCATACATACATTGATTAATCAATCACCCTAAACAACACTATGTATCTACCATACCTTACATATTCAGGTTAAGTGACCAAACAACCAAGCACATGTTATTGCAATCGCAAGAGATCACTTGTTGTAGCCAAAACAAACTGAAGGTGTAGCGACCAACCCACTAGAACATGTGTTGCGATCGCAACACATCACCAAGCAAGCATTAACCTACTCCAAACAAAACACTTCGACCGCAACAAAGGCCAATAGCGATAGAAACTCCAAAATGAAGACCTCATGAAATGACCAACTCAACCACTAGGGTTCGGGTTTTTCCTTGCGACCAAAACAACAAGATACATGTGGTGACCGCAAGGCGACCCATATCATACCACTATTGAAACCAAAGAAACTAGATGAAGTGTTGGGACCACAAAGAACCCAAGTGTAGTGACCACAATGATCAGGGCTAAGGTTGTTGCACCCGCAAAACACCAACAACTATGAACAACTAAGGCAAGCCATATTACTTCGACCAGAACAAGTTTAATGTAAGGAGGAAGGATCACCCCCTCACTAACATTTTGAAGAATAAAACATCCATACCAAACACACTCAAAGGTATGCTAGAATAGGTGCAAAATTTTCAAACTTCAATAAATGGTATTCAAAACAACCAAAGTATAGAAGCGGAATAAAAATAATGACTATATTCAATTTTCACAAAAGATTACAAAAGTACATCATAATATCCCATAAGGGTTTACATGTATGATACAACATAAGGATATAAGTAGAGGGAAATCTAAACCATAACAACTTTGTCTCCAAGCTTTAACTCCTTAAGCTAGTCCAAAACTGCATGCCTTATCATCCAAGTCCTTCACCTAGGGTTCGAAGCATATCCCAGCAAGAAGAGAAAATAGATGACATCAGCAAAGGTTGGTATGTGCATACTAAATAGGAAATTGAGCAATATATGGAATAAAGTACATAAAATATAAGAGGCTTCCCATAGAAAGGATAAGGACCACCCAAATGGGTATCAAGAGAAAAGGAATTGAAATCATATGATAACAAAAGAATACTTGCCATTAATAAAACATAAAGATTGTGCCACACAAGCACATGTCAAGAATTAGGGCACACACCCCATATCATCAACCTGCATGCATGTGAGATAAACATAGCCCTAGAACAATATAAACACAAAGGAGGCCAAGTCTCATAAACTTGAAACCTAATAGAGAAAGGAATATTGTCAATCTCCCAAATATATAAAACATGGGCCAAGAATCACACATATTGCCCTTGGTATGAGGTTCCTTTCCATCCCAAAAGAGTAGGAAATATCACATCTGCTCGGCAAGAAATAACACATCTTCCATAAAAACCAATGCAATTACACTACTCTAGTGCTATTGAATCACATAGCATGTTAAATGTAGAGGCAAGTAGAAAGTATAGTCAGAATATATAAACCAGTCACCACATAAGTGACCAACATATACATCCACCTCATAAGTGAGCAAAAGACATCACATGTCATTCTTTAGAGTTCAATCATGAACAAAGCATAAGATAATAGTTCAAAAGAATATCCATGATCACATGATCAATATCAAATAAGGTAGTTCACATGAACCATGATTTTCAAAAGAAAAGACATTGTTTATAGGCTAATGTCCATAGGACAAAGAGAATGAATAAGCATAGGTGAATTGCTCAACATAGAAGAATAGGGGATACATCATACCTCAATTTCTGAGTCTAAACAGTCAAATTCAGTCCTAGATACAAGCCTAGGCCTCCAAAGAACCTCTAGGGAAGGTGGATTGGTCAAATAAGTAAGGTTACCAATCTTAGAGAGATTGGTTTCTCCAACAAAGCTCCTATCTCGAGCAAGAAGCACCTTCTCCACTTTAGAGGTGAAAAAACCTTACAAAAGAACATGGAGATGAGGTATTTATGGGTTCTAGGTGGGGTTTCACCATGGAAGGCCATGGTTATGACCTTTAAGAAGGTGGAAGGAAGACTAACAACATGAAAATAGGGAAGGAAAGGAGAAAACGCACTAGTTTTGGTCAAAATCACCAAGGAGGAGCTTAAGAAATCCTAAATAGAGAAATTTGGAACCCTAGGAGCCTTCTTCACCAAGGTAGGCACCTTCTTTTACCTTGGGACAACACCTTAATGGAAAAATAGAGTAGGAATTATGCTATAAGCTAGAGGTAATAAATTAGAGCAAGAGTTTTTGAATTGGGAGTTGGGATGGGGTAGATATGTCTATATAAAGAAAGAGGTCAAGTATGAGGTGTCTATGAGACTTTCCATGTGTCATGTATAAGGGTGTCCATGGACATGCAAGCCTTTATGGATAAGGAAGAAGTCAAGCATGAGGTTTCAAGTTACTTTCCATGTGTCTAATTCTAAGGGTGCCTATGGACATGCAAACCTTTATGGATAAGGAAGAAGTCAAGCATGAAGTGTCCATAGAGCTTTCCATGTGTCCTTAGCTTAGGGATTTCATTGCCATGCAAGATGACAGCTTATAGAGGCTTATTGAATATAAAATGTCAGTTTATGGACACTTATATACCATCCCAACCGACCTCCAATCAAAGAAATAACCCCATTGGTTGATAGCTTCTAAAGATAAGCTCATTTATAAAGAGAGCAATCCCTAAAATGCCCTTGAAAAGAAACACCTTCAAACCAAGGTGCAACTAGGTTCCCTATGGTTTAAAAACTTAAGAATGTTAATGGAATATATAAGGATTATAATGCATGTGACAATTTGCAAATAAAACCTCCGAATTGGGTAAATTGCATAAAAGTCCAGAATGTACCTAAAATTACATAACTTGCACAAACAACATCCAAATTGGACCAAACTTCATCCACAAGTAATATTTGATGTTTTGAATATGAATTTGCCATTATTTACATATTTTGAATGTATATAATCACATTATTCATTACTTATGCCTTTTACTCATTTTCTCTCTCCTAAACTTATCTTAATATTTCAAGGTTGTCCAAATTAGATGAAATTTGACATGTCGGCTAATTTTGATATGTAGATTTCGAATTTGATGTTTGTTTCCACTTTTGAGACTTCTTTTTATGAGATATTTCATATGGCCCATTAACGACCTATTATCTAAATTATTCATCCAATTAAGTTCCTTATCTTCATATTACCACCAAAATGAGTTATGTAGCATATTTTATGTCTCCATTATAAACCTAAGATTAATGTTAGAACATTAGGTTAAATTAAGGTGATCTATACATGCATTAGCTCATTGGGGTTATACTAAACATCAATTTAGGTCTAACCTTCAACCTTGTTTGGCTAAGTCCAAGATGTCAACTTCCAGGGTAGGGTCTGAGATCTAGCACTAGTACAGATAACAAATTTAGCATCGATTAAGTAAGACATTTGTCATCAGTTTTGAAGAGACACCCAAGTGGGTGTCACTAAAAGTAAACTCCTTCAGCGTTGATTACATAACCGATGACAGAAAGCCATTCTCGATTACAATTTAACCCAAAAGCGCTAGCAGTCAAACCATAGGCGTCGGTTTTTAGCAAACAGCTGACACAATTAACCATCCATTGTCAGTTTTTGGTATTTAACTGACGTTGATGTTTTGTTTTTTTTTATCAGCTCCCAGGCCTACTGTCTGGCTGGTTAGCAGGATGCAGAACCTACAATTCAGTTCTAAATAGTAGGTTTACAACATCCCTTTGATTTCAGCCAACAACAGGCCACAAACCTGCAAATATTGACAAGATGTATGCAATTATATATTTTATATGGATCATGTGATTCACACACATGTATAATAAGCACATTTAATTTCAAATATGATTCATCACACACATGTAGAAACTTGTAGTTCCATTTCATTCCTCCATTTCATATTCACACACATTTAGCAACCTGCAGTTCCATTCATTTCATGCTCTTTTCACATTCATACACATAGAAACATTCATTCATTCCATCTTCACAAACACATGTATATAGATAAGACAATTCAAAAAAATCATTCAGACATCATCTTTCAAAGTTGAACATGTTATCAAAATACTAATTATGACAAAAAAGTTTAGAAAATAAGATGATAGTAGCTAATTAAACAAGGGGGCTTGTTGTACCCCTAAACATGTGCATATATGGGAAATTAAATTTGTTGCTAGCTTGGACCTAATTTGTTGATGTTGTTGTGTCGTGGAGCTCATCGTTGTTAGATGAATCTAAACTGTTGGTGATAGGGAAATGAACGGTACCAACAATAGGAATAAAAGGGAAATCGGGTGTGATCTCCTCATTGAATGAGTCCAAATATGTGCTATCCCCTATCGAGTACTCAAATCAGACCAGTTGATCGGGTGTCTTGTTGTTTATGTTGGTTATCCAAACCTTGATGGTATTATGGCCTACTGGTCAAAGAAAAAGCTTGTCACTACGGCCCAATAGCATCTTCCCAACCCACTCGCACCAATTGGGTGTGGATACAAGATTTCCATCAACATCATACTTAACCTCGATAACAGATGTTGAAGTTCCAAAATTTAGGGTCACTTCACCAGTCGTGTCGCATCTTCCATTTAGATAACACCAATGTTTAGGTATAGTGATTTGTGCTAATGAACAATCGTCTAGAATTATGTCCAACTCTTTTTCAATAGGGAATAGTAACATTGGGGTAGAGGCCCAAGCCATTATGCCTACAACAATGTAAAATGTTGAGAAAAAGTAATATAAATATAAGTACTAACAACACACAACAACATGGGTTATTTCATATTCATGATGGAAAAATAATTGATGACGATGATGATGATGATGATGATG